>CAWUFW010002074.1:1907500-2416855 GCA_963921515.1 Calotriton arnoldi | reverse complement strand
CAAGCAGCCATTTTATGCACACTGCGCAGAAGTTTCCCACCAAGCAAAGAAAGACGTCACACCATGTGATCAGGTTGCGACATGCGCAGAGAAGTTCCCGCGCTTTAGCGGCCATTTTGGATTACAGACAAGCGTTATTCATTAGTAAAACACATATGCAAGCATCTCTCCCCTTTGTGTAGTGTATGCAAAGGTTAGTAATAACAATACAATTTTAATAAATTAATACTATGAGAAGGATTGCGTACAAGCAAGTTTCATTTTTGAAACATTGCTCCATCACAGTGAATGGCACCCCAGCGAGTTTGCCGGTTGAACAGTGTCACCCTCTGATGAAGGAGCCTCCTGGCTCTGAAACGCGCAAGGACTTTGCTTTTTGGAGAGGAAATGCCGATTTTGTTAAATAAAGGCTTTTTTTAGAAGCACTCAACTGCAAAGGGCGTCCTTGCTGCAGGGCAACTTTTGGTGTAATATATAGGAAACTGAGGAAAAACAGGAGGAACAGACAAGCCAAAGAAAGGAGGAAGAGGCGCGGACAAAGCACCAATGGGAATGGAAACAAGGGGCAGAAAGCAGAGAACATGACTGTCGTAAATCTTTCCCAGCGGTCTCTTTCCAGTGTGGAAATAGAGACCCTCTCCCTTGGACTATCTTTCTGCCCATCCCTCAATATGAACTATACCCAAACTAGGATTGATTTATTTTTTTTCTCAAGAAAACTCAAGTTAAAAAAATGGTTTAATACCAGACCGCAGAGTCAGATGATTGAAAGTAACCAGGGCAGAGTGAGTAATCTGAATATGGCTGATATTGAAATGTTACATGCACTGCATTCTATGGAAGATAGTGAAATATATGAAAATAATATGACACCTGATTGGGAAGCCTGAGGGGAGGATCTAGGAGGTAATCCAGGTAGTAATTTCAAACCCAAATCTGTGTTTCTCCCTAACATACAATGTGAGGCAATCGATGTATTTAAAAAGGGAGTCTTAAATGACCTACGCAAAATAAGGTATAGAAAGATCCCATGCAGTAAGAAAAATCTAACAATTGAACAACTAACTGCCATTGACAACTTGAAAGCAGACAAAAGTATTGTTATCCGTCAATCGGATAAAGGGGGAAATATTGTTGTCTTAGACAAACACAAATATTTGGCTGAAGGTCTGAGACAACTTAGTGATGTCAACTGTTACTGCAAATCGAGCATGGCTGACGTACTGAAATCGAACACTATATATAGAGAGGCATTGGTTGAGTGGAGAGAAAGAGGGTTGGTGGAATGGGAGGAATATAATTACTTGTATTGTGCACACCCCAAGGTACCCATTCTTTATCTACTCCCGAAACTACATAAGGATATCTGTAATCCTCCAGGACGACCAATAGTCTCCTTAATAGGCTCATTATTTGAGAACACGTCCAGGTTCATTGATTACTATTTAAGATTGTATGTAGTGGCATTACCCTCGTAGCTTAGAGACACGACACATTTTTTAACGATAATTGATGGAATACACTGGGAGAGTAACTATGTTCTAGTTTCCCTTGATGTAAGCAGTCTTTACACTAGTATCCAACATGATCTAGGACTTCAGGCCATTAAACATTTTTTTAAGACCAGATCTATTTCACTATTTCATCACTCACAGATGCTTGTCAGTATGATTGAGATTTGTTTAATGAACAATTTTTTTATCTTTGACGACATCGTGTATAGGCAGTCACAGGGCACAGCCATGGGAACCTGCTTCGCCCCAGCTATGCGAATCTATTCATGGGCTGGTGGGAGGAGCAGGTTGTCTCACAGATGGCGGAATTTGACAACAATGTGGCCCTGTGGCTGCGATACATTGACGATATTTTCTTCATCTGGTGTGGGGATGAGGAGTCAGCCAGATGTTTTATTGATAAACTGAATGTCAACAGGCTCAATCTGAAACTCACTGAACATATTAGCAAAAAGTTAATGGAATTCCTAGATGTCTTTGTGGAAGTCAAAGACAATAACTTGACGACCAAACTTTTCCGGAAGAAGACTGCTGGTAATAGCATTCTCAGTGCCAGTAGTAGTCATCCCCGGAATCTGGTGTACAGCATTCCATATGGGGAACTATTACGCGCTAAAAGAAATTGCAGCACTGATTTCGCCTACAAATGTGAAGAAACAGTCATGTGTCAGAGGTTCAAGGAAAGAGGCTACAGTAAGAAGATCATCTGTGAGGCCGTTTCTAGAGTAGAAAAGAAGTCTAGGAATGAACTATTGTACTCTAAGAAGGAGAAGGAAAGCAGTGAATGTATTAGGTTTATTACTACATTCTCAGGCCAGGCGAACGTAGAATCTTTAAGAAACATTGGCATGTATTACTTACCGACGACCATCTTAAGAAAAATTTGGGTAGTAATCCCCAGATCACTTTTAGAAAAGGCCGATCGTTAAAAGATGAGTTGAGTCACAATCATGTGACAGAACAGGATGCAGGCAGATGGACTGGCACACCTGGGTTTAGGTGTTGCCGCAATTGTAAAGCATGTAGAGGTAGTATCGACTGTGACAAATTGTTGGTACCGAATTCCAAGAGGGAGTTTGTGATCAAAAAGAACCTCACATGTAATACGACCTACCGTGTATATATTTTAATATGCCCATGTAACAAATGGTACGTGGGTAGCACCAAACACCAAGCAAAGAAACGAGTGTTGGAGCACCTACGTGCCATAAGAAATAATAACAAACAGTACCCCATAGCTCGCCATTTTCATGACAACCATATGCAGGATGACACATTGGTTCGAATGGTGGTTATTGATACCGTTAACCTGGGTGTAAGAGGTGGCAATAAGGAGTTATCGTTGAGAAAATTAGAATCACGATATATTATTGACTTGGAAAGTTTGGCACCCAAAGGGTTAAATTTAAGCGAAGAACTGGCAATCCACTTACATGATTAAATGCATTGAGAATGTTTTTGATCGGCAGTTTGTATTCATCATTTTAAAAATATTTTTAAAGTAATATTTTTTATTACAGGTTTGGGCACTTCTTCTTGCAACTGTTTTGTGTAACCTAGGAGGAAACGTTGGACTAATGGTAATCGCCGCATGGATTGTAAAATGTACATTAATGCCCGTTGGGGCTTTATGTATGTTGTTCTTTGTGTATAATGTGGTTAGACTAGGAGCACTTAGAGCTAGGCTCCCTGTCGGTAAAGGACTTAGAAAAGTTTATATTAGGCGTGTCTATGCCCATTTGGGCAGAATTTTTTGCATTAGACATGTTTGCTGAGTCACTGTGCGTAAGCCCACTTGGGCAGAATTTATTCGTTCAGAACTGTCGATGAAAGTTCTTTATTGACTACCAGTGACTATCAATAATAACAAGCCACTGGTGGGAGGTAACTAAAGCGTCATCAGTACGTCCAGGTGGGCGGGACGCTGTGCCCTTAACTCGTACGAATGTTTGCCTCTAGCTAGCGAAGAGGAGCACATTTACGGAGAACAACGTAAAATTTATTAATGGACATTTAAATGGATTATTATATAATTGTCAACTATGTTTAAAAATGAACTTAATATTCACATTATCTGTGTAATTAATGTATATAATGCGCTAAATTGAAATATGATGTTCATTAAGTACTGTGCAGCGAAATATAGCCGATTTATAAATTTATACACTATTATTCTATGTAATCCGGCCATTTCAAAATGGCCGCAACAGTTGCTATTATGTATAGGCACTTGTGTGGGTGAGTCTGTCCTCTATTGAGGATTAGGAGGTGTATTTAAACATGGCGATTTTGTATGTTTACGAGCGTGAGCAAGGCGTAAAGCCGAAACGCGTCGTTTTTTACTTGCCAATAAATTATCTGCAGCAATTTGGGAGTCCGAGTGTTTCCTGTGATGACGGGGATTTGTGGACAGTAAATTGAGGATTTCCGGTATCCTGTCTCGGACCGCCCGCGACAGCCCTGTATTTCAGAACCGGGAAGTGTGGAGTGAATATATATATATATATATATATATATATATATATATATATATATCGCAGGATTCGTCTCAGCAACAGCTGCACAGCTGCTCCAACTCCCATACAGAAAGACGAAGAGCGGACCCGAAGTTCTTGGTGCAAATCAATGGTATTTTATTTAATGCCCAGCATGTCCGCCATAACGCGTTTCGACCCCCACTCGGGCCTTGATCACATGACATGTTGCTCAGAAATTGACCAGTTTTTAAAGTGACAGTGCAGGAAGTGACATGATTAGCTCAGGTGAATAAAGCATTGAAAGTAAAGAGTTACTATGTTCCAGATCAACAAGAGGTTCACTATGTGCAAATATGCAATAGAAAATAAACATCACAATAAATACATAAATGTATAAATATAATGATTAAAAAAATGCATATATATTAAAAATTATGGCGATAGAATTCATAATGTAAAAATAAAGATGGCAATTTTAAAATCCATTAAAACATACCAAAATTGGAATTGTAAAAGCTAAAAAATGCCAAGATTTATCTTTTTCAAATTACATCTGAAAATCAAACACCATAAGAATAATTGCACTATTATATTAAAGACCCTATATAAGTTCATTTTCATGAGCTAAGGTAATAGGAATCTCAGCGTGTCATGATGTTACACTCCTTGTACATAAACTTGGTTCAAATTACGCCCCAGTGGGCTAAGACAAAGTATGCTAGTATTATAACCACCTTGATCTTATTGCTAAATCTTTTTACGTAAAGCACCCAGTTAACCAATAATAGTGCAAAATGTGAATAAATAATTAAAATAATGTAAATTTGCGAGGAGAGGTTACATTTCTTAAAAAATTCTCATGTTAAGATTTAAATGTGATGGAACTAATTTGAACCTCTAAATATACCATCTACTGTTACTGGAAACACTAAAGACATGTATAAAAATCTTCACTGGCATTCAACCCTGATGGCGTCTTGGTATCGAGCTCTAATATATATCTCGTTTCCAGGAGGCGCAATTTAGCCTCACGGTTGCCACCTCTTTTAAGGGGCAAGACTGTATCTATTACGAAATATTGTAAATATACAGGATTGCTTTCATGATTCTCCTCAAAATGTCTGGCCACCGGGTAGGTCTGATCTTTATTGTTAATTACCCTGATGTGCTGGAGTATCCGCTTATGGGCTGGCAGTTTAGTACTGCCAATATACTTCAGCCCACAGGGACACTCCAGCACATAAACTGCAAATTCTGTTCTACAGGTCAGTCGTTTATTGATCATTATAGGACCTGGTTTAAAAGGACTGTTAAAATGAGTCTTGTTGCACGCAAACTTGCACGCTTTGCAATTTGGACATTTTTTAAAACCTTTGTACGATAAAAGCCAGTTAGTTTGGGTTATAAGCTCCGGACTGCTCCTGACCAAGCTATTGCTCATTGACCTGGATTTTCTAAAGGTCAGAACAGGCTTTACAGATAAATGTTTGCCAAGGATAGGGTCATTTTGCACCAGATTCCAATTTTGGTTAAAAATCTTTCTAAGCTCCCTATGCTGCCTATTATAGGTTAATATAACCCTGGGTTGTAGCTCCGATTTATCTGGGCTGATTTCTGCTTGATTAGTTTTGGATGCAAGGGCCTCACATCTTGACAAAGCTTTGGTTCTGTTAATCGCCCTGTCTAAAACGTAAGAGGTGTACCCTCTAGCTTGAAATCTCTGTCTGCTCAACAATTGAGCTGCCTCACAATCTTTTACAGTGCTGCAAATACGTTTAATGCGTAGCATTTCCCCGTAGGGGATACTTTGTATCAGATGGCGTGGATGATGGCTACTAGCATGCAACACTGTATTGCCTGAGGTAGGTTTCCTGAATAATCTTGTAGCAATTGTATCCTGATCCAAGAATACTTCCACATCCAGAAAGTATACTGAATACTTGCTAATGATTGAGGTGAAATGAAGATTAAGACTGTTGTTATTAATTTGATCAATAAATTGCAATGCACTGGTTTCAGATCCTTTCCAAATTAAAAACAGATCGTCAATATATCGTAACCAGATTACCACATGCTGGTCTATTGTCTCCTTGTGCTGACTCCAAGAGGACCTGCTCCTCCCACAGCCCCATATGCAAACAGGCATAGCTGGGGGAAAAGCAGGCCCCCATGGCCACCCCTCTAATCTGCTGATAGATTTGATTATCAAACATGAAGAAATTTTGCTCCAAACATGTAGTTATCATTGAAATTAGCATTTTGTTATGCATAGAAAGGTACATTGGTCTCAAATTTAGATAATGCTCAATAGCTTTGAGTCCTTCACAATGCCGAATAGACGTGTAAAGCGATGTGACGTCTAATGTTATTAAAAGCAAATCCGGACTCCATGTGATGTTATCAATTTTTCTCAGAAAATCCGATGTGTCCTGAACATACGACGCTAGGCCCCTGACCCAATCTTTCAAAAAGTAATCCACATATTTAGATGCGTTCTCCGTAATACTATTGATGGCAGAAATTATTGGTCTGCCCGGGGGTTTGGTAGTACATTTGTGAATTTTGGGGATCAAATAAAGTGCGGGATGTTCATTTTTAAAAAAACAATATTCATCAATACTTATCAGCCCCCCGCTCTTCCATGCCAACAATTTCAAATAGTAGTCATTCCATGCCATTTTGACAATATGAATATTACTTCTCCTGTAACACTCCATATCCTGTAGTTGCTGTAATGCCTCCTCCATATACAGTTTCTGTGGCCACAGAACAACATTGCCACCCTTATCTGATTGTCTCACAATTATATAATTGTTGTTCTGCAATTTTTTTCATCAACTGTATATAACACATATTCTGTTTGTCAATCCCTTGGCTAGCCTTGCTGGTTTTTATATAAAGTTTTTTAAGATCCTTGGTTACTGATTCATAAAAAACATCCAAATTGTCATGCAACATAATGGGTTGAAAAACGGATTTAGGCTTAAATGGAGTTTTTATCGTGCCATTAAAGTCTGTGAAATCCAGGTTAGAGGTAGCGATACCCATTGGCAGTTCATTTTGCAATTCCCAAAGATCCTGAAACAGGTTCACATCTCCCGCTGTGAGCAGCGAAGGGCTACTTGTTGATGTCTCTATTACGGTGATATTCTTCTTTGGTTGTGTCATATGGAATTTGTTTAGCTTTAATTTCCTTACAAATCTAAACACATCCATTTGAGTGTCTGCATAATTAAAGTTGCTTGCTGGACTGTAAGACAGTCCCAATTCCAATATTCGTTTCTCCGCCAATGAAAGATTGAGGTCAGTCAGATTTACTACTGAGTTGGCGTCTAGGATTGGTCTTACTTCTGTTGCCGATTCCATCTTCCCCTCGTTTGCTTTTTTGTAGTTTGCCTGTCTTGTTTTGCTGTGCTTTCGTCTTTGGCTGCGCTTGTAATTACAGCTTTTGTTTTTGGACCAATCTGAACTCGGGGTCTCAATGTATCCCTTCGATCTTGACATAAATAATCTACTTCCTGCGCAAGGGAAAGTTTGGTAAACCCCAATCCGGATGTCCTAAGTGTTTCACCCTCCGATTCACTCTCTGCCGCAGAACTCAGATCTGAAGCTGAAGTTGACGCTATGACTGCCTCGCTACCACCCTTTTGGAGAACTCGGTTTGTATTTTGCCTCGCTTTAACGGCATCATATTTGCGGGCGAACGTAAATACCTGCCCGTTTTGATAATCCGCCTGGTCTCTTTCAAATTTAAACACCTTGCGTCTTTTGATAAGATCTTCATCCTTTTGTAAACGTGCATACATATCTTCCCTTAATTTTTTGATTTGTTCTGTCATGTCTAGTTTACAAATTTCTACCTCCAGTTCGTCAATTTGAGTTTGCAACTTAGCACGATCGCTTTCCGCATATTTAACAAGTATTGCGACTAATTTACTTGAGGAAGCAAGGTTGCAATCAGCCCATTCAGCCAGCATTTCAGGATCAGGATTATCGTAACTTGGTGCTATACATATACACATACACACATATATACATACATTACCTACTGGCGGTTGCCAGTAGGTAGTTATAGTTAGGACCGAGTTTCCATAGTAAATCATTTTTTGGCTTGGTTATACTTTGGCGTTGTTTGACCAATCTGCATGAAACTTTGCCAAAAAAGTTTCATGGTATGTACTATTGATTGGGAAAGTTTGGGGAAAGTTTGGGGGTGATCTGTGCAGTGGGGACCGAGAATTCGGGGAGCGAAATAAGTTTGCGTTTGTAATGTTAATTCCAATAGAAACCTTTAGCCACAACTACAGCCCGAACCGCTGAACGGACTTGCACCAAATTTGGCAAGGAGGTAGATGTTGGTTCAAGGAAGTGCCTTTTGCTTATTTGGTGTACATACGTTCTGTAGTTTGAGTAATTTAAGCCGAAAATTATAATGATCTCTCAGGCCGCAAAGCCTTCGCGAACAAAGACGAGCTCGTGCAGGGAAATGCACTGCTCTGATTGGCTGCCAACACTTCAACGAGGAAGGGTTGGCAGCCATCTTGGGACTCGACTTGAAGCCGAGTCCCAGAAGAAAAGTAAAAAATAAAGAAAAGGGCGCAGGGGAGGAATACCCTGACCCCCCAGATATGGTGGGGAGGTCCCACAGGGACCCCGCCATATTTTAAAAGTGTTTTTTAAATTTTTATTTTGCTGCGGAGTCGCGGTGGATCAGCAAATCCGCTGCAAAATTAAACAAGCATTTGCAATGCAATAGGTCTCGCCTTTGGGACCTTATAAGCTTTTAGCTATGAAGCATATTATCCTGAAAATTCCTTGAGGTTGTAAAACAAATGATACAGAGAAACATCTTTTTGACTAGGGCAGGTTTCCATTACAGATCAGGGTACCCAATGTTTGCAGCATAAGATCCAAGACGACGTATGTCTCTATTGATCAGCGTTAGTCCAAATTATAAACACACGTTTGCTTACACATTCAGAATAGTGGTAATGGGATTAATTCACATCATCAGCAGTTCTTTCTTATTTGATAAATTCAATAAAATGTGTAACGTGTTTCCTTGAAAATTCTGCATGTGTTCGTAACTAGAATCAAATGTCAGAATGCATAGCACCCATACTTCACAGTTTTGTAACTGGGAACTGCGTCTGGTGGCTCTTGTGAAAGGAAAAACTTTAGAACTCTTGTTCACATACACTAGTTCTTATCCTAGTCCTCAGCGTTCCTCCTGTGGTCTGGAAAATATATGTATCGCTACACTGAAAGCCACACCCTCAAAATAAATAGCAGGAAAGGCGCAATAAATTAACCCAGTCTGGAATATGCTTTCAAATTTTTTCGAACTAGTCCAACTGACAGTTTTTGGGAAGCAGACACTGCAAAAGAGCAAGACATCTCTAGCCGCTGCATAAACACAGAAAGGGAAACTAGAAACTGGACATACACTGCAGTCCAGAGGCTAAGATGTCAAGTGAGAAACATTTGGCAGTGCATGCCCAAAACAAGTGAAGAAATAAATCCAAAACATGGCGTTGCCTCTTTTATCAATGCACTGTATACATGTACAAAATGTTACTATCAGTTGTCTAATGCAACACATTGTAAGTTTAAAGAAGTTCTCATGTTTCCCACCTGTTGTCCTACCTGACAACCACACTGCACCCTGCGCTCTCAGACCATCGCACCTTACATGACATGACAGCCAATTCCTAGTACCAAAGAAGTTCCTTCAGGCACTGGCAGCTGGGCATAGATTTTGGGGAGATTTAGCCATTGCCTCTCGTTCATTAGATGCTGCTAGGCTAAGTAAACACTTAGGCTGTAGCTCTAATTCTAGACTGCATCTACAGGCCACTGACAAGTGCATTAAGCAGGTACATTTATACTGAGTTCCAAAAGCACAGTGGCTTTGAAAGAATGTAAAATACGTGGCAGAGTACTTCAGCCAAGCGGCTAAAAAACAGCTGTCAAGGCGACCCTTTCTGAATTTGGAAACAAATTAGTGATAAAACTGGGAAATAGATTATACATGGCAAGATACAGGGACTTGAATTTTATGTGTTAGTCTGTTAGGCAGTGCAGCACGAGAAGAGCAGGAGAAACGTGATCATATATATATATATATCCGAATATTATCAGCTAAATACTAATGGATAAGAGCTATCTGTATAGAATCACCAGGACGTATCAAATAACACTACTACATGAGATCTGTGATCGGGAACGGAGATCGGTAGAAATTCAGAAGCAGATGGGCTGAGTCACTGCATGATACTGTCCCTGAAGAATATGCTCAACGAACCCCGAACTGGCTTCCTCAAATACATACAGAGACACTAATTCCCTCCGTCATCCATTCAACATTTACAAAAGTTGATTACTAAAAATCTATTTTAAATAAAAAATGTAGCAATATTGATCGTTGCACACTAGACTACCTTATGTGGCTAGTACTAGCGGTAGCGCAGAAAATATATCTGCAAGAGTTTATTGCCATCTAGTGGAACTTACTAAAAACTGCTGTTTTGTTAATTTAGTTCAGTGATATTTATTCTCAGACAACTGCCGAATTCAGACACATGACGAAGATTAACCCCTTCGCTGCTATGCCTTTTCCCCTCCTGTGCTAAGCCTTTTTTTGGCTATTTGGGGTAGTGCGCGCTTAGGCCCCTGTAACTTTTTGACCACATAAGGTATCCATGCCAAATTTGCGTCCTTTTTTTCTAACATCATGGGGATTGTAAAGGTACCCAGGGTTTGTGGATTCCCCTGGAGGGGACCCAGAAATTAGTCAACATGCAAGGACACAAAACGTTTTGAGGCAACATCAACATTGCCTATCAAAAAATGTTTTGGGCCCTTGCCTGTCGCGGGTACTTGGGCCTCCCACACAAGTGAAGCACCATTTTTATCGGGAGACCTGGAGGAACGCTGGGTGGTAGGAAATTTGTGTGAGGCCAGTGATGCCACACTTTCCCACACAAAAATGTGTGAAAAAAGTGATTTTTTCAGTTAAAATTGAGGTTTGCAGGGAATTCTGGGTAAGGAAACGTTGGGGGATCCACGCAAGCCATACGTCCCTGGAAGCCCCCGGGTGTCTACTTTTCAGAAATGTGTGGGTTTGGTAGGTTTCCCTAGATGGCCGCCGAGCACTGGGCCAAAAACCCAGGTGACCCCCCTTGCAAAACCAGGTGGTTTTGTGAAAGGCCATTTTGAGGTCGCCTCAATACGTTGTGGGCCCTTGCCTGTCGCGGGTACTTGGGCCTCCCACACAAGTGAGGCACCATTTTTATTGGGAAACCTGGGGAACGCTGGGTGGTAGGAAATTTGTGTGAGGCCAGTGATGCCACACTTTCCCACACAAAAATGTGTGAAAAAAGTGATTTTTTCAGCTAAAAGTGAGGTTTGCAGGGGATTCTGGGTAAGGAAACATTGGGGGATCCACGCAAGCCATACCTCCCTGGAAGCCCCCGGGTGTCTACTTTTCAGAAATGTGTGGGTTTGGTAGGTTTCCCTAGATGGCCGCCGAGCACTGGGCCAAAAACCCAGGTGACTCCCCTTGCAAAACCAGGTGGTTTTGTGAAAGGCCATTTTGAGGTCGCCTCAATACGTTGTGGGCCCTTGCCTGTCGCGGGTACTTGGGCCTCCCACACAAGTGAGGCACCATTTTTATCGGGAGACCTGGGGGAACGCTGGGTGGTAGGAAATTTGTGTGAGGCCAGTGATGCCACACTTTCCCACACAAAAATGTGTGAAAAAAGTGATTTTTTCAGCTAAAAGTGAGGTTTGCAGGGAATTCTGGGTAAGGAAACGTTGGGGGATCCACGCAAGCCATACCTCCCTGGAAGCCCCCGGGTGTCTACGTTTCAGAAATGTGTGGGTTTGGTAGGTTTCCCTAGATGGCCGCCGAGCACTGTGCCAAAAACCCAGGTGACCCCCCTTGCAAAACCAGGTGGTTTTGTGAAAGGCCATTTTGAGGTCGCCTCAATACGTTGTGGGCCCTTGCCTGTCGCGGGTACTTGGGCCTCCCACACAAGTGAGGCACCATTTTTATCGGGAGACCTGGGGGAACGCTGGGTGGTAGGAAATTTGTGTGAGGCCAGTGATGCCACACTTTCCCACACAAAAATGTGTGAAAAAAGTGATTTTTTCAGCTAAAAGTGAGGTTTGCAGGGGATTCTGGGTAAGGAAACGTTGGGGGATCCACGCAAGCCATACCTCCCTGGAAGCCCCCGGGTGTCTACTTTTCAGAAATGTGTGGGTTTGGTAGGTTTCCCTAGATGGCCGCCGAGCACGGGGCCAAAACCCAGGTGACCCCCTTGCAAAACCAGGTGGTTTTGTGAAAGGCCATTTTGAGGTCGCCTCAATACGTTGTGGGCCCTTGCCTGTCGCGGGTACTTGGGCCTCCCACACAAGTGAGGCACCATTTTTATCGGGAGACCTGGGGGAACGCTGGGTGGTAGGAAATTTGTGTGAGGCCAGTGATGCCACACTTTCCCACACAAAAATGTGTGAAAAAAGTGATTTTTTCAGCTAAAAGTGAGGTTTGCAGGGGATTCTGGGTAAGGAAACGTTGGGGGATCCACGCAAGCCATACCTCCCTGGAAGCCCCCGGGTGTCTACTTTTCAGAAATGTGTGGGTTTGGTAGGTTTCCCTATGTGGCCGCCGAACCCCGGGCCAAAAACCCAGGTGACCCCCCTTGCAAAACCAGGTCATTTTGAGATAATGTGTTGTTTATTTCTGCAGCGTGAAAATTTTGGCACAATATTGCAAGGAAAATGTGACAGACATTTTGAGGTTTGCAGGACATTGTGGGTACCATAACTTGTTGGGATCCACAAGAGAGATATCACCATGTACTCCCATGGGTGTTTCGTTTACGACAATATCTACAGTTGGTAGGTTATTCTTAGACGGAATGTACACCTTGGCAGACAGACTAAAAAGACAAAGATTACTGCACAGCCATCTATTCCTCAAGCACACACACATACTGGTTGGATTTGGCACGAGGGCAAGTGATGGTTCAGTATATACAATTTTATTAACAAGAGATTTCACAAAAATGAAATGCACTGTCAATAATTGAAAGGACAAAAACGGAACCAGTGACTCGCAGCTCATGAGCTGTAAAGCCACGTCAAGGCCCCAACCGCTTTACAGGCCATTCACACACCTTTCATACGTGATACACACAAGACCATTCACACCCCCAGGCACGAAACAAACACATTACAACATTCACAAAAAGGGACAAGGTACACCCTGCTTGAGAAAGACAAAAAAAAATATTACTGCACAGCCATCTAATCCTCAAGCACACACACACATACTGGTTGGATTTGGCACGAGGGTGAGTGATGGTTCAGTATATACAATTGTATTAACAAGTGATTTCACAAAAATGAAATGCACTGTTAATAATTGAAAGGACGAGAAACTGAACCATTGACTCACAGCTCGTGAGCTGTAAAGCCACGACAAGGCACCAACCTCTTTACAGGCCATTCATACACCTTTCATACGTGTGACAAATACAAAACCATTCACACCACCAGCCGCGGGCCCATCACATTACAACACTCACACCAGCAGACAGCGCCATTCAAGGGCCCATCACTTTCACACGCCCACATTCCTAACACAGCAACCACACAAGCTGATGGATTGCGTGGAGTGTCGCTCGGCTAGCAGTGTGTGTAGTGACCAGCAGCAAGTCACTACTCACACACTGCCAGCCGAGCGCCAGTCCACGCACACCGCCAGCCAAGCGCCAGTCCACGCACACCGCCAGCCTAGCGCCACTCCACGCACACCGCCAGCCTAGCGCCACTCCACGCACACCGCCAGCCTAGCGCCACTCCACGCACACCGCCAGCCTAGCGCCACTCCACGCACACCGCCAGCCAAGAGCCACTCCCCGCACACCGCCAGCCAAGAGCCACTCCCCGCACACCGCCAGCCAAGAGCCACTCCCCGCACACCGCCAGCCAAGCGCCACTCCACGCACACCGCCAGCCAAGCACCAGCCTACACACACCACCATCACATTTAGGATTTTTTTATACAAAAAGGAAAACACAAACAAATTGCAAATAGATACAAATCTACTAACACAAAATCAGAAACTAAATACATTGCACTAATGCCAACCTTGAAACAGAACAACAATTCTTATACATTACAGACCAGGCAGTTCACTTTACCACTCATGGTTGCTCCCAATAATTCTTTTGCTTGTGGTACGCTCTATAACAAGCAGGCACACACAGCCCAGGGTTAGAAGGACACTCAGGGCAGTACATACGAGTCTCCTTCCGCGTACCTCTTCGCCAACAGACTCTACATCTCCTAGTGGGAAAGTCTTTTGAGAGTGTAGGAGGAATGTGATCAGGAAAGTGGCGATCTTTCAATCGAGCCACATCCTCCACCACTCCAACTCTAGGAACACTTGCCTGTTCCACAACAACAAGGCTGCCTATGACAGACTCCTGAAACTGAACAAAAGTCAACTTTGACGCAGGAGAACACTCCTTGAACACAACAAAAGCATTGAAAGTTGCTAAATTGAAGAGATGGATGGCCAACTTCTTATACCAAATGTAAGACTTACGAATAGCAGTGTAAGGTTCCAACCTCTGATCTACTCTATCAACACCACCCATGTGCTTATTGTAGTCTAAAATGCACACAGGTTTGCGCACTTCAGCAATCTGACCCCAAACAGCCACAGGTGAAGTACTCTCATCATGGATGGTAGTCAGCATGTACACATCCCTCCTGTCCACAAATTTCACAGCTAGCAGTTCCTCACTACGCAAGGCACTGCACTGTCCCCTCTGAAGTTTTTTGCAAACAAGCTCTTTTGGATAACCTTTACGGTTAGAGCGGATTGTGCCACAAGCAAAAGTGTCCACTTTGAACAATTCCTTAAACAATTGCACAGCAGTGTAGAAGTTATCAAGGTACAAATGGTGGCCTCTGTTAAACAGTCCTCTAGCAAGATCCCACACAATTTTCTCTGTTACTCCAAAAGTGGACGGACAACCAGGGGGTCAATAGTGGAATCCCTACCAGTGTACACACGCAAATTAAAAACATATCCTGTCCTACTCTCAGACAACATATACAGCTTAATTCCATAGCGTGCCCTCTTGCTAGGAATGTACTGCCTAAAAACCAAACGGCCCTTGAACAGGACCAAAGACTCATCAATAGATATTTCTTTCCCTGGAGTATAGATCTCTGAAAATCGATCTACAAAATGATCAAGAACAGGCCGAATCTTAAAAAGACGGTCACATTCAGGGTGATCTCTGTGGCAACGCCAAACCATTATCAACAAAATGCAGCATCCGAAGCAAAAGTAAATACCGATCACGAGTCATAACTGCAGGAAATATGGCCGTTGCCATCAAGGGACTGGTAGACCAATATGAACCCATGGACGGCTTCCTTATCAAACCCATCAAAAAAGTCAAACCCAAAAACTTCTTCATCTCTTCCAGATTTGTGGGACTCCACCGGGTAGCTCTAGAATGGGGCCCAAGTCTGGCACTGTTGTCCCTCAAAAACTGTTCAGCATACAAATTAGTCTGCTCAACAATCTCACCCAAAAATACATCATCCATAAACAACTGAAAATACTGTATAGGCAAATAATGTTCACAATCCACTCTACACCCTGCATAACCACTAAAGGCAGGCAACACCGGCTGCACCATGTTTGGATCAACCCAGAGTCCAGCACTTCCAGTAGGAAGCCTAGCAGCCCCAGGCTGCAATCCAGATGCCTCTTGCACCATCGGCAAAGTAGTATCCTCCTCTAAATCAGGCACTTCATCTGCACTGAGAGTACCTTCATCATCCGATGATTCCATGTGGAGAGAAAACTCACTGCCTGAATCTTCCCTCCCTCCTCTCCCTCAGACGCACTGTCAGTCTCATAATCCTGCTCAGAGGAAGATTCAAGAAGCAAACCAACCACCTGCTGAGCAGTAATTCTATGGCTAGCCATAATGCTTACTAATAAAGGTTACTTGTCAAACAAGTCAACATCAACAAACCCTTTGTAAAAAAAAAAAGAAATAAACAAAATGTAGCTTTATCACAAAGACCTATATACTCCAACACTATACCACTCACGTGACAGAAGCAGCTAGACTCACCACCACCTACTCTGCACAGACACAGTAAGGATCAACAATATCCCACTAAAAAAGAAGAAGAAAAAAATTACACATAAGACAATGCAAAACATCGCAAAGAATTTCATGCTCTGAACACTAACAAATATGCTGCCATTATGGCACCACTTACAAAAAAATTCATTCATGCATGACAATAATACTCATTTGGAGTACACACAACAAAAATATTTTTCTTACCAAATAAATGCAATTACGCAAAACTGCAGAACCACAACTGCCGAAACCGCAAACAGGAATCAAAAGCTTTACACTAGAATAAAAAGGAGAAAAAAAAACATTACAATCACATATGCAAATAATGCACCAGTCCACACACAATCCACCAGCCAAGCTAAGGGGTAGGTGGGCCTAACAGTATAAATAAAATATTCACACCCGTAAAAGGGGAGCAACCCTTGCCCTTTTGGCCACTCCCCAACACAAAAATTAAAAAAAACCCTGGTGCCTAGTGGGCATTCCTGCTGCACGATCACATGATCGTGCAGCAGGAATGCACAAAAGAGGCATCGGGGAAAGGAAAACCCTTTCCTTTCCCTCGATGCGTCTTTTGATACAAACCCCCCCTCCCCGAGCCAAACCTCACCTGATTTCCCGACGCGCTGGAAGCAAATGGCTTCCAGCGCGTCGGGGAAGAAAGGGAAACCCTCAATGATGTCAGCGCACCTCGCGCGCTGACGTCATTGATGGGGGGGGAGGCAGGGAAGCCCTTCCCCTGCCTCCTCCCAAAAAAACCTAACGATCGGATTCCCACGGGGGAGCGCCAGCGCTTCCCCGTGGGTGGTCTTATGATGAGCAGGACTCGTCATGAGCACACGAGCACTGTGTGCCATGACGAGTCCAGCTCGTCATAAGCACCGAAGGGGATAAAGGGTCAGAGCAGGATCTCAGCGGCAGACGAGGAGAAGGAACCTCCTGGTCACAGGAACTACACGAGCATTGCGCTCGAGAAATTCAAGGATGCAAAGACCTCCATCAAGGATTACAGCTAACTTTTCAGGGTGTAAATGGAGAGAAGGCACATTCTCCACGCTCACGAATTCTACACGAGAATTGCGCTCGAGAAAATGAAGGATGCAAAGACCTCCATCAAGGATTACAGCTAACTTTTCACGTTGGAAATGGAGAGAAGGCACATCTGCCCTGCATATTTATCCACGAAGATGCCACCGTTTTGTGCAATACCTCTACTCAACTGGAGTACTTTCTACTGGCTAATCAGTAAGTGCTACCTCGTTGGGTAAATGTATAGTGCCTTTCCTACACTACAGCTGCGTAAAGGACCAGAACAATTGTCTCCAGTGACCTGTGTGTCTGTAACTTTGCCACCGCGCCGAAAGCGCCGGGGTCCTTTGAGTAAGCTGTCCATCATAGTGGGGAAAGGGCGGGCATACGTTGCATACCGCTAGTGTATGTGTGGCGGGGCCAAACGAGCGGGGCTTCTAGGCCCGTTCACATGCCTCTTGTTTATAAAGGGTCAGAGCAGGATCTCAGCGGCAGACGAGGAGAAGGAACCTCCTGGTCACAGGAACTACACGAGCATTGCGCTCGAGAAATTCAAGGATGCAAAGACCTCCATCAAGGATTACAGCTAACTTTTCAGGGTGTAAATGGAGAGAAGGCACATCTCCACGCTCACGAATTCTACACGAGAATTGCGCTCGAGAAAATGAAGGATGCAAAGACCTCCATCAAGGATTACAGCTAACTTTTCACGTTGGAAATGGAGAGAAGGCACTTCTGCCCTGCATATTTATCCACGAAGATGCCACCGTTTTGTGCAATACCTCTACTCAACTGGAGTACTTTCTACTGGCTAATCAGTAAGTGCTACCTCGTTGGGTAAATGTATAGTGCCTTTCCTACACTACAGCTGCGTAAAGGACCAGAACAATTGTCTCCAGTGACCTGTGTGTCTGTAACTTTGCCACCGCGCCGAAAGCGCCGGGGTCCTTTGAGTAAGCTGTCCATCATAGTGGGGAAAGGGCGGGCATACGTTGCATACCGCTAGTGTATGTGTGGCGGGGCCAAACGAGCGGGGCTTCTAGGCCCGTTCACATGCCTCTTGTTTATAAAGGGTCAGAGCAGGATCTCAGCGGCAGACGAGGAGAAGGAACCTCCTGGTCACAGGAACTACACGAGCATTGCGCTCGAGAAATTCAAGGATGCAAAGACCTCCATCAAGGATTACAGCTAACTTTTCAGGGTGTAAATGGAGAGAAGGCACATCTCCACGCTCACGAATTCTAGAGGAGAATTGCGCCCTCCCTCCCTCGTGGGCATTCCTGCTGCACGATCACATGATCGTGCAGAAGGAATGCACAAAAGAGGCATCGGGGAAAGAAAAACCCTTTCCTTTCCCTCGATGTCTCTTTTCGAATCAAACCCCCCCTCCCCGAGCCAAAACTCACCTGATTTCCCCGACGCGCTGGAAGCAAATGGCTTCCAGCGCGTCGGGGAAGGAAGGGAAACCCTCAATGATGTCAGCGCGCCTCGCGCGCTGACGTCATTGATGGGGAGGGCGGGGGGGGAGGCAGGGGAAGTCCTTCCCCCAAAAAAACCCGACGATCGGATTCCCACGGGGGGAGCGCCAGCGCTTCCCCCGTGGCTGGTCTTATGACGAGCTGGACTCGTCATGAGCACACGAGCACTGTGTGCCATGACGAGTCCAGCTCGTCATAAGCACCGAAGGGGTTAAATCCATGTTTCTTTCCATTAAAAGAATGCAAACTATTCAGCGAACAACTACTTGTCAGATTTCCGACAGTCCGCAGGTTAAGTAAACTGTGGTACTCTGCAGCATCTCCTGTTGTGCGGACACGCTGCGAGAAATGTAAAAAAACAATGTTACGGACAGAATCCAACAGCGACTCAAAACACGAGTGCTGGTGTTCTGGCCAGACAAATATTTACCCATAGAGAGAAAAGCTGTTGGAGCAAAGCGCGTGTCCCGCCGTGCTCACCGCTGCTCGTTCCCGCTGCAATACTCCATGGGAATGAACTTCTTAGCATAGGTGGATCACGCGCCCACCATTAGCCATTTGCAGGCTGAGATTTTTAAATGAAACACGCAAAAGCCAATCCGAAGTGTGGGAGGAGTCAGACTCCCACAAAGTACCTGCAACAGATCGCCTAACAGTGCAAGCGGTGTAAAGGCTCGACCTAAAAAGGGAATGGAGATTGCGGCAAAGCAGTAATGATTTCCAACATGCCAGTTAGTGGGCTAATACTGGTTTGCGCACACTCACCCCTTCCACTGAACAGGAAAGAGCAGCTAGTGGCAGCAGACCGTTAAGTGACTGTCACTTCTGCTTAAACTGTATATTCTCCAGGGAACATGGGGTAAAGTGATCTTTAGCAGGTAATAATTAGAGGGACCCAACATACACGTGCTAAAAGACTGTGTACATTTCTTTCAAATGCCACTACGAGCCCGTTAAGCTGGCTTGTGAGACACTACCAGACTGCAGACTACTAACTCCTACACTTGCTTGCTCTGATAAAATAAAAAAAACCCTTCTGCATATAAAAATAACAACAGTGCTCAGAAATAAGGAGGCAGGGTTCCAGAATAATGCCTTATAAGAAATGAGAGGCTATAGTCTTCTCTATTGTTTCAGGCATGCGTTCATTTATCGACCGTCCACTGGTTCTTTGTGTACAAATCCCCATTGTGCCACTTGATGGACAAATCCGACAAGAGGCATGGCTCTAATAACTGTGGATTTTTCATTTGTTTTCTAAACTAAAGGCTATTTTAGGGTAGTGTAGAGGAAAAGTTCTCATTTCAAACCTGTAAATGTCATTTGATTACCTATCCCTCTCCATTAAATGTTGGTTTGGTTGAGGACTTTTTCCTAACTCCACAAGGCTACTTCATGCCTGCTTAAGCAATTGAACATAGGATAACAATGACCATCTTCAATTGGCAGAATAGACAGGATAGCAGCACCATAAGTAAAATTACGCACACCATTATGGTCACACCCCGGCTTGTACTTTATTTTACAAAATGTTTTAGTTTATTTTTTTATAGGACTGTTTACATGAAGGATATGATAGACTACTGCCAAACTAGATAGCTACATGCAGGGCACATGATAATGTGGAAAACAACAATGCAGCAGAACCAACAGTTATACTGTGGACTTGCCTTTTTACATATAAAATACACGACTCCATCTCGAAGGTCATGAAAACAACAACCTGTATGAAGATGGCTATGAAACAAGACATTTTAAAAGCACTTGCCGGAGGTCATGTCTGTAAACAAGAGTTAACTATCAAACAGCTTATGAATTTAAATAACACTACGTTAATAATGTAAATATATTGCAGGTCCTAAGTTACAATGTGGAACAAACAGAACCCTGAGCATTCAAAGAACATCAATTTCAAATAAATAAAAAAACTGTTCCATTTGTTGCTCTTTTAAGAGAATGTTTAGTGCACAAAAGACAGGTGAAGAATGAGCATGTTACAGAAAAGGCCACAACAGCAGAGATTCTCCAGGGTAAGGCAGCACGTATTATGACAGATCAACTTGCAACATAGCATTTAAATTCATTAACATTAGTTGGTCTCTTGCAATCTTATGTCATGTTGTTTTTTGTTCTAGTAATCTGCCATTGACTGGTATCGGAGGACTGTTGCCCAACAAGGGGGAGCATAATGTCCTACATCTTGTACCTTGGGCCCACGTAAACACTACCTTTGGCCATTACAAACATATGGTAAGGTCAGAGAACACAGTGTAAGGAAAAGGAAGGAAGCAATTCTTGTCAATTACACACACACACAATATATATATATATATATATATATATATATATATACACATACATACACACACACACACACACACACACACACATTTACAATGCCGATTGGCCATTTTAAATCACCTTCAGAATGTAGCAAGTAGCTGTAAATTGAAACCAGTATGGGCAAAGTCAATAAGTTCTTGCCTTTGGAACCTATTGGCTTTACCAATACGTTTGAGCCATGCTGTCCAGCATCCCTATATAAGAGTCATTTTGTAGATGCACACACTATACATGCTTAAACCTACAAAATGACATGGCCCCCTTTTTTTCTTTTTAATTGCCGATACAACTCAATTTTGGGGGGGGGGGTTGCGGGTGGAAGCAACACGGGTAAAGGGTGCAGAAGTAACCAGGGGGATGGTGGAGGCTGAAGCAACATGAGGAGGCTGAAGTTACACGGGGGCCTGAAGCAACACGGAAGGTGGGAGTGGAGGAGGAGCAACACGGAGGCCGAGTAGTCGGGCGTGCAAGAAAAACTTAGTGCGGAGGGAGAGAAAAGCAAACAGGTGAAAATGCAACATGAGCTAGAAGGGGATAGAAGCACATGGGTGAGAAAGAAACGCAGGTTGGGGAGTACACGAAGGTGAGTGCATCATGAAGGGTGCCAGGGAAGAACCACACGGGCACGAGAACAGCATGGAGAGGGAACAGAAGCACACTAGGGAGACATCTGGAAAACATGTGCACTCTAGCATAACATAACGTGTATTTGTAAAGCGCATTTTCACCCCGAAGGGTATCTTGGCGCTGAATAATATATGTTTAGTGTTACCAAACTCAAAGGTACTCATTTTATCGACCTCAGAAGGATGAAAGGCTGAGTGGACTTGCCGGGATATGAACCCGTAACCATGAGGTGGCACACAGGCCCCTACAGTGGACATTAGTTCACTAAGCCACCAGACCCTGCAGGGTGTGTCCTTCAGTAATGCACCAATGCTCCATGGAAAGGAAAAACATAAGAGAAGGAAGGAAAGCCCACACACATAACGAATAAGAAGCAAGCAAATGAGAATGATAAAGACGCTAAGCAATGGACAGGCTCGAAGCCCACTATAAGCTAACAATACTTCTCGTGACTGAGCTGTCTAGAAGGTAAAACCTAAAAACAAGCACTGTAAGAGGACTGAGAAAAATCTAGATTAAAAATTTACATAGCAGAACCTTTCTTCACAGGACATTCACTTCATGCTCTGGACATAGCTTGTTCTTGTGCTTTGGCTCTGGGTTGAAAAATCCTGATGAAGTACTGGTGGAGATGTGGGCAATAATGGGTATTTTTTCAATGAATCAATTATCGGCATAGAAGATACATTTGTTTCTGTAATGTTGTCCTGTAGGCACCAATGAAATCAGAGCACTTTAATATTTTTTTGAAAAAGCAGACGGCCAAAAGAGTTTTTTACCTTGTACAGAAAACAATTCAGGCCAATGGCATCAACACATCACAACACAACTGTTCAAAATATACCACTTTTCAAACTTCGAAGCCATTTTCCTTACGTGCCATTAAATAGTTTGTGTTTACAAAACATTTAAAGTAAATTTTCAGCTTTCATTAAAAATACTAGGATGTCAATGGAAGTTACTGAACAATTCATGCATTCCCTCACCTCCCCTTAAATTGATTGCAGAAGCTGTGACCAAAAATCATCAATGAACCTAAATTTTTTGTTTTGCACTTTACTATTATCTAATGAAACTTGACAACACAATAAAACATTAGTCCAAGTACAGCTGGGTGTGAGGAAGGTTAATGAAGGAACTGCGTTAGGGCGCCTCGGAGTCATCATGTGATATTGTAGTGGGAAATCAATTACGTTTCTATAACAAGCATTGGCAAAGCCTATAGGTCTCGCCTTTGGGACCTTATAAGTGTTTAGTTATCCAGCACAATATCCTTGGTGCAACAACAACTGTTGCATTGCTAAACACTTATAAGGTCCCAAAAGAGTTGTTGCATGCTGGTGACTTGTGACTGCCAGAAGTGCTCGTTTTTTTAACTTTAATTAATAGATGCAAATACGGGTGCTTGCAGTTCTCATTTACAGTATTTAGAAACTGCAGAATGGGAACGTATGCAAAACCGACCACATTGCTCGACAGGGCAGAGAGGCACTGCGCCCGGAGGGAGTGCGCCGGAGGGGGCTCAGCTTCAGCAGACATGATCTTTGCCGTCGGGGCTCTTCTTGGCGTTTTTTTAGCTAAGCAAAATGTATTGAGGGTGAGGCATGCACTCCAGCTTGAATTAGAAGGGTAGTGAGAACAGTTTAATAAACTGCCAACTGAACTCAATGCGTATTGCTGTGAGTTTTAATGAACAATAAGTGAAGAATTGGCAAGTATGATTCATTCATAGGAATGTATCTGTATGCAACACTTGACGCCACAGTGTTACTGCTTCGCAGCACCGTAAGGCGCATGTGCTAAGTCAATGACACTCATTTTATCGAGCTCGGAAGGTTAAAAGGGGGAGTTGTCCTGCCCGGATTCGGTTCAGTGATTTGCAGTTGACGCACAGACTTCCGGGGAATGCTCATCAATCGTTTTATGCGAGAGGAACGGTGCGAGAGAATGAGAGCGCACAGAAAAGAGTGTGAGGTTGAGAAAGACAGAATAGAAAAACATGAAGCAGAATTAGAGAAAGGGGGAAAGAAAGAAAGAAAGAAAAAGAGAGAGAGAGAGAGAGAGAGAGAGAGAGAGAGAGAGAGAGAGAGAGAGAGAGAGAGAGAGCGCGCAGGAGTTTGAGAGGAAACGTGAGAAAGAGAGCAGGAGATAGAGTGAAAGGAAGAATGTGGGAAAACGTGAGAGTGAGACAGAAAGAGGGAAAGAAAGATACAACAAGAGAGTGAATGTAACAGAAAGGCAGTGAGACAGAATGTGAAAGAGACCAAGAGTTTGTGCGTTCCTAGGGGATAGTGGTCTTAAAACCAAAGAGATAGGCAAGGAGGTTAGAATGGGTGTAGGGTCCATACTATATAAATATCGCCTTGAAAAGGGACAGGAGCCTCCCCTCAATAGAGCTCGGCTGACTAGAACCCAACACTCTGACATCCAAGTGCCATCCGAGGCCTCATGGCTTGGTCCCCATTCGTAATGACTTCCAATGTACAATGATTGTGCCCAGGCAAGAATGAATCAACATGTATAATCCCACAAGACACAGATCTAGGCCTATGGACATTTTTCTAATCATCACTAACCCAAAGCCAAGCTTCTGGACCCTTTTGTTCCTCTGTGACCTGAACTGAAGTACTTTCAACCTAGTCCAAGGGGCAGCTAGTCTGCCGTAGAGAAAAGAGTTAGGGATGCGCCTGCTAAGATAAGCCTTACATTCTTTCCCTTAGAGAAATGCAATGGCGAGCAATGGCTCAATTGTATTGAGAAAAGACTACAGATCCCAGAATGCATTATGTTATTTAAAAAAAGCACAAGACTGGGACACAGAGTCCCAGTGTCATATGGTAGCTCTAATGAGGATGAGCCCATGCAAGCAGCTGTCCTAGTCCCCTCCTTTGTGCTTTAGCAGTAGCAAAGCACAGATTCATTAATTCTGTTTTAGTACAGTAGACACCCCCAGACAGTTAATTTCAGGGGATTTTTTTATGAACCACCCTACACAATGAGTTGTTTTGCTACCTTGCAGATGCACCACAAAAATCATTTGGCGGTCGCTTTCAATTAAACAAAATCCGGATGACAAGCCTAAATTTATCTGTGAGGGAGGGGGAATCTCTAGAGAAATGGAGTACATTGCACATGTCCAGAGTTACGTGTGCGCCTTGGATATCATTTCCTAATTTGTGTAGCTCCCTCAGTTAATCAGCGTGCACGTTTTAGGACCCTCTGACGCAAAACACATAGGCCTCTTAAAAATAGTCCTTTATGCAGAGCAGCTAATGCGCATTACGGTACCACTGCTGTTATTTATTCGGATGAATAATTCCCTGAAAATGTTTCCTTTATTTTGGTCCTGTGTTAGATAGATTGCATTCTCTGCACTCAATTATAAGTGTGCTTTGTCGGAATTCTAGCTGAGCCCAGCGAAAAAAAGATTTAAAAGAAAAGAGCGCATGCATTATTTATTCCCGGCACTGAGCATACTCGTGGAATCCCAGTCAATTTCCATCATTATGGAATATGGAAATGAAATGAATAAGAAACAACTCGGCTGGACACGTTGCATTGTCGCGCGCTTTCGGAAGACGCAGCAATGCGCTGAGCGCACGCGGAAAACGACGTCAGATAACGGAGATAAACACCGCAACACATCTGAATATCCTACGCACATTTTACATTTTCAAAGAGCCCAGGTAGAATGGCTGGATTATTTTGGACAGAACTGCTCCATTTAGTAGATGAAACTAAAACGGTCGCTCGTGTTGGAGCCTGCTTGGTATTGGCATATGGAAATCCTGACTGGTAAAAATAATTTTTGACAGAAAAATACTGCTCGAAAAAACATGACCCGGAACAAGACAGGATACTTCTATTGTATCTCGTAAGCAAGCCAGAAATGAAATGAAAGCCTTTCCGAGAACGTGGAGTCTAAAAAGCTATTTTTAGAGCCATCGGGGTTCCCAAGGGAACACATCCCAAGGGAAGAGGGCAGTAAAGTCATTAGTCACAGGATACTGACACTGAGGGCATGTCTGGTGTTTACCTTGCGGGAGCGAGCAGCAGCAGGCGCGATAATTGCTAACAGATGGCGCCGCTGTTCGCTCCCGCAAGGGAAACGCCAAACGTGCACGCGTTGCAATAGAAAGCAATGCAAGACGTGCGCGCTTTTTGCCAAAATGCTGATCGATTCCAAGAGGTCCCCTCCTTAGGCGAGTAGCGTATGCGCGCTGCGTAGGCGAGACCAAAAAAAAAAAAAAAAAAAGACGTGCGGTCTCGCGCGCGTCTTTTTTTTAAAGCTCCCAGGTGGGCCATATCCCAGGGGCATGAAGGAGGGGGGCTCATGGGGCCCCCTCTTGGGCTTATCAGAAGCCCCGGGGACCGCCACCTAACAATGAAAATGTGGTGGGCCTGCTCGGCCCCCCGCAGACCCGGGGACCACCACCTCCCCAGCGCACACTGTATTTTTTTTTTTTAATGCTGCCCCGGGTACTGCCAGCTCCCCGGGGCACTTTTAGTTACAAATGTGGGAGGGTCCGCTCGCCCCCCCCCCCCGCTGCCCCAGGGACCACCACCTCCCCGGGGCTATCTACAGGAGCCTTGCATGTCCCTGGGGCCCACCAGCCCCTAGGGTGGGCTCCAGCAATGTCCCGGGGTGCCCACACCCGGTACATTGCAGTTTGGTATGGC
Source organism: Calotriton arnoldi (assembly GCA_963921515.1). Taxonomy (NCBI): domain Eukaryota; kingdom Metazoa; phylum Chordata; class Amphibia; order Caudata; family Salamandridae; genus Calotriton; species Calotriton arnoldi. Next base: position 2,390,521 of record CAWUFW010002074.1, on the reverse strand, counting down.
ATGACGGGAGCACCACTCCTGCCATGCCATAGCAAACTCCGGTCCGCTTCGTGGAATTGCTTGAGGGAGCTGCATGTCAGCAGCTCCCTCTGTTCAAAAGCAATGCTGGCTCCCGCAGTAGGTGGGGAGCCGGCAGGGACCACGGGGGCCTTGAGGCTCCCCCCGCGGTCCCCAACGACCTGGCCATGCCCCAGGGGATGTGGTCCCCGGGGCAATATCGGCCCAGGGAGGGGGGGGGCACGCTGGCCCCCCTCCCCATTACAAAAAAAATTATGAAAGCCTGGCCCTGGGGGATGGTGTCCCCGGGGCCAAAAAAGGCCTGGGGAGGGGGGGCACCCCGCCCTTTTTAAAAACAAAATAAAGGCCGGGCCCTAGGAGATGGGGTACCCGTGGCCGAAAATGGCAGGGGTGGGGGCAGCGCGCGGCCCCTTGCATTTACATTTTTTTTTTTTTTTTTTTTTTAAAGGATCAGGCCCCGGGGGATGGGTTCCCCGGGGCCCAAAATGGTCCAGGGAAGAGGGGCTACGTGCCCCCCCTTCCTAGAAAATAAAAAAAAATGCTGCAACTTGCAGGAGGACCCGCCCCCTTTCTCCACGGCTCTGCAAATGCGCCTCCTGGCGCTCTCCTGGTTAGGGGATGAAGTCCCCTTGACTGCTGAGGGTCCTTAGAGGCCAAGAAGACCTCCTGTTACTTCCAGTAAGCCCCACACAGAGAGATTGCTGAAAGGTGGTCAGAAGCCACGCCTCTTTCTCCACCACCCTGCAAACACGCCTCTCGGCACACTGCTGGTGGGGGGGATGAGGTCCCCATGCCTCCTGAGGGCCTCAGTACTAAATTGGACTTCTTCCCCCAAGCAGCAGTGCGCCAGGAGGTGCATTTGCAGAGTGGTGGAGAAAGGGGGCATGGCCTCCTATGATGTCTCAGCAATCCCGCTGTGTGGTACTTTCTGGAAGTAACAGGAGGGGTAGTTGGGCCCCAAGGACGTCCTTGCGGGCTAACTACCCCTCCTGTTACCTCCAGTAAGTCCCACACAGTGGGATTGGTAAGAATGTTTGGAGGACATGCCCCCTTTCTCTACTACTCTGCAAACGTGGCTCGTGGTGCACTACTGATTGGGGGATGAAGTCCACTTTACTCCTGAGGGACCTTGGGAGCCAAGAAGCTCTTCTGGTACCTCCTGTAAGTCGTACACAGCGGGATTCCTAAGAGCTGCTTCGAGGCCCAGCCCTCTTTCTTTACCACTCTGCAAACGCGATTACTAGTTAAAAAACCATGGAAATTCACTGAAAAAACCAAAGGCTACAAGTAAGTTATGGTTAGGAATTAGCATTTAAAAAACCTTAGAAATTCACTGAAAAAACCAAAGGTTACAGGGACGATATAGTTAGGATGATATTTCATTTGTACGAATCTAGAGAAATTCAGCAGTTATAGTTAGCTGAGCTGACTATAACTGGCACCCCCGCAATGCACTGCTTATGACCTCACATATTACATCACTCATGACATGGTCAGTGACATCACTGATGACATCACTGATGACATCTCAAATGACACCACTGATAACATCACTGATGACATCATCTACAGAATCTATGACGCAGCCACTCACACCCCCACGTAACCTTTCATATACCCACTGCAACTTCCACACTACCATTCTCGAAACCATTGACGCACACATACCAGTACTTCCATACTCACTCACTGATTCATAGGTCTACAAACACATCCACTCACTTACAGCCACCCGTACACCAACTCACTCACTAATACAGCCACTTATATATCCACTTATACAGCCATACAGCCAATCACACACTGTCAGTCACTCATAGAGCTACTCGCACACCTACTCACTCACCTATAGAGTCAGTCAGACAGCCATTTACTCACCTATAAATTCATACACTCACCCAAACACTTAATACAGATACTAACATATAATCACTCACGCATACAGATCCTAACACACGCACTCACTAACCCATACTGCCACTATCTCAATCCCTCACTCACACATACAGTCACTGATATACTCCAGCACTCACCTATACTGCCTTTCACATATCCACTTACCCATATACCACTGACACATCCATTCACTCGCGGACACAGCCAGACACACTCAGTCACTTATACAATCCTTCTCTTACACTCACTAACCCATACACCCACTGACTCACGCACTCATTCATCCATGCAAGCAGTCACACACCCTCTCACCCACCCACACAGACACTCATACACCCATGCAGGTACTCAGAAAACCGATCACCCATACTTGTACCCACTCCCAACCCATACAGCCACTTCGACACCAGCTGACAGACTGATTCAGACAACCTAGTCAGTGACCCATACATTCACTGAGACACCTAATCACTCACTTATACAGTCAGTCATGCACCTACTGAATCATCGATACAGGCACTCATACACCCCCTGAATCATCAATACACCTTGGTATATATATTTAACACTCAAACATTTAAAAAACATTCATAGTCACTGGATGATGACATCAGTGATGTCATTTGAGATGTCATGAGTGATGTCACTGACCATGTCATGAGTGACGTAATATGTGAAGTCGTAAGCAGTGCATTGCGGGGGCGCGTGTTATAGTTAGCTCAGCTAACTATAACTGCTGAATTTCTCTGGTTTTGTACGAGTGAAATATCACCCTAACTATAACGTCCCTGTAACGTTTAGTTTTTTCAGTGAATTTCTAAGGTTTTTTTTAAATTCTGTCTCCTAACTATAACGTCCCTGTAACCTTTGATTCTTTCAGTGAATATATATATATGTAAATCTACACCCATATAAGTATATTTTGAATGGATGGAAATGTACTGCCTTTTGGAAGACAAACATTGGCAGCAGTATGCTTGGAAAGCTGCAACACTCTCAGGTTTCCAGACATTCTACTGGCAATCAAATCCCCAACAGGTGAAGGGATGAATGCTTTTAAATAGTCTAATCACTGGCAAACACTTGGGGTAGCATTCCAAATCATCCTTTTTTACCAACTGTGCCACTCTAGACAGAGGGCCTGAAAGGATTTAGTGGATGGAGTAAAGGTAGACAGGGTAGCAAAGAAATTTGTCAGCCACCCTGTCTTTACTCCACCTGCAAAATTTAGAGATGTCCGCGGACCCATGCACATCTCTATACATTGGCAGGAACAGCTGTCATGCAGCTCCTGTTAAACACAAAGACAGCCATCACACTTCCAAAGTTTTTTATTTTTCAATAACAAACTCCTAAAGTGGGAGTTTGTCTTTAGAAAATAAAAACAAGTGCCTCCCCCACACCATTGAAATGTTATTTCCTGTGCTGGGAGGGTCTTTTTTAGGTCTTGGCTAGGCAGCACATGCACTGTCTCAAAGAGACATGTTGTGTTTAATCTGTGGACTTTAGCCCGCCCACAAGCTTCCCATTTACTCTCTCTATCGTCTGTCTCATATTCTTTGTCATCATTTGTCCCGGTTATGCATGGTCATGCCTCTTCTTGGGTTTAGCCCTCCCCCCAGAGCATGGACTAAGTACTTGTAAACATCAACTACTCCTGTTTTTACAACCATTTTAGGACCACTCTTTTCTTTCTTTCTCAGCACCCTGCACAGTGCTTGTGCTTTTTCCAGCTCTGTCTCCTCACACCCACCCTCATACCCAGTCCACAGATCACCCCCTCCCCATCACTGCTTTTCCCTTTGTTGCTGCTTTTCGTTTCCCCCTCGCCTCCTCCCTTCCATTGATTACTCCCTCACACCTCCCGGTGCTTGCCCCGTCCACAGATCACCCCCTCCTCCGTCACTGTATTTCCCTTCATTGCTGCTGTCCGTTTCCCCCACTTCCTCCCTCCGGTCTCTGCATGCTCCCGCGCACCTCCCGGTGCTTGCCCCGTCCACAAATCACCTCGACCCCATCTTAGCTTTACACCCCCATTGTAGTCTGTTTCGTTCTAGTGAGACGTGGTGTTCTGCCTTTTAATGTCCTGTTAGCGTCTAGCTGATGTGCTGATTGGAGCATGTGTGCACGGCTCCTATTATTTGGCACAACTGTTATCTCTGTTTATTTTCCGCATGTGAGGGTACTAGGTGTGTATGCATGTTTACACCATATGTGGTCATTCGGCAAAGGTGTTTATAGCTGGAAAATCAGACCTCAAGTGAATCAGGTATGTGTTATCACAGGGCGTGTTAGAGCTTCTAAAGTACTTGTGTCTTCTGCTGTAACTGCATAGCCATGTTTCTCCAGTGCAAAATTATTGAACTGTTCATGTCTCACCTTGTTGCTTCTCATTTCATAGAATGGGACTCTATTTCTTAAAATTTCTCCCGTAGGGACACTTTCTTACTTTTTCCGCATTCACATGTGAAGTGTTTCCATGCACCATTATTGCTTAACTTGAATTGTCTTCACATGAACCAGGATGAGTCTTGATGTCATCAAGGTCTGCCTGTGTCTCAGTGTCCATGGCAAAAGTAGTTCTTTTAATGTGGTTGCTGATGTGATGTATTTCCTCGTGTTCACTATTGTAAACCAGTCTAACACTGTTTCTTTCTGGGGTTTTTGTGAAGTTTTATAGAGCGCCAATACCACCCGAATGTATTGGAGATCTTTACATACGCACCAGTTACTTTTTTTGTGCAGTTTTATATAGCGCCAAACACCACCCAAAGGTATTGGAATGCTTTGCATTAGCACCAGTTAATTTTCATAAGGACATATTCATTTTTGTAGGCACGGGGAGATTAAGTGATTTGCCCAGAATCAGGGATGTTAAGCTGACGCCAAAACTCAAACATGGCTTCCCAACTCAATAGTCACCAGCTCTGGCCTCACTATACATCATCTCCCTAGCCTCAGCCTCAGTTCCACATTCTGTGATTACGGCCAAATCACTTAATCTCCCCATTGCTGCCCGCATTAGCTTTTGGTTGCCCGTCCACCTCCCGCCCATCGCTGCTTGCTCCCACTGAATTCAGCTGCACAGGTTACCTCCTCCACCGATTCTGTTTTTCAAAATGTTTTGTGCAGTTTTATATAGCGCCAACACCACCCGAAGGTATTTGAGTGCTTTACATTAGCACCAGTTACTTTTTTTGTACAGTATTATAGAGTGTCAACACCACCCAAAGGTATTGAAGCACTTTACTTTAGCGCCAGTTACTTTACACAAGTACACATTCATTTTTGTACGCACAGCAAAATTAAGTGATTTGCTCAAAATCAATTTCTTGAAAAAGTTAGATTAATCCTGGTGAAGTAGGAAAACCAATCAATGGTGACAAATCAATAATAAAAAATGTGAAAAAATGAGACTACCACTAAATAGTAGACTGCACACTGTATTTTAACATTCATATGGTGTGCAGGAACACGCAAGTCATATACCTAAGTCACAGGACTGTTCTACAACAACCATAATTACATTAATAAGCGCCATATACAAGGAGCGTTACATAAGACATAATCCAATAAACAAGTCACTTGACATTTACACAATAAACAAAAAAAATAACTCAGTTGGGCATCCTTCCATCACTGATTTGACATGTTCAAACATATATCCTTATTCCTTAGGTGTAAGTATGTAAGACATTAGGACGGAACACCTATTCTTATCATTGACGTTTCGACACTTAACAAAGAGTGTGTACATACAACACATAACAATGGGTCTTCTTCAGGACTAGGGGCATTCAGAACTGCCTGATTTCAAATAGTTACTGCATCTAACTTGGTGCAGATAGGTATGGATACAATTTTCCTGGATTATACAAAGCAAAGGGTCCTCACTGTGGGCCTTATTTTTGTATTATCTCATATGCATCAAGAAATCCCAAAGCGCTTCTTACCTCTGCATGCACTTGGGCCAAATCCAGAAGCTATGTAATGATTCATACAATCCAGGATCCAACCGGATTCTTCAATGTGTGTGGAGAGGGAGCTAAGCCAATTTTCCCCGCGGCACGTCTGAAACAGACTGTTTCAGACGTGCTGCGGGCAAAGTTGGACTAGGCTATGAAGCATTACATAGCCTCTTTTTTTTCTTTGTTTTAAATAGGAGTCCAACCTGTCTGCTTTGGTCTTGAAATGATTTGCCAGTTTGTCTGTGAATTCTTGAGTACTGGGATCATTTTTAGACTCTGAAATTTCTAGGTGGGAGGGAGGATTTGCTTCTAATATCTACTTTTCCTCTAATTGCGCCAAGTTTGTTTCTCCAGTAGGTAGAGTCCGGTCCTAAGGGCTTAGTGTGAGCGGCAAGGTGGTTAGAAGTGAGTTCTAGCCTTCAGGGGAACTGCTTAACTAATTTAATGAGTCTGTCGTGTTTGCACTTATCAGAGGTCTGAGAAAACAATGGAATAAAATAGAAGAGACAGTCATTGTGTAATGAATTTAACACTGATTCTCAATTAGATGCCTCGACTTGTTTAATGAATCAGTAATGTTTCTATTTTATAAATGTAAAATGAGTCGCAATCCCGGATGCTTTTTTTATACTGTGTCTCTAAAAGTCTGCTTATTTTTTAATTACGGAAATATACGTAAGGCAATAAATATATCTTACAAAAAGTAATCGTCGCGAGGTCTCAAATAACCAACTGGCCCCATTCGACATCGTGCGGTTCTAGATATCAATCAATCAATCAGTAGATTTGTACAGCGCTTCTTGTCACCTGTGAGGGTATCCAGGCGCTGACAGGGTCCATGACCACTGGGTATGAGCCATTACTCGGAGTACAGAAGTAGTCTGCTGATGTGTCAAGTTATCACTACTTTGGATCTGAAGGCAATGGAATGGGCACAGGAAAATATTTGCTGCTAATGTCGCGCACGCGCATTTGTGGTTTTTTTTTTTTAACTCGGATCTCCGTGATATCAAACGTATTTTCTTATCTACAAAAATTAACGTGTCATCGGGTGACAACTTGACAAGAATAAACCTTGTAAATGTTCTTATTCTAAAATCATCAATAGTCCAGCAGCAGCAGCGTACGGGGTGCAGTTCTCTACATGATCACTAGAGGGCAGCTCTGCTTCGTAGTACAGAAGACGCCTGCGGATGGCTCTCGTTGTCACTTCCCTGCATTTGAACGGAATACAGGCAGCACCATAAAATTTCTCCTGCTAATGCCAGAAAGTATCATTCTTATTATTATACAGCTACAATTATACAAAGACTCCGTGGCATTGATCCACGCTGTAGTCGAACATTTACTCTGCCCTACATGATATTCAAATGTATGGTCTTTTGCAAACAATTAAGAACGTTGGTTAATGTGGATGATGCTGCTGAATGCAGCTGAGAGGTCGACGAGAATGGGGGATGCGCTGATTTAAAGATGTTGGCGCTACAGACCGTCTTCGAGCGGGTCCGGTGGTTCTGATGACCCGATGACCCTGCATACTTCATGAATTTGCACAATGCGGAACAGGAAGGGTTGCACAAGAATTGGATATTGGCTGGTACAATAATGGCAGGAATCTTCGCCCAGAGAGTATCTATACGGCTTCAGATCAAGGCCCAGATTTACTCAACTTCGACGCAACGCAGCAGGGAAGTCGTTGCGTTGCGTCAGATGAGGAGATCAGAAAAGTGCTCTATCTACTAAGATAGGGCGCAGTAAGTGCTTAATTTGTGCCGGTGCTTTCCGGTGCTTAGCACCGGCACTTACTTATCAGGGCCGGGTCTACACGCGGCGGCGTCTGCACATCTCATATGGCATTAATGATAAGTCTCGGCATGGCTGCTTTATTGCGCAGAGTGGTGTTCTCGTGACTTATCTCCTGACAGAGTCCTGGTGAAGAGTGTTGCGGCTGTGAGAGCTGCCTAAGCCAAGATTCATATTATATAATGCCGGCCGCGGCCCTTGGTTTAGTGTTGCCGGTAGGCGGGAGTAGGGACACTGATTGAGCTGGAATCTTGATAGATTTGGTTCTGTGGGGCTGTGTGCGCCAGGCAGCATGCGCAGATTTTTTCAGATTGCCACGTGACAACCCAGCATGCCCGCGCAGCCGTACCCCACCGATGAGTCAAAGTTAGCCTGACGGCGTTGAAGAGCAGAGGCACAGGCCAGCTATACTACATCCACCACCATGAGTAAACCGTAAGTTTGCCATTGCCATACCAACGCTGCTTTTTCATTTTTTGAGCATGGTGGCGTGACACCGGTCACCGTGGTAGTAGCTCCGGCACCACAAGATTCCATGGATGCACTGCAGTGCCCGCCCTGGCCTAGTAGCAGCCAGCGGCCGCCGGCGTACACATTATAATTTAGGGCCAGGGTTAAGTTAAAGGCCCTGCCCGGCCCCTGCCCTGAAGTATCCTCCCCTAAACAGTTTACTGCTTAAGAGTGGCTAAATGCCATGAAAAGCAGAATGTTGTAGTGGTTTGTGGCGTGCGGCAGGCAGCGCGCGCATAATTTTATTGTATTTTAAATATGGCAACCAAGTTAGCTTGCCATTTCGAGCGAGGTTTACGTTGAAATATTCATTCAAGGACCTTATTCTACTATTCTTTCCACCCGGGCCTTATGAGTTTGAATATATATGCAGCATAAATATTTGTGTGTTCAAGGATTGTGACGGTTTCGTTTCTGTTCTCTGAACTCTTTTTTAGCATGCCTGTGTTTTTACAGTGCCTCTAACAAGCTCTTTGAAGCATTCACAAGTATGAATGTTGCTGCTATACGCAACAAAATATACATAATAATAATGTGAATCAAGAAAACAAAATCCGGTTTCTGTTATGTGTCCAGTAAAATTGACCAGGTTTAAAAGTACCATCGCTAGAATCTATGTATATTTTAGATTTAAAGGTGGCACCCTTTGCAACTCTACTTTAGACTTTCAGATATACTGTTAACCTGTAGAGAGCAAATCAAGTTAGAAGTAGGCAATAGAACGCAGTGCGCAATAGTAGGGAAGGGACTCATTCTGAGTGTTGTGCAGCAGGGCTTTAAGTGGGATGAAATAACCCAGGGGTCTCTCTTAGGGGCATGGCCGATGTAATTAAGACCAATGCTTAAAAACACGCAAGCTAAAAATCTATCCTTGGCATAGTGTGCCGCCCGACTGGTATTTTGCTGCTTCTGCCAGTGCACCCAGATATATAATAGAACAAGTAATATTACACCTACAATAAACCAGGACTACTGACTTTGTCAATGACTGTTAGTTGCATATGCTAAATAAGCAACTACTATGGCTTCCTTGTATAGAATATTGAAAATGCTTCAGTTGTGCAATTATGAGACTGTGAAATAACTATAACGAGTCTCTTTGATTTCACATCAAAGGCAGTTAAGGGTGGCACTGCTGCGGAGTTAAAAAATAAATAGTTTCACCCCGAGGATTAGGGTAAAAATGGAGAGCCCGATATGGACCCGTCTAGACACCTGAGTTTTAGAACTGCCTGTGCTAAGCACCGGCAAGACCCATCCCACTTAAAGCCCTGTTGTGCTGGAGAGGTCATGGATAGGGGAAGATATCAAGGTGGGAGGAAGAGCTATTTAGTCATTGGGTATAAAGGCTTGAGTATTAAGGCGGGTCTTTATCGGTGATTGTGTGCTTCTTTCATTATCAACTGCAGGACTGATGTGGATTGTTTGATATGTGGGATCATGATGTTTCAGTTTCTGGGCTTATAAAATGAGGTGGTTTTCCTCTTGTTTCTTTTGTTTTGCATTTCTTAATTTTGAGTCTGGCCGTGTTGTGACTCCATGTGTGGCACTGATCTCTTGAGATATGATTTGATTACTATGAGCTTTCAACCAGATAACAAGGATAAGCATAACCTTACACTGTAACAAACCAAGTATACCTTTTTTTAAATTATTGATGGCACATTTGGTTAGCAACACCCCTAAACCGATGAGCTCCAAATACTGTGAAATTCCTTAGGGACTGTTGAGCATATTTAACAGATTAGCATAGTTAGCTTGCAAACACATGTTGGCTGCCTTCGGAATATTCCACGTGGTGCTTTTTCTTAAAATCAATTAAATTGAAGGGTTATGTGTTTTGCTGTTAAAATTATGAATATATGTACACAATTTCTAGAATCCTTATCTTACCTGTGTCTCATGTTTAGATTGCTCTGACAAATGCTCATTTTCTACAGCATGTAAAATACAAAATAGGCAGCAGAAACGTTTGCAGCAAACATTTAAAGCAACCCTTTAAAGTTTGCTCTAGGTTGCGTCTTCTCTTCACAAGGTGTGCATGTCACATTCACTTGAGAGGTTTGGAATGCCCCAATACCTGCAACAAGCACACATTTAAAAGGTACACATCTGTGGTGTATCTGCATTGAGTTTAACAATCATATAGGGTTTTGATATGCATCTGATCATTACTGACTCAGAGAGTGTCAGTGGCAGAAATACGCTCCAGGCTGCAGTGGCACCTGGACCCGGGGTGAAGGGGCTAGTGACAGGCCCATTTGTCATACTTGCACTGGTGACCTTTGCAGTATTGTAATGCAACTGATAGGTTCTCCACTTGTTAGCTGCCATAGTGGGGTTGTCACTACACAGCTGGCTGTCTTTTATATATTTCATCTGAATTTGTCAAGGAAAAGAGGTCTCAATACAGTCTGTTGTTTAACCCCTCATCTATTTTGTGAGAGGTATCTGTGTGTGTGTCGGAGGACATCTCTCTTGTTATGTTACTTCCTCCAGATTTCAGACAATGCAGTGACAAAGCCCACAGTTAGCAAGCACTATAAAGACAAGTTATCATGTTTTATGGTTCTAATATTTAAACCAGTCATATAATAACACTATATGAGGTGAATTGTCTAGGCGCAGATGTTATTCACTTATTTGCTTCAGAGTCGAAAGGCTCCCTTGCTGAAATTCAGATTGGGTATACATCTGACTTTCAGCAGTGCCAGTTGAAGATGTAGGTGGGGTCAATAGAGTAAGTGGGTGGAGCCAGTGAAAAAGTGGGTGGAGCCGGGCAAAGTGGGTGTGGCCTCCGACAAACATTTGAGCACCTGGACTTCATATTTTACAAATTAAGCACTGGCGCAGTTATGCTCCCTCGTATCTCTGGCGCAGTGCTTGCTGCTGAACTCCAACTCAGGCACCCCTGACCTCTGACCACGGCGCAAGGGTGCCTGCGTTGTGGTCAGAATCGTTTTAGTGCAGGAAGGAACAGCTGTGCTCCACCCATGTAACGGCTCCCTGATGTAAGGCAGCGCTATATTGTTTTTTTCTAACAAAGGAGCGCAAATTGGGCTATATGTGGCTTAGTAAATACAAAAATAGAGTTTGCGGCAGGACTGCAGCAAAAATAGGACGTAACCCAGACGCAAAATCTTGGTCATTCTGGGCCCAAGACCGTGAGGCTGTCACACATTGCAGTGATGCGACAAGCTTGGGAGATGATAATGTGACTGCTGCCACTTGTTCAGGGACAGCGAAGAGTCCTATGGGTGAGTGTCTCCATCCGAAATGCAGACCTGGAAGTAGACTTTTTTGAACAATCAACTTTCTGTGCATAAAGACGGGTCTGTGGTTGATATGGAAGTGTTATTTCATCCATCTTTTTTCAAGACTCTTCCACTGCATTTTAGCTGGTGGATGTGAAAAACATTTGATGTTACCATATCATGCCTATGGCAAGACATATGCTAACATCTATTAATATTGGTTAGTATATCAGACAGGACGCTATTCCACAGGAGGACTCTGACTGACAGGGCACGCAGAAAGACCACTGCACTGAGGCTGTTGACGTTTCTAACCACTTGCTCGGGAGGACGGTCCTTTGCCTATATGGGCCCAAGCTTTAGATCAGTCTTCCAATGACTTTAAGACGCTGAACTTCTTTGTCCTCCTTTCGGAAATTGTTGAAGACCTGGTTGTTTGAGTAGTGAGATATGACTGCACCCTATCGGTCTCTAGCGCCAGGAAACCCCGTGTGCGCAGTTGCTTGCGCTATATAAGCTCATTTAATAATAATAACCAAGACATTGACTCAGGAGACAACCTTAGTAAAAACAATCATCTTGGATGGAGAAATTAATGATGGTGCAAGCCATCTATGAGAAAGGCAGGTACTTACATTTTTAGAAGCTGGAGACCAGCGAGAAAATTAGGTCAAATCTGAAGTTGGCTTTGTGGGTGGGCATAGTTGGTAACCTATTGAGCTGTATCTATACCCTTCATATTGGTATGGAGAAATGACCATACCACTTTTAATGCAAACTTGTACAAACCATCACTTTGTGGGTGGGTTGACCAGTTGTGCCAAGTTGAGGCTGTTCATGTCGTGGATTAAGATCTTGGCCACATTGGTTCTCTTAGTCATCCACTAAATGTTCAAGCGCCTATGAGGAAGAAGCACTTTGAGATGGTTAGCCCGTGCTTTTCTAGGTCCAAAGAAGTTAGTGAGAAAAGTTGTGGTTTGCCTGCTGTGAGAACTGTAGATTTCTGCACAGGTGAAGGAGACCTCGGCGATACAACGCTGTAGCAGACGTTGGGGCTCAGAGAGTTTTTGCATGTAATGGTATATGGAAAGATCGTACAACTCTGCCTCCACACCAAAGTGTTCCATTTTTGTAAAAATGCCATATCGTCCAGGAGATCACGAACTCGCAAGCACATTGGAACAGAGGCTGTGGTGATCTTGTGAATATTTTCAGCATGCACGATTTGCAGTGAGAAGCACAACCTTGAATGTGGATTGGTGGGGAGTTGTAGGGGTGTGAGAAGAGAGGGATGTGGGGGTGACAGCTAGTCGAGTGTGACCCTCATCAGGATCCGGATGGAACAGTTGGGTTCTTCTTCTGCTGGTCCTTCGGAGGAAGGAAATCTGTTGACACGCAAGGCTTGTAGGAGTAACCAAGGCTATCCAAGTGCCAGTGATGGAAGAGCGGCCACGGGGATGTGTGCGACTGTGAGAGGATAGCGGTATTCTTTATGGTGGAAGAGGTTGGACCAGGGAGCAGGGTGCCTTCTTAACTGCTGGAGGCCAGAGCATGCTAAAGATGTGAGTTGCTAAGCTGGGAAAGCAAGGCCTGCATTGGAAGGTGGGATCATAGCAGATAGATGAAAGGGTTGTCTGGATAGGCCTGTGTGGTTTCAGGAGGGAGAATGGTGGTGTGGGACCTGGAGAGGCATGAAGATGAGAGCTGGGTTCTAAGCCAGATAAAGATATAATCAAAGGCTGATCGCTTCCCGTGGCTGGTTTGTTTGATAACTTTCCCATTGCCAAATACATATGTGGTTAGGTCTGAGCAGTGGTCGGTATAACAGGTTTTTAAGAGTGTCTCCTTAGGGGTAGATCATGTCAAAAAAGGACACACTCAAATTTCATGAGGCAGTTGTGTGCTTGTGTGTGTGGGGGGGGGGGTAGCAGGGAGACATTCAGGGCTATTGGGTTCCATTTTCCCTATAGTAGGATGCTTTTCAGTTTCGACTTCTACCATATACAAGAAGTTTCTCCTTCCGTGGGAGGTGCTTGTCACCTGCACACCCAGGTTTATGGAGTATTCTGTTATTCTCCTTGCATCACATCCCTTCAAGGCAGCTTTGCATTCAGCTGCCCGAGACTACAGGTGCACGAGTCTTACCAGATCCGCTTGATTCTCTGGGTTTTATTAGATGCCTCTACAAGCTTGCTTGTTCAAAGAAAACATGGTGTTAGGCCTTCAGAACAAGCAAGGGTTGTTCAACAAACCTGGCCAAAAGCCTCTTCTAACTGCAGTTCTCAACTCGCAAAAAGCCTGATCTGCGGGTTGAAAGTATTTCTGTTTAAAAACTCTTGGTTAGGGTTGGGAGTTCTTCTTTTGGTTCTCTGGGATGTTGACACGGATACTGTCCGTAGCATTAAATTCCTGTTGGACAGGGGCTTCCGCAGGATTCCGTTCATAGCATTTACGTTTTTCGACATCAGCTGCACCTCAACAAGGGTGTTTCAATTGTATGCTGGTGCAGGTTATTGGCGTGTAATTGTTTTAGTCGATGCTTTTTTAAACAGCAGGCATCGGCATGTTTTTACCTGCTGGGCACTAGTAGTCCGATGCCCAATAACCTATATGGTGCAACCAGTGGTCAAAGTGGGGAAAAAAAAAGTAGGGGAACTGTGGGCGGAGGATGAGAAGGCGGGAATAACCTGAGGATTGGGTCAGTGAGCGGAGTCAGAGATGTGGCCAGAAAGAGCAAAACATCCCAATTTTTAGTATTTGTTTGGCCTTTCACTGACCAGTTACAGCTTATTACGTTATTTAATTCAACCAATGGATACACATGTTTATTTAAGGTTTAAAATGAGTTATTAACATTAAACTACATTCACAAATCGGGATATGTTTCCAATCACAGAATGTCCCGAATTCGCTCAAAAGTGGAATCCCAAGCCATTTGTCTCCGAGCCATGCAGTTTATCTTCAGCACTTCTCCCTTTTTCCACAACGGCAGTTCAAACATGAATGGCAAAATATCCTAGTTTGCAAATGTTTTCCACATAATTATGACTGCCATATTTGCCACATAATACATCATCTGCTGCATAATCTAACGGTTTTAACTAAACAATTGTTTGTAACTCAAACGGATCAAAAGTTACAAACAAATTTGACTTCTGTTGCAGCTTAGTGGAGGACCCTTTGTAAAGGTTGACTGGTCACCTTTCTCACTGCTGCATTTGTATATTACACTGGTACTGAGGCAAAATCTTTGCAGAGACTGTTAGTATGTGTAAAGATGTCAAAATAATAAAGTATCAGAAAATGTACAGCATTACGCTGCAGACTTTTTTTTGCTGTATAATTTAGTCAACACTGCGACATAATTTTTTGTCCTCCATTGCTGCATAATTCCAGTGGCCCCAAAGCAGGCAGCATATGTTAAAAGTGCTTGTGCATGAAGCAGAGAGATCGTGAAGTTTGCAAACTTAGTTTGGTGTGTGTGCAAACCCTGCATTGCCGATCCCTGGTGAGTTGCACTACTACTGCTGAAACAAGGCCAATGGAGGTACCAATGGGTGAGGTGGACTGGCCTCACGGGTCCTTTGACCTCAGTGACAGAGTCACTGTTGCTCTAGGGCAGAGGTCTTCAAACTTTTGTAGGCTGAGCCCCCCCAGCTGAATTTTTTTAAATGTTGGGCCCCCCCCTCCACCTGACAGAAATTTCTGGAATCTCGTACACCACATAATCGTCCGCCACCCACATATCCCGGGCCATATCCGGCAAATAATGTTCAACACAGTAAGTGTGTTTAGTTATCTGCAGTTTTGTGAGTGGGTGTGGTTAAATGACAGAGGCTTATTACACAGCTCAAAACTCAATTTTCCCGCCGGTACATTAGTCACCAGACACTGGTGAACCACACCTGAATATAAGTGATGACGCTTTTATTGTTGCCTAGAAACTGCTGGATATACAAGGTACTTTGCAGTGTCAGCCCCCAGTAACAAGACCAACCCCACCTTTCCAGCCTCCCAGGGAAACGCCTGATACCTGGAGCGGCCAGTCCGGCCTTGCTACCACCCAATGGTGCCCCTCATCTTCGCATAGACTGCTTCTCATGTGTATTTGATTTCTTTTATAGTGCTACTCGTCCCAAGTGTGTATGGCAGAGTGTCGGAGTGCGTTACATCACACACATATTATATAAAGACAATGACTCATATAAATGTGAAAGTCAATGTACTTAAGATAATGGGGGCTACAAGGTGTAATCAGTCTTTCATCCATCATTCAGTCTTTCACCATTCATTCATTTCACCATGTCCTTCCATCTGTGTGCCCAACCATAGCCACACATATTCAACCATTTGCAAACCTATCCATCATATATCCTTCAATCCATCATTTCACTCATCCATCCACCCTTTCACTCATCCATCCCTCCATCCACCCTTTCACCCTATCCATCCGTACACTTGTCCATCCATACAGCCATTTACCCTTACACCCATCCAGCCACTCTTTAACTTACTCATCCATCCACCCAGTCACTCACTCTTCCACCCATTCACCCTTTTAGTCATCCATCCATCCTCCCTTTCTCTCTCCATTCCCCTTTCTCTTAGCCATCCATCCTTCCATCCACCCATCTACTCATCCACTCATGAATCCAACCATTGACCCCATCACTCATCCATCCTTTCACTCATCCATCCACCCCTTCACTCATCTACCCATCCTTTTGTCCATCTACCCTCCCTTTCACTCACTCATCCATCCTTACATCCACCCTTTCATTCATCTGTCCATCCACCCTTTCACTTATCAATCCATCCATCCATCCATCATTTTACTCACCAATCCACCCATTCACTCGCACATCATCCACCCTTTCACTCATCCTTCCACTCATACATTCATCTATTTACCTTTTCTCTCATCCATCCTCCCACTCACCCATCCATCCTTTCTCTCATTATCCATCCATTCACCCAAATAATATATACAAACAGCAGATCTCCAAGTGACAGCAACAGGATTTTCCAGATGTAGACTTAGAATATCCCCTAAGCATGAATGGTGTTCGAACTTTCATATTCACTATTCTATGTCAGAATGACAGTTGAAATAAACAAAATTGAATGTAGTTATTAGCTTTGTGCATTTTTTCCATGTAGGCATACACGGGTTAACAGCCCAGTGGATGAGAAGGCAGAGGTAGCTAATCAGATACATTTGCCAGCATCTCACTGCTAATGGGTTCACATGTGTGAAAAACAAAAGACATTATTCACCAAACCAATGCGAGAAGTTGCAGGTAGATGTGACTGGAGACACGGAGAATGATAAAAGAATGACCTGTCACCCCCTCTTTCAAGCACACCCTCAGCCGAGAAGTTGCTGCAGTTTAGTTAGAGAATGTACAAAAACACTGCAGGTGCTGCCCACGAGGACCGCCAACGCATGCCCTGTTATGTCACAGCCTACAGCGGACGTTCATTCCTAAACTCTGAGGAATAAATGTTGTGTTCCTGCGACCGGTGTCTGTGCTGTGGGTATGGTGTAAGTTCCAGGCGGGCAACTGGGGGGGTGAAAAAGATTTCGGGGGTGGGGGCTAATTCTTCCGGCCATAGGCAGAGCGGCTCTAAAGAAGGGGTGAAAACAGAACAAAAGCCTCATTAACAAGTAAATGGTCTTTTAAAGACCTTTGAAGTACTCGGGTGTGGCTGCAATTAGACGTCGCCAGCCCTCGAAGCTGTCTCAGCCGGGCTGACTCACACGACGGCGGGAGGGGGTGAGCCCAATGGGTGTTGCGCGCCTGGTAAGTGCATAATTGCAGGAAATTCACCAGAACAAGAACAACTCGAAATTAGTGAGATTGTGCAGAGTTTAGGATGGAGTGCGCGCCCCCCTTGAGAGGGTGTTGCGCCCCCCCAGGGGGGCGCGCCCCACAGATTGAAGAACTCTGCTCTAGGGTGTGCTGCTTCGTAGGGCTGCCCGCAAGACTGGAGGTGTACTTCAGTATGGATTGTGGTGGACAGGCCTTCGAAGTTAACCCACACTTGCCACCACTAGGGTCCACCTGCTGGTGCTAAGACACCAGGGCTTCTAAGGTCTAGCGGGGCCTTCTACGGTCTAGCATGGGATTGTGCTGCCTCAGGAGAGTGGTCTTGTGGATTGCGCGTGAATGCTGAACCTGGTTCCCCAGTTCCAAATTCGGCAGCTCTGGCCATAGTGACACATCCTCTTACCCACTGAACACCATACTGCCCCACTGAGAGAAACTCACACTGCCTTCAGCTACAATCCAATAAACTATAAACACCAGGATGTGACTCAATTCAAATTATGCACTAGACAAGAGTAATATGTTGCCTGAAAAACAAAATGTAATAACATCCTGGAAAGAGCAAACACTCATAGGGAATGCAAGATTAAGTAAACCATGTGAAATGTAAGCAGGAACAACATGGTTACCTTAACGCTTTTACACTCATTATTCAGAAATCAATGAGTGTGTTAAGGACATGACTACAGGGCCCGAAAGGGACCCGTTTCAATGTCCATTGCTTGTATCCTTACAAAACGTAAGCAGTATGGTTTAAAAAGACCACATCCCTGAACACAGAGCCACAGTATACATTTTATAAACAAAAATAAGGTAAACAGCTGGTATGGCTCACATTAAACGTTAACGTTTTCCACTCTACGCATCAATCAGGCATTGCAGTACCTCCAGGATTGGTGCACTTTCCCACCCAGGGAAAACAATGCTGTTCAAAGAAAGACGAGAAAACGAAAGTAGCTTCACTGGCAAACTCTGTAAAGTGGTGCTAATGTGTTTGGGTGTGAATAAAACCAATCTGGCCTCTTTGCGACCACTCTGTCTTGCTTTATTTAGTCATTTTTTATCTTTTTTCTATTCGTCCCAAGGCTGCACTTTGGAATTGAAAAATGTCAAAAAAAGAAGCCATTTCCAGCAAAAGTGTTTCTTTCTCTTTTTGGATCCATTTCACATGAGAACGAATGAAGGAAAGAGAGGGTAAGAGCCGTTTCTTGAAGACACGATTTTCATTCAGCAAGTGAGGAGGAGCGAGACAGAGACAGAAACAGAGGGTAGAAGAGGAAGAAAGAAAGGGGGGCAGCTGACCGCAGCAGAGCAGGAGAAATGGACACTGCCCATGCCTTCTCTGGCCAAGAAGGAAAAGACAGGCCTATTCCTTCTCTGCCCATCCCGCCCATCCCCGAACGGCCGCGCCTCATCTATAGGCCTTCGCTATTTCTGCCGTCCTCGGACGCATTTTAAAATTAAAATAGTAGGGGAACGGATTATAATGAATTGAAAAAGTCGGGGCACGCCGTGCCCTGCCGATCCCGCCCACTTTGACCACTGGGTGCAACCATGGATGCATTATGCAGTTTTTTTCCTTGTGCGTAGCGCTCAGTTGCTTTCCAGCCACATACAGACTCTACGAGTTTGTAAAACAAAAACAGGGGTTGCACTTTGCATGCATACTACAAGGAACAACCAAAGTCAGACATGGCCGTACAACGCCACAGTCTCCTTTCAGAGCCAGAGAGGAGGCTCGGGGCCTGAGCACGTCCCAGTTATGACATTCTTTTGGAGTTCGGGCAGCTGTCGTCCTTCCTCATTGGTCGTGCTAGCTGTCACTCTCAGCTCAGCAGAGGAGACTGCTGGCAGCCGGTCAGGACAGCTGTCAGCCTCTTTACATAGCTGGTGACTGCTGGCAGCCGGCCATGTTGACGGGCACTTGGCATATACTGCATGGTCTGATACAGAGCAGTCTGTGCTGTAATACAGTGGGTGAGTTCACTAGCTCTGTCCCATAGACATCAAGGTGTGCCAAAGAGCAATGAAACAGGAATGCAAGCTATAGGACATGGAATGCAAGTGTGCCTATGAAGAATGTGTTGATGTGCAGGCGTGTTGGTTGTGGGGATGGTGTACGAGTACTTGTGGGGATGGTGCAGGTAAACTAGCTGTGGAGGATGGTTTACGGTTGCCGGTTAAGAAGATGGTGCAGGAGCGAGGGCTTTAAGGAATGGCACCGGAACACTGACTGTGAGGGATGGTGTAGAAGTAATGGCCTGTGGTAGAAGGTGTAGGAGCGATGGCGGAAGGGAATGGTTTAAGAGCATTAGCTGTGGGAGAAGGTGTAGGAATGGTGGCTGTGCGGGATGTGTAGGAGCCCCTGCTCAAGGGGATGTATGAACACTGACGGTGGGACGGTGGTGCAGGAGTACTTACTATATAACATGGTGTAGGAGCGTCTGCTGTCCGGATGGTGCATAAGCGCTGGCTGTGGGAGAGGATAATGGAGCATGATGGTGATGCAATAGTTGTATGCATCTTACAGGAGCCCTGGCGATGGTGTAATAGCACTGGCTGTGTTTGGATGGTACAGGGGCATTGGGTGTGGATGGGCAGTATAGTGGTGGAGGCTGCGAGTGGATAGAGTAGGGGTGCTGGCTGTGGGTGATGGTGGAAGGAGTTTGTCTGTGGGAGATGGTGCAGGACCACTGAGGCATTACAGTGGTGTGGGAGTATGACTGTGAAGGATCCTGCAAGCGCATAGGCAGAGGAACACGGTACAAGACGGGTGTTTACGAGGAACAGATCAAGGTGTAAGAGTAACAGGAGCAAGAGCTGGTCCCTGGGCAGAGACAAGCGATGTAGTGCAGTTGAAGCTCTGCTGGAGGGAATGCCAGTAGATGGTGTAGGCCCCAGGCAGCCTCTCTTAGATGACAAATCTTCATCCAGTCCTGCAATGGTTATCTACTCTGGCTTCCAAAGTTGAAGGCGATTAAGTGTGTGTGTCAGCAGCTGTCCCTTTTTTGAATGGCAAATATGTGTCGGGGACAACTGATGCACACCTACCTGGGAGGGAAACGGGGGTTCTTTGAGTTTATACTTTGACCTCTTAACAATTTAATGTTTCCATCTCTGCAGTGTAATTGAGTCTGAAACACTTCACTTCCTGTTCAAAGTCATGAGTAGTTAGAAGTATACTATTCCTTTTTATTATGGGGTAGCGAATAGGTACCCTTGAGCATCTCTGTAATAAATTAGGTTATGAATTGCAAAGGATGTAAGTCCTTCACAAGTATTAGGCCCACAACTGTTTTATTACTGTGAACCAAGTGCCCCATTGTAGCACTTGAGTTCTCAGGGTCACGAAGCAGAGCAGCCCAACTACTTAAGAAAAGTGGTTCACTGGTACACAGCAACACTCATTAAATTACTGTCCAATCAGCGCTTTTCCTTTTGAAAAGGAAAAGTACTTTACTACTCGCACTACTACTAAATACTACATTTAAATTTCATATCATATTACAACCCTAGTGGGTCCTGAACCCCAAACCCTAATATAAGGCATGCCTACTGCCTTTGTAAGGGTGTCATCACATTAATAAAATAAGCTACATTTCGTGTTTCAATCTTATAACATCATTAAAGTCAGTAAGCACAGTATGAATAGTCATAAACATTCATTGCAATGGTAAATATTTATCACTAATACGGTTAATAAAGCATTTTCATCCAAAACAACGACCAACAAGTGTGTCATAGTTTTTCTTCACTTTCTACCAGGCCACATAGTTCAGTCATATGACCAACAACTACGGGTTCCTGCATTCCAAAGCCCAGGAGCAAAAGCTACAACTCCCGGAGTGCTTAGAATTGTGATCAACCTCTCTCAGGGTCAAGGGCACAAGGCCCCACGAGACTAGGGTTAATGTTTCTAAATCCATCATGGGGGAGCTGCTTCACTTCTGCAGCCCCCAAATACTCCGTAATCATTGTTGGTAGTGCCCCTGCCATTGTGGCCAATAATAGCCAGGCCTAGCCCCAGGAGCATTTTCATCAAGTTGCTTAGCCCTTAAAGGGGCGCATTGTTTGATTTTGTGAGGAGCTGGATATTTGGTCTCCCTACGCCAGCCTGGTCCTCTGCTTAGCTCCTGGTGCTCCTCTCCTGCTGGTGTGGAGCTCTTGTGCAGCCTCTCCACAACCAGATAGCAGATGACAAAAACTGAATAAGGCCATGAGCAGATGAATACAGGGAGATCAGTGTCAGAAGGAAATACAAACAAATCTAAGCATTAAATGTATACTAGCGACCAGAGGGTTGAGGCAAAGACAGTCCGCACTTGCCAATCTGCTATATGGGAGGTCAATACTGGTGCAGGAAACCAAGGAGTACACCCCTCTCTACTCCATGATTGGAAAAATCCAAATTTAACATAAAACATAAAAGGTGGTTTCAACTCTTTGAAGCAGACGCATCGACGAACTGGCAATTTTTCGGTTATCAAGCCGTGAGAACAAGACAGAAACACCATATTAATTGTGTGTCTACAGGATATAAATCATTGTTAAAGAAACTTGGAATTGGATAAGACGCTTTCACACTGTGGAGCCCTGAAGAAGTCCCTCCGGGACGAAACGCGTCGGCTATTGGATTTTATCTTTGTAAAAAACACAATAAAGAACTTTTCCTCAAAAAGATACAATGTGGAATCCGAAATTCTTCTGTGTGCATACCAAGACTGCCCTCTACTTTGAATTCAATTAAATCTAAGCACTAGTTCACCCTTTAACAAACTTATAGAATGAAGTAAATACTGCTGTTGAAAATGAAGATCTAATTAAAAAAATACCTGCAAGTAAAAGGGCTGTAGGTGAGATTTAAAAAGAGTAGGGGATGAGTACGCTCTTGTGACTTTGGGGGAGGGATACCAGGTTAGAATCATCCCTCTCCCACAGACAACCAAAGGCTGATCTGGGGAGCACCAGATTTACAGAGGAAGCGATGGAGGGGTCCCTCAAACCTAGCTAAATATAGACAAATTCTGGGAACAAAAGAAAAATGGTGGTAAGGTACTATTGGTACACACAGGTGTAAACTTCCATCCTCACATACTTAAAGTAAAATGACAAAGGGTAGAAAACTGATAAAGGAGTGGGATGCCAAAAGCAGAGCAAAGAGGGAGAATGTTAAACTTACATCAGAGGAGCACCTCTCAACAACAATTAGGCATTGTATTCCTTCTAAAATGGGAGAAGAGGGCTCAGCTGTGGCCCTATCTACAAAGCTTAGTTCAAGCCTGAGGACAGCCCAAATCCTAGACCACATCTGTTGGAAATATGCCCTTTCTGCTGGGTTACTTTTTTGCTGAACCCCATTTTTGCTGGTTATAGAACTCTGTGCTCTTTACCCCTGCTAACCAGTGGTAAAATGCTTATGCTCCTCCTTTAAACATGGTAAGATTGGTATACTCCTGGTGGCCACATTTAATTTCCTCATATGTGCCTAATATATGGAACAAAGTGCATCCTGGGCCTGTATATTAAATGCTACCAGTGGTCTGTGGCACTCATTGAGCCACCCACAGCAGTAGCATTGTAAAACCTATATTCAGGCCTACCATTGTAGCCTGGCTCTGCAGTTTTAAAACTGCAAATTCAACCAGGCGAAATAACCCTTTTTGACAGGCCTAAACCTTCCTTTTAAATATTTATAAATCACCCCAAACTAGGCTTTATTGCCCAAACAACAGGGTGCATGGTATGTAAAAGTAGGACATGTAAAAGTTCAATGTTAAAGATGTCCTTACAGTGATAGCACCTTTAAAACTATTTTCACCATACCAAGGTTGGCTGTTTCACAGCAAAACACTGGTATGCAATAATAAATACTAAGACTATCTTAGGAATGGGACTTGCTAGAGGAAAAATAATTTACTATTTGTAATAGTTATTAAAAATCCAATTTAATGGTGAAATCTGATTTTTTTAAAAATATTACGGAGAAGTAGCTTTTAGGAAGCTACCTTTGAGCTTCCTAAAGTTCCTGGAAGCTTAATCTGCATTTTGCTCTCCCACTTCTGCCAGCCAGTAATTAGCATTTAAATGGGTATGAACGAGGTGTGAACTTGCTCCCAGGAGCAAACACTAAGCTGACCTGAATGGGCAAAGATGACACATCTGAACCTGACAGAATATGCAGGTTGGGGCTGCGAGGATACTTCTGGACATTGAAGTGCCAAATCTGATTTGAATCACACATCCTGCTTGACAGAGCTGCTGGGATTTTTCATATATTACCGGGCACACTTCAAACAGGCCTCCCCTGTCACAGACAAATGTTAGCTGACACTTTGGTAGGGCCCTTCTTTTGTCCTGCCCCAGCCAGACAGGGCTAAATCACAGTGGGCCTCGTTTGACATTGCAGTGTCAAAGCTGCTTTGACAGGTCTGCTGGGTTTAAATATAACATTTGGGACACACTTCAAAGGACGAAGACAGGATGCCAAAACTCCACTGTTTGGTTGCTCAAAACACAGCCTTATTTTGCCAGACTTCTGTCTCTGAGGTTGCTGTGGGTACAGTGACTGCCTCAGTTAGTGTTAGGTGTGGGAAGATTGGCGTAATCTATCAGTCGCTGCTTGAGACCGCCCCGGATGATCTACTCAGACAGAATGAGAAATGGGACCGGGAATTTGGGGTGGAAGGCATTAATATTGAATATTCACTGGAATTGGCCAGTCAGACTCTTTTAACCGGAAGCCTTCGGAGCCAACATTTTATGTCTATCTTTGACCTTTATTATACACCTGTAAAAATTGCCAAATGGGGAGGGAGTGTGGGTGGCTCATGCAGCAGATGTGGTATGCGTTTAGCAGATACAGTGCATATGTTTTTTTCTTGTCCTAGGCTAGCGACATTTCTACAGGACATTGAACTTTTCTTGGCTAAGGTTTTAGGATTTCCAATCTCTATTACTCCAGACTTGGTTATTTTGGGAGTGAATAGGACTACTATTTGGTCGCACTCTATTACTGGGTTTGTTTTTCTGGGAATGGCTATAGCTCGACTTTGTATTACATCACACTGGATTAGCCTTGACCCTCCCATATTTTGTAATTGGCGCTCTAGGCTCCTTGCTATATATAACATGGAAGTTTCAGTCTATCGTATGAAAGGGAGAAGGAGACGGGAAAAGGGGCAAAAGTTGTGGGCTCCTATAACTGACTGGCTACAGCAACATGAGTAGTAACCAATATTAATTTACAGATATCCCCAACCTGTAAATATGTCTATAGGGGAATATGGCACTATCTTTAGTCTGGAAGTCTCGTTTATTTATGTTGAGATTGTCTCCCATTCTGCAGGTCAAATAATATTGTATCTTCTGATTTTTAATGTATATTATTTGTTTACATGCATATACTAAGGAATCAGTTATTACATGCTAGAATGAAATGTGGATCTGTTTTATTTTCTCTTTTTTTCTCTACTTTGTATTATTTTCTTTCTTCCTTTTTTCTACCGTTAACAACAACAGAAACAATTAAAAAAAATTATAAAAAAAAAAAAAAAGTGTGGGAAGATTCTATGTTTACTGTGGTATACCCCCCGCCCCCCCCCACACACACACACACATTCATACATACATACACAGACCTCAGAGCCCAGGTTTAGAGTATAGAGTCAGCCACATTGAAAATGCCCGAAGTGTGTAAAGTGAGCTCCTGGAACCTTTACTCCATTAGTTAGGGCAACCCACTAGCTCATGCTAGGCATAAATGTGGCATCTCCAGGCATCTACTTCAGAACACTTTTTGGACAGGAAAAAGATCAGAAGAGGACTAAACCTGTTGTCTGCAACCTGAGAAGAGACCTGGAAGACTGGACCTGTTCTCTCTCTCTTCTGCCAAGAACAAAGAAGTGGACTCCAAGGATCATAAGGCTGACTTCCTGCTAAAGCTACAGGGAGACAACAAGCTACAAGAGGATGTGTCATGCAACTGCCCAGCGGACCAGTGGCAACTGGGCCAGGACTGGGCCCTGCTGTCTAGCCTCTGCCTGACACCCTGTGAGTCTCTAAATGCATCCTCTGAGGAGCTGGGTGGCTTTAGAAGTGTACTCCTGTTGTGGATTGGGACTTTAAGCACTAAAGCCAGAAGGAAAAATCTTTGACCAGGATGTACCTGGTTGGTGTGTCTGGCCCACGCTCCATAACGATCAGTGTCAAATTACACTTGGGTCCTGTTCTGCTGTGAACACTGACTATCATAGCCTGACTTTTGGGCACCAATCCTGACACAAGTATTAAACGGGCAGCCAATGGTCATATTCCTACAACCTGGGAGAGACATTGGTAAGCTCGATTTTTAAAAAGGGTTCTAAAAGTGACCCTAAAAATACTACCGGCCAATTTCCCTCCTCGACTCCTCTGCCAAGATTCTAGGCAGAGTAATCCAGGAAAGGCTAGAAGATTGGGCTGAGACCAACAGTGTGCTTACAGGCTCTCAATATGGGTTTAAGAGAGGATTGGGGGTGGCTGTACAATGTGACAACCTGGACCTCCTCATAGGGAAATACACGAGTAACAAGCCTGGCATCTACATTTATGTTTCGTTGTTCTGTCAAGTGCCTTTGATCAAGTCAATCACACAATATTGTGGCAGATCTTGCCTTCCATGGGTGCACCTCCTGAAATTGTGTCTTTACTATGTCAGCTTTTCAGGAATTTATCAGTGAGGGTGCGCTATGGCCTAACAGGGAATGTTCCCCTCTACTGATTATTCGGAGAGCAGTTGGGCAGGGATGCATGTTGGCACCCTTCCTGTTCTCTCTGTATATAAATGGAGTAGATAAATTGCTTCAGGGTGTGGGCGCTGACCCTCCATGTGTCAACAGTAGGGCAGTCCCACCCTAAGCAGATGATGCTGTCCTATTGTTTAGAACACCTAACGGTTTTTCAACGCTTAATGGACAGTTTCTCTGAATTCATGGAGGCAAGAGAACTTAAAATAGACCTGAATAAAACGTAGACAATGATCTGTGGAAAGGGCGAGTGTAAATCTCATAGTCACTATATTAACGACACACAGATCATGAGGGTTCTCCTACCTGCTCATTCTCTTTACTACCAGCAGTTCTTGGTCCAAGCACATAAGAAAAAACAGGCTAAAGATGGTGCCATCTTGTGAGGGTATCTTCAGGCTTGACTCCAAATTAGGTTGTAAACAAATCAGGGAAATTATCGCAATCTATAGAGATAAATGTATATCAGCAGCCATTATGGCAGCAGGTTGTGGGGCTATGCCAAACACGCCAGCCTACAATCAAGAGAACCTCTTTCAACAGCGATTACTCACTGTTCCTCAATCTACATTGACTGAGAGTACATACAGAGTTGGGGCTGCCAATTTGAAAGATCTACTTTTATTGAAACCCGTACAGCTGTGGCACTCTATTTGGTGTAAAGAGGAGACTGGGTTCACAAAAACAATCATATCAGATTGTCTAAGCCCAAGGTAGGGCGATGAGAATTCCGCTCATGTATCTCCAGAGTTCACCTAGCTTGCCGATACCCATTCCCTAGATTGTCTAGACAGGATAATGTGTTTTAGCAAGAGAGATTTGAAGCTTCTGCTTCTTAACAATTTGCTGTTAGATGGGCTAATGTCCTCGTAAGGCCCTCTGTGGCCACATATCTTTCCGTGACACCAAATGAGGGGCTACAGCAGTATTTGCTGTCTACAACCAACACCCAACATCGCTTTGTCCAGACGTGATTACGTTTGGGCATAGCCCATGTCCTGGTGGCTTTCCCCAAAATGAAGCAATGGCCGGAGGAGATGGTAAAATGCCTGAGTGATGGTAGATCGTCTCAATCCACTTTGCATGTTATTCTATTTTGCAGTTTTTATACTGATATTAGGAAATTTTACTTAAAACCTTTATTCATAGAACATAACATCAGAAGGCATCAGGATGCCTTCTCGTTTTTATTTTCTTTGGGGCACTCAAATACGTGTCTCCGAGTTGCCGCTTTCATCTGGAGAGCAACCCACATCAGGAAAATCAGCCCTATGTGATGAAATTTACTTGCAGATTAATCACCATGTTTCACATCAACATAGTGGACCCTAGTTAGAGGCTTTTGTTGTGGAAATTTTTAGGTTTTCCTGACATTTTTCAGGAAGCTAATTAGCATACCATCTGCCTCTCTGGTTTTTAAGCACGTTGCACCTTATGGTGGCCTTTCCTGACATAGCCTTGAACAAAATAAGCTGTGTTGTGCACCTAGGAGTTGAACCATGGTACATTTTATCCTGCACTTAAGTCACTTCATAAGCTATTTCCGGTATTAGGCATATCATTTTATTATCATCTTTAAGGAAAGCAATATTTAGTCGACCTAGCTAACAGTGCTGCCTATATCATAGTTCTTAGTCAACATATGTTTATTAGGGGCTACCATTGCCAAACATTATGCATTGGTTTGTATGGCTATTAAAGAAATCCCTCGGCTTGTTTGTTCCTTCTGCTGAATATTATCACTGTACTTTTTATGGTGTTTTAATTTGTTTTATTATGTTTCTAATTTTTGTGAATGTGTTGTATGTATTTATTGATTTTTTGCTTTTGCCTTGTTATATGCATTTGCCTTTATGGCCTTTTGACCAAATAAAGTTATTTTGACTATCATTGGCACTGTGTGCTTCTTGGAGATATTTCTACTTAAAACTTTTTAAATTCATATCTCCAGTTCCCCATATTTATTGGATTTGTCATTTTGGTGTCATTTTGTTTATTAAATGTTATTTTCCTAACTTTTTGGGGGATTTTTATAGTTTTGCATTTCAACTTTATTACTGTTTTAGTACTGCATAAATAGTTTATAGATTGCCTCCAAGTTAAGCCTGTTTGCTCTGTACCATAGCTACCAGGGGTTGAGCTCAGATTAATTCAGTGACTGTAGTGATTCATCCTAACAAGAATTGTGGTTATTACCTGAGGTGGGTACTTACCACCCTCTACTAATACCACAGTTTCTTACAATATCCTAACTCATAGGCCATATCTTCAGCCCTATCTCAGATATTCTGAAAAGTGATCAGTTCAAGAACACTGTCGAGCCCTGATCTAACGTGGGTACACCACTGGACAAAGGCCTGGCACAAAGGCCTGAGTGAAGACATTTTACTCCGTCCTAACCTCAGGCCTCCTGTATTTTACTGGTCCCAGGCCTTGCGCGCACTGCACAACATAGGCTTTATACACAATGCTCATCTCAGGCACTTTGTGGTACGTTAAACTCAGACTGAGTTTACAATGCTCAAATTCAGAGTCTAGTTCCACGGTTCTGATCCCAGGCTTGGGAAACACAGTGCTGATATCAAGCATTGGTAAAACCCTGATCGCCTCCCTTGTGTAAACTACTGAGCAGAGCGCTCAGCTCAGGCCTTATGTACAGATCTCCGTTGAGCCATACGTACAGTAAAGTGTTCAGGCCTCCTTTGAAGTACTGAGTTCACATCTTTTGTAAAGTGGTGTGACAGTCAAGTGAACTGTCGTTTACACTACTAAGCTAAGGACTGGTGTTCAGTTCTCAGCTCAGGCCATATTTACAGTACTCGCCTCAGCTCAGGCCGTGTGTGCAGACCTGATCCGCGACCTGGCTCACCTCCCTGTTATCAGGCCTAGGGATAGGCCCTGATATCAGGCCTTGCCTTGAAGAGTGGTAAGCTGAAACACTGTGCACAGGACTTAGCTAAGGCCTTGTGTTCAGGTGCAGCTCAGCCTTATGTCGCACTCTGGGTGAACTGTTCTGAGGCCTCGCGCACTACTGTGATCTGAGGCGCAATGCACCTCCCTGATCAGGACTTGAGTCCATCTCAACCTCAGGGACAGCGAGTGGGACAAGTCTAGTCTCTATGTGTGCACAGGCTCGCCGGAGGTCGCCCACACAGGGCAGTCAGAGTATGCAGGAGCGATCTCAGACATTGTGTACAGTAGTTAGGGTCGCAACCTTTCCGAGACAAAATTACCAGGCATTTGTTGCTGTTTTGAGAGTCTGAAAAGCTCCGGACATAAAAAAGGACTTTAAGTGAAATTGTATGATTTCATCTGTAACATGCCCTTTCTGCCTTTGTTAGTCAGGGATAGTTAGCGCAGCTATATATATATATATTTTTTTTTTTGCTATATGAAGCATGCACAGATAAGGGTTAAAAATACCGGCTTCAGGGTAGGGGATTTTGGTTATTTTTGTACCGGCCGGGACATCAAAATACCGGTGATGCCGGTAGAAAACCGGCCGGGTGCCCCTTAGGATCATGCAGTGTGTACACTGCTCAGCTTACACGGTGTTCTGCTTAGAGCGCTCAGCTGGCGTGCGCAAACCCTTGGGTCTCTCTGTCCTACACATGCCCTTCACCCCCTGTCCTCCCTACACCCAGCTCCCAGCCACCAACCCTGACCTTTACAGAAAGGTTGTGACCTCGGCTGAGGCTAAAATAAGCCTTCCCCTCCCATGACATTTGACTGTCCTCAAGGGGCTGCCCTTTAGCGGGGCTCTCGGGTTACCGCATGAAGGCTAAGGCCTGGGAGGCAGAGACGAGGGGCCGGGGACCCCATAACACAAACTGTAAGTGCAGTACCGTGCCCCGACCCGCACCCCGAGACTGTGTCCTTGTCAGCACTGGGGCAAAATAGCCTGAAATTCCAGGACGAGAGCGGGAAATGCTAATAGCGGAGTTATATATCCGAGGTGGAACAACTGCTGAGGGCGGCCTACAGGCACACTCGACTGTCCGAGCTGCAGAGATGGACACTGCCGCCTACAGGCACACTCGACGGCCAGAAGCTGCCAGAGCTGCATAGATGGACCCTGGAGGCGGAGGCTGCAGCTGCTGAGAGGGGCCTACAGGCACACTCGACTGACTGCCAGAAGCAGCCAGAGCTGCATAGATGGACCCTGGAGGCGGAGGCTGCAGCAGGGGGGTTGGGGCAGATGCAGGCGTGCAGTAACTGGGGAGGGTAAAGGCGACAGTTAGAAGAATGCAGGCAGGAAATGCAAGAGGGCATGCCCCGCACAGGGGGGACAAGGGCTGTGGGCAGCATAAGGTGGCGGGTAGATGGAAAACATGCATGAAGTCAGGGCCTTCGGATGTGAAGTATGAAGAGCAGCCCCTGCCTATGTAAAGGGGGTGCAGGAAATGATAATAGGCAGGAGACGCAGGGACCGAGGAGTGGAAAAACAGATTCGGGGGCTGCAGAGGAAGAAAGTGCAGCGTAGGAAAGTGCAGGAACACCGGAATGGAGCGCTCGGATGTACCCTCACGGGGATTGGTAACAACTGCACATGGGAAACAGGAATGCAGGAACGCCGGGGGGGGGGGGGGGAGGAGGGGGCAGGGGTAGCATGAACTGGAAATGCAGAACTGCAAGGAGAAAAACTGCCACGAAGTAGGGGCGCAGGAACCATAGAAGGTAGGAGAACATAGTGTAGGAAATGGTGGGAGAAAAGGAAACCTTCATTTAAAGTGTGAGGTGATGGGATTGCAGCGGGAAACCCAGGAACTTTTAGCTGCAGGGGGCGGAGGGTCCAGGAAGTGCTGAGCGCGGCTGCTGCAGCAGCCAAGAGGATCCGAAGGCGCAAGACCTGCCCAGGGGAAAGCATGGCTACAGCAGCTAACGAGGGACAAGCGAGAACAGTAAAATGAAGCTGCAGCCGAGAGGATCCGAAGGCACAAGACCTGCCATGGGGTAAGCATGGCTGCCGCACCTGAAGAGGGGCAAGCGAGAACTGTAAAACGCAACAGCCGCCGAGCGACGAGACATTTCATGTCTGGCAGCTTCAGCTAGTGCTGACTCTGTTTCAAAAGGTCCCTGACTTACTGTTTCCTTTTTTTTCTCATTAAAAATAATTATCCACAAGTCCCAGAAAGCAAAGTGTTGTAGGTTGAAAATGCAGGGTTGATGCTCAATGTCACAGATGACGTGGGAGGAAAGCAGTAGTACAAGCAAAATAGAACCGATCTCCAGTTCAATGCGGGGGGGGGGGGGGCTTTAGAAGGCACTAGAAGGAACAACGCCCCCTCTCCCCCCCTCAAATACTTCCAATACGAATATGCCGGCCCGGGAAAATGATGTATAAAATCAAATCGACTAAATGAGGTTAACCAAGGTGTGGAGTCGGGTCTTTGGGGAGATGAGAGGGGTGAATCTGCTGAGGTCTATGGAAACCGGGCTGCCAAGTTGTTCCAGGTCAAGCCTGAGACGCTCATCAAATTCCTGAGTATTTGTTTTATTGGTACATGCAACCTAGCACTTACATGATTAAATAAACCCAGAAGTATCAGAATGCAAAGCGAAAAATAGAACAGGATTCGGAACTCCCGCTTGCAAGGATAAAGCATGACAGCTCTGTGAAAGGGACCATTACTAAAAGGGAGGCTGATGTGGGTCTGATGAGAGGAGCCAACTGAAGTCAATGTAGGTCGAACACTGTTGTGAGGGGGGGTGACGCGGGCTTGATAGGAGTGCGATTGTATTAAGTGTACCTGGTATTTTGTTGCTGGCAGGGTGAAGATGGTTTCAAGGAAAGTAACATCCTCCAGAGGTGGGGGAGTGGAGAGGCCTGTGATCGAGTGTTGAATATGGCAGATGAGAGGCCAGGAGTTTCTCGCTCACCTTGTTCCCATTAGCCCCGAAGGTCAGCAGTCACTATGCACAACCTTGTTCTTGTGTAACCTGTTCCTCCTGGTGCAGTGTGTGAAGCTTGTTCAGCCCCAGCTGATGACTTGGAACAGTCAGGTAGGGCGCTGGCGGGACAGATGTGGTCTCGTACATGAAGGCCCAGTGGAGACTTTGTTCGCTAGGTCGCAGGTCCAGGTAGCCCAACGTATTTTTTATGCAAAGGTAACTGCATTGTTTTTTGGGACTTCCATGTTTTTAGGTGCCTTATAAAGCATTAACATACTCCTTCCTTACTGGTACTTGAGGACGCTTCAAGACACTGTGAGCAAGCAGAAATGCCAAGCAGCAATATACGAACAGGTCGCTGATGAGGCATCAGAGGGTATGTGCTGGGAAGTGAATCTCCCCCCCCCCTTAGGCACCCTAAAGGCCAGATTTTAAAAGTAAGGCTTCCTGCATGGGACCAGGGACACTCACAAGAAGGATGACTTCAGTCTGTGGGTCCTGCATGCCCAAAGAACCTACTGTCAAATTAGGTCACAGGCTCATCCTGTAGTCTGTGTGGGCTTTCATTACCTTTTTGTGTCTTTTTTTCTTTATATTATGCAGTAAGTATGGCAGTTCCTGTATGAATATTTCTAATGTTAGGGTGTGGGCATATCAGCAATAATGGCCTAACAGTCTGCATAGCGGAAGTATGTAGATTTCTCATCTGCCTCTGGACAATCCTCTCCCCGTCACTCCAAGAGATGCAGGAGTGAGACAGTGGACCCTGCCCTAGAGAGAAATCTATTAGAAGTACTGTAGGGGAGAAAATAGAAGCCTTACAAAATCCTCTTCCCTCATCCAAACCTGGTCATGTTAATGCATCAGACTCTGTTGCATTCCGTTTTGAGGAGAGTATTATAGATCCTGGCCCCTCTGATCAAAGAGAGAAGCATATTGAGGTTCAGATTGACAAAACATTGCCCGATTCAGTAGCTGTGGCTTCCCTAGTAGCCAGCTTGGTGGGACCTACATCCAAGGTTGAAGAAAGCATTCTTAAGAGCCAGACAGATATATAGATTCCTCTCTCAAGCGTCCTATTCTGGGTCCCATCTTGCTATGGAGGGCCAGAGTCTAAGGTGTCTATGCTTCACAATCTCCAATCACTAACTTTAAAGATCGAAGACTTTCAGGAAGACTGATCATTTGTTGGTGACTTATGGAAACTCTAACCAGGGAATTAAAGCCTCCAACATGACTATTAGCAGATGGATCAATTCTATTTCCAAGGCATATTCCCTCTCTAACATTCCTATTCAAGAGCAAATCAGGGTAGATCTACATGGGGGGGGGGGGGACCCCCTGGGCTCAGTGTCAGGGAGCGCCCTTGAATGAAATATGTAGAGCGGCCACTTGGGCCTCCCCAAATACTTTTGTCAAACATTATTGATGAGACAGTTTGAAACTGAAAGGTCATTCTTTTGGTGAAGGGGTTTTGAATTCTGTATTGTTTGCTGATACCCAATCTCAATTCTACCTATTAAAGGGTGTTGCATAGTTAGTGATTATGTTTATTGTCTCTTCTATTTGAAGCCCAGTTTGGCTTTTGTATACTCAAAAGTAATGACTGGGACGAGGATGGAGAGACGTATGGATGATGACTGCAATGAGGAATTTCAGGACTAGGGATAATGATTAAGGCTTCTAGTTTTCAGTTTTTACTGATTTTTACAGATAAATACAGACATAAAACAATCCATTTTCCTCTCTGGGTTCATTTTTAAATATGGAAAAATACAGAATATAGGTTTACTTCTGGAGATTCTTACTACTGTCAATCATGCATGCTAGTCAAATAGTTGTGCAGAATAACAGGAAGGAGGGTTAAAAAAGAAAAAAATATTGGCTAATGAAGCTTAAATAAGTGCAGTGGTACAACTGTTTAAGCTGTTCTACGAAGCAGAGGATTTCAGATGACTGTATTGGACTGTAAATTGCTAAAACTCATTGGAAATTCAAATATTAGTAAACATTTGTTGGTTAAATAAACATGGAAATATACCCATTGGAGCTTTATTTTTTACACTAAGCACAAAAGAAATATGAATACAGATAAAATGAGGAAAAATTAAATATGGATAAATACTGACGGAAATGTCACAAAAAAAATACAATAAAACCAGGAGCCCTAATGACAATTACTAGTAAGTAACTGGGCAATACTGAGCAGACACCTAAATGGAAGTAGCAAGTGCAACTGAGGTCCCAAGTTGTACGTCACTGCCGGCCATTTTGGAACTGGCGGACCATGCTATTTTCCTTTGAAAGGGTAGACAAATGCTTGGGCGTCATTTCCTTATGTCTTGTCAATCAGACAGAGAAAGATGTCCGCTTGCAAAAGACTTATTGACAGCTTGAAGTAGGGAGGGCTTAGAGCCAGCCAACTGCTAATCATTGGTCAGTTTTATCGTCTCTCTCATTTGTTTGTTTTTTATTTGTTAGCTTGTGTGGGCTTTCCTTCCGCTTCTTGGGTTTGTCACTCCCCTGGATCATTGCCTTATTATATGTCCTTGCACTACCTACTTTTCAGGCACTACTTTTTCTCTTTTTGGTTAAGTACTCCATGAGAGGATATGTGTTTTCCAGCTGTCTCTCTGGTATACTTCTGTCACGTTCCGCCACGCTCAGTGTTTCACTCTCTCGTCCGTGTGCTTCTCCCCGCCCCTCTTAGTATTGTATTCGCCCTCTAGCTCTTCTCTCCCGTTGCTTTCTCAAACATGTACTTCTCCCCAGCACTCAATGTTGCTGTCCTCATTCCCCCCACCCACACAATCGCTGTTGCTTCGCCCCCCCCTGCATGTTGCATCCCCTTACCTGCTTTAGAAAAAGATGCTTTTGTGTGTTTTTTTTTTTTAAATTCCAGTCCAACTAAGTTCAATAAACAAAAAGAAAAAAAAGCACCCGCGTCATTTTGTAGACGAGCATATGCTTCGTATGTGCACCTATAAAAAAACAAAGCCACTGCATCATTGCGCCTTTTATTTGGCTGGTTCAGGGGGTTCCCATGCTGCACACCATCAATAAAAAACATTGGCAAAGCCAGCAGGTTCAAATGCGAGACCTAATGCATTAGCCAATCCTTGTTTTCTTATCTTGCGTCTCACCGTCGGCTAGAAGCTGAGGTCAGCAGGCTCCCACTGTCTTCGGTGCCTCCGGGGACTGTGGGGGAACACCTGTCATCTGGGACGTCACACAGTTCGGCAGACCCAACAGGTCAGGCACGTATTGTCGAGTCACACTGGTTGCCCCGCCCCTCCCTGCGTCTCATAGGCCTCAATAACTAGACTCTCCATTGAACACATAAAAAGGCTCGCCGCAGTGGTTGCTGGGAAGCGGCGTCAGGTGCCCTCTGCTGCGACAGCTGCGGCCTTGGCGCGTTCCCGTGTTGTTTATAGTAGAAGAGCACGTAAAACACAGAGGATGTATGGAGGGGGTGGGGCTGCGCAACACAGATTTCATTGAACCGTGGTAGGATTGCAAGATCGGGGAATGAGCGTGTGTCAGCTAGTTCCAGGCATGCCTTGCAAGTGCAACATGATTGCATCGCAGAGCAGAAATGTATCTTCATACTTGCGTTATGTAATGCATTTCCGCTCTGCCGATTGCACGAGATGTATGCGGAAATGTTGATTAGAGTGCTAGTTTAGGATCAGGAAGGGTGTGAAGACACCTGCAGTCACGATAAACAGCTAATTTGGAGAAACGTTGATAGGAACAGCCGGCTTCCAATCTTGGGTTTTCATTTAGCAGTTGGGGCCTTGGTAGATTTCAATTGTATGGCATGACCCTATGGCCTGAGCCAAACCTAGCTTTTAAAGCCCCGTTGTCTAAAAGCCAGTTCTAACTTGGGGTGCCACTCATGACAAGGGGTGCTGGTGGTGTCACTCGTGACAAGGGGTCGCTTAACAGATATGAGGCAATCACAGCTGCGAAGTGGTTTCATGTCATGTGTGACACTTTCAACCACTTATTGTTTTTAGCCAACAACTTGCTAACATTTTCCGGACTACAGTTACAATCTTAGGAGCGAAACTACAAGTCCCACAATGCACCCTTGTGTTTGCTAAAAGAGTTAGACCTGACTGAACACATCACATGACATGGCATGACATGGGTCCACTTGGCAGCTACGACGATTGGAATAATGAACCATGATAAATTAGAATCGTAAATGTTACGCACAGGCCTGGATATAATGGTTTCGTCCACACGGAGACATCTGGTAATCCTGAGACAGAAAACTTGAATCAAGCATTAGGAGACACGGGCAGGACGACAATAAGGTAGAAGTAGAAAAAGCAGACGTGGAATGCAGAGATGTGGGGTTAATTAAATAGCATCATATTTCCTAGGTTCATGTCTGAGTAACTTACCCAGTCCTGGTTTTTATTTTGTATTCTGGGATTTGTAGTCCAGGAAACTCGACCACTATGGATGGGACGAAGTAGGAAGACAAGAGCCATAACAACAGAAATCCAGAGGAAACTGGGTCAGGGAGAGACATGAGAGGCAGAGAACATCGAGAAATGAGGAACATTAGAAAGGATGGAGAGACATGAGTGTCTGGGAACAAAACGGGGTCTGAGATGTAGCCGAAAGAGGAAGAAAGAAAGACACTGTGGCTTGAGGTGGCTAGCCTACACGCAGGGTATAATTCTTAAAAATACACGAATACCTGGGTGCACAGGGAAGGAGGGGCAGGAAATGAACGACTAGACTCGTTACTCGTCGCTATAATTTGTGGACCTCCCACGCTCTGTGCAATGCAATGTCTCTGGACTTGCTCCCGCTCGGCGCACAGAATATTGATTTTGATGCCACCAGGGGGAGGGAGTAAAAACAGAGAGTGGTGACCTTGCTGATGAGCGCGGCTAGGCGTGGAGGGAGCGCTGCCCTGCAAACAAGATAGAACGAATGCTGGGATTGGATGGGGGAAGGGCGGTGGCAGTTCTGCTCCTTTGGCATTTAGCCTTAAGGCTGGTGATGGACATGTCATTCACTGTCCCTTCTCCTCTTCAACATTTTAAGGAATGCCCCGCCAAGGTGACCTTTGGGTTTCCCATGATACGAGGCATTTGGGCATCCCTCATTGCTCGGGTCTGGGGTGGAACTGCCCAGGCCACTGAAAAGAGCAACTTGTGTAAGTTAGAAAATGTATATCGTGCTCACTATGGACCCAAGTGTCTCTTCGCCCTGATCCGCTCCTGCCAGCCGGAAGCAAACAGGAGAACTAACAAACGAGGAGTTTATCCTAAATATGAGATGGTAGGTCTCGTGGTGCAAATTCCTGACAAAAAAAATAATAATAATTCAAGCCGGGGACACTAAACACATCAACTGGCCTCCTGGATGGTTACGCTTCACTCTAGGAATAGACAGAAGGTGTGTTGAGGATCGAAAAGTCCCTGTGGGCTGATTAAGGACGATCTTCTGTGAGAGAAAGATGGGAAGATTCCCCTGGAGAGGTCTGTGAAGGAGAATACAGGACCTTAAGTCTTACCCACCTACCCCATCTAGTGGGGGATATAGGACATACGAGCTACCGGCCCCACCCGTGATGTCGGAGTTAGTTTGCTACTCTTGTCGTTGGGCCTGGCCTACTATGGCTCTGCAAACTGTTCCGAGTACAACCATTGCAGCACTTGGGTTTCAGGGTAGCGAGGGCGAGCAGTCATAGGGGTCTCAGAGAAGTAGGAGGTTAATAACGCAGAACTCAACAATCAACCCACAGAAACATTCAGGAGTTATCCAGCTCAGTGCTAGTCTTTATGGAAAAGGAAAGACTTTTAATCTCACCGCACTACTCAATAGCGTAGAGTTCACTGAATACGAATAAATGCGTGCAGAATTCTGCATTCTATCGTGAGGAGTTGTAACCACTTCTCTTCCCTGTAATCATCCTCTTTTCACGCAAGGACCAAAATTCCAGCTACAACCATCCTCCCCCTCTATTGTTCTAGGCAGGATTAGGCTATGGTGCGCAAATGCTATTGCTGGTTTTAATAGGCAGCTTAGGTCAACAATTTATCATTTTTTTATCACTGAAATAATAATCTCTAGTGTGCGCAATGGATAGCCCTGCACAAGTTCATGTCTCACGTACCCTGGCAAGCTAAGTCAGCATTTTACCTGTAAGAGTGGTCTCAAAAGTCTGGCTGTGCAGCGGATGCAACTACATTGGCCCTCCTTTGCAGCTTGCATTCTTCGATGCAAGACTGTGATGATGGTATTACTGGATGTCGTCAAAAGACTGACTAATATGGGGGTCTTAATAGCAGCACCCTGCTCAGAAGCAGCAGCTCTAGTAAAAGGCTGTAGGCAGGCACTCAGAGAGGGTGACCACCAGGTGGAACTTTGACAGTGATCCCTTAGGCCAGTGGTTCCCAAACTTTTTTGACCTGCGGCTCCCTTGACCTATTGGCCATTGGCCGCGGCTCCCCATTATGTTACTTTTTTTTCGGGTGGGGGGGATGTAAGCCCGGACTCAGAAGAACTTTAATTTTTCTCCATGAAAATAATTGGGATGAAGCCGATGAACATATTATAATTATATTTGTAACAAAATAAAAATTAAAGCAGTCGTTTAATAATAAACTTTAAGTGGTTAAGTGACTGTAAGTGCATAGAAACATTCCTGCGTCTTCAGGTGCCTGTGTTAATCTCATTGTGCCTGTGCCGTGATCTTCTTGACTCTGTTAGTGCTTCTATTCACCTCCTTTTCCCTCCATCTGTTTTGGTGCATCTCTCTGTTTGTACCTAGGTGTTGGTATTTTTGGAGCAGAAACCTAGCTGGAGCACAACGGAGCTCTGAAGTGTGGACTTACCCTCTTGCCTAATATGTTTTGATTCAGCTCAATGTCCCTGAACATGCTTAGGGGCCCATCACTCTTGTAAAGGCGCCTAGATGCTCCGTTTTATCCCTAAAGAAGATGCTTAGATGCACCACCATGGTCCATAAGGAAATGGTCAAAGGTACTCACTGTCTTTGATTTGAAATGGCTTGAATGCACGACTACTTTGTCCCTGAAGGTGCTTTGATGCACATCCTAGTCTGAGTCCCTGAAGGTGCTCAAATGCACCCTTATCCCTGAAGTCGGAGGTACCCTTCCTCTCTGTGTCACTACCAGCTGTGACAACCACCTCCCCCTGTGCACTACTTCTACATTTGAGATATCCCCTTCCTGTATGCTCCTTTCATATGTGAGACACTCTCTCCAATGGTGCTCCTGCCGCCAGTGAGACTCTCTCCCCCTGTGTGCTCCTGCCATCTGTGAGGTCCTCCCCATCTGTGCTGCCACCACTTGTGATACATACACACGTCAGTGTGACGCTGCCAACGGTGAGAACGCCTCCCTGTGTGCTTCTTCTGTTCAGCCTCTCTGGTGCTCGAGCTCTTGTCCGTGGGCAGCCGTATTATATTATCAGAGGGCTGGGGAGGGTGGGTGGTGCAGTGTAAGCCTGCTGGGAGGCAGCCGCCGTAGAGCTGCAGTGTTTGTGTGTGAATGGGACACGGTGCTGTGCTTTTCACACTCATTCACTGCTCATTAGTGCCTGCTGGGAGGAGGACGCACTAGAGCTGTGTGTGAGTGAGATGGTTTCCAAAACTGAGTTTTGGTGACTTCGCAGTAAGAAGGCAGAGGCTCGGAGACGACTCAGGCAAACCGGCAAAGTCCAGTTTGACGAGATCTCTCCTCATGGATCTAGAGTACAAAGGGCGTACACAAGGCGTGCGGTTCTGAGACTTTCAGAACTGTATAAAAATAGAAACAGGTGATTTACCTCCCAGATTCTCTTTAGTTTAAATTTAAAATGCCAACAATTAGTTTGTGTAATTGTTATGAAGACTGTGTGGTGTAGAGCTCGGGGGAATCTCACATGATTACCTGATCGTAAGTTTCACATTTCCATTATTACCTGATCGTAAGTTTCACATTTCCATTATTACCTGATCGTAAGTTTCACATTTCCATTATTTCCTTTCTTCTGAACCTTCTTGTAATGACGATGGCCTCGAGTCGCTGCAGAACATGGGCAGCAATAACGCTCGACATCGCTCCTGATTGTGCCTGACCCTGCCAAAGTGGAGGCTTTTTGAAGCACGTTACGTGCTGGGGCCGGGCCAAACCATGTTCCAGAGTAGACGCTGAACTTTCTTAACTCCCCCACAACAGTCCCAAATGGGTTATTCGGCGCCACAAAGACAAGCTGTGCGTGGCGCCCCTGGCTCCTTCTAACGGCGCACCAGGGTGCCGCGGCGCACAGTTTGGGAACCACCGCCTTAGGCAGTGGCAGAAACCTGGCAGATCAGCCTCTCTGCTCATTACTCTTTGACAGCTGTGGCAGCACCAAATGAATAAACCCACGAACAGCTCCCAAGGTGATACTCTTCTGGCGTAAACTCGACACAGCTCAGGAAGACCCTATCATAGCACAGGGCCTACTCTGGTACATTCTCTCCACTGTTATCTTTCTCTAGAGTTCCCCTCACAGAGAACACCGATGGGACTCTCCCCCTGGACAGTCTCTCCTCCTGCAGGGCCTAGCACATTCCTTCCCTCCGTCAGAAGGCAAGCTTCAAGGCTCTTCAGGCAGACCCTCAGCTCCTCCAGGTGATAGCCCCTCATTTTTGGGAGACTGCCTGTCAGAGAGTCACCAGGCCTGGTTACCCAGCAGCTCTTTGAGTACTTTGGCATGCACCCTTCCTTGGTCAAAAAGACCCTGGGACTAGAACAAAGTGGGATGGTTTGGATCAGACAGGAAATGTGGATCCACTGTCTCAAGATTCAGACCTGTTCAAAAGGGCAGGCATAGCCGAGAAACCCCTCCACCTTAAACAACAGCAGCTGCAGAACCTAACCATATCGTCTATCATATGGCAAAGCTCAGCAAGACCTAATTAGTAGCCCCTGGCAAACAAAGTCTTCACAGAATTTCTAGGGTTAGTCCTGTCCCATCATTCTCACTTCATTGTATGGATCTCCAACCTCCAGCCACAAAAATGCCAGCAATACACTTCCTCTGTCAGGGGAAGTTATCCCTATCCTTCATCTTGTGCGATGCTACAAACAGGGGCATCGACAATGGATCCCAGGGGCTTCAGTACTCAGACAAACACAAGCAGAGTCCTACCACCACCTATATCACAGACTCACTGTACATGCCCTAGATATGCAAACAGGATGTCAGTGCAAGTTTCTGGGTTTTACATAATTGCGTAACATTACACAGGGTAGGGGTAGTATGCCACATTCTCTCACTGACACAGATAAAAAGGTGTGGTCACACTAAAGATTCACAATACATGGTACAGTACAACCACCGCTTTATGTACCACGGACACTAGTCCACTGTCAACTATGAGGGCACTTTCGGTGCACTCAAGGTCACTGGGTACGCCCTGAACCATGCATAGTCAGGGACAGGCCTAGTCCTCTGCACTCACGCTAGATGAGCATGACATCAGGGCCAAAATTAAAGATGGGATGCCAGGTTCACATGCAGTTGGTCACTCAGAGCAGAGGTACTTGCCTTTATACCAAAGCAGAGGGCATTCCTGCCTCAACGCCTTACATTTAACTATGGCAGCCAAATGCAGCAGTTCTAACAGGTAACACATGGTCCTTCTTATAAGCTTAAATAGCAGCCGAACATCCCATTCTATAGTTTGAAGCCTATGAAGGAGGCACTGAAAAAGACCCACCCATGGGAAGTTAGTGTAGTCCAACCAAGTGTTCTCCATCACCTCACACAAGACGATGAACATTCAATCAATTAATCTGATTCTTGTAGAGCGCAAATACTCACCCGTAAGGGTCTCAAGACGCTGGGGGGGTTGTAGCAGATCCGTCGAGGGCTCTGCGGTTCAGTCGAAGAGCCAAGCCTTGAGATCCTTTCTGAATTGAGGCAGTGACGGTGATTGCCTGAGGTGAAGAGGAAGGGTGTTCCAGGTCTTTGCAGCGAAAAGGATCTTCGTCCATCCGTGGTCTTGCGGATGCATGGGATGGTGGCTCGGGCCAGCTGGGGGAGCGGAGGTTTCTGGTGGGTATGTGGAATGCAAGGCGGTGGTTAAGGTACGAGGGTCCTTCGTCGTGTAGGGCTTTGTAGTTGTGGATGAGGAGCTTGAAGGTGATTCTTTTAGTGACTGGGAGCCAGTGGAGGTCTCTCAGGTGACCGGCGATGTGGCTGCGGCAGGGGATGTTGAGGATGAGTCTTGCGGAGGCATTCTGAAGTTCTGAAGTTTTTTAAGGAGTTTTTGGGTGATGCCGGCGTAGAATGCATTGCCGTAGTCTAGTCTGCTGCTGATGAGCACGTGGGTGACTGTCTTTCTGGACTCGGTGGGGATCCACTTGAAAGTCTTGAGGAGTAGGCGTAGCGTGTGGAAGCAGGATGATGAGACGGCATTGATCTGGCGGTTCATGGTGAGCGAGGAGTCCAGGATGATGCTGTGGTTTTGTGCGTGGTCCGTGGGTGAGGGGCGGGTTACAAGTGCTGCGGGCCACCAGGAGTCATCCCAGGTGGAGGGTGTGGAGCCCCGGATGAGGACTTCGGTCTTCTCCGAGTTGAACTTGAGGCAGCCAGGTGGCGACGGCCTTCATCTCGTTCTGGATGTTGATCCTGACGACTGTGGATTCATTTGTGAGGGAGAGGATCAGATGGGTGTTGTCGGCGTAGGAGACTATGTTGAGTCCGTGGTTCCTGACGATGGCTGCAAGCAGGGCCATGTAGATGTTGAAGAGAGTGGGGCTCAGGGAGGAGCCCTGGGGCACTCCGCATCTGATATCTGTGTGATTCAGAGTGGAACGGTGGTAGTCTGACTTTCTGCGTGCGGCCAGTGAGGAAGGAGTGGATCCATTCCAGGGCTTTGTCGCGGATGCCGGCGTTGCGGAGTCTTGTGCATAGGGTGCAGTGGGAGACAGTATCGAAGGTGGCCAAGAAGTCCAGGAGGATGAGGGCAGCATTTTGCCTCTGTCGAGAAGGGTGCAGACGTCATCTGTGGCGGCGAGGAGGGCGATCTCGGTGCTGTGGTTGCTTTGGAAGCCGGATTGGGAGGGGTCCAGTATGAGGTTAGCCCGATGAACTCGGAGAGTTGGGCATTGACGGCCTTCCAATGCCCTTTGCTGGGAAGGGGAGCAGAGAGATGGCTCTGACGTTCTCGAGGTCCGTCGGCAGAGGGTTACTTCAGCAGGGGGTTGATCTCTGCGTGTTTCCAGTCCTCCGGGAAGGTGGAGGAGTTGATGGAGCAGTTGATGGTGCGGCAAAGTTCACGGCGATAGAGGGGCCGGCACTGTTGAAGATGTGGTGCTGGCATGGGTCTGAGGGTGCTCTGGAGTGGATGTTTTTCATGATCTTGAGAGTGTCGTCAGCGGTGAGGGAAGTCCAGCTGAGCAGGGTCTCCTGGGGCCGGGCGTCGTTGGGTGCGTTGGCTGCGGGTGGGGTTGGAGGGTC
Organism: Calotriton arnoldi; assembly: GCA_963921515.1. NCBI lineage: Eukaryota > Metazoa > Chordata > Amphibia > Caudata > Salamandridae > Calotriton > Calotriton arnoldi. The sequence goes on along the minus strand of CAWUFW010002074.1, from coordinate 2,347,082 downwards.
CTGAGTGTCGAAGCCGTCATAGATCTCCTTGATCTTGTGGTGGAAGAAGGTACTGAGTTTGTTTCAGAGGTCTTGGGAGGTTGGGATGTCTGCTGTCTCTATGGTGGGTTTGGCGAACTCTTTGACCACTGCGAAAGGTTCCTTGCTGCTGCGTGCGTTGGGGTTGATCCTTTCTTGTGGGTCGGCTTTCTTGGTTGTTCTAATAAGGTGGAGGTGTGCGGTGACAGCAGTTTTGAAGGCTGAGTGGTCTTCTAGGGTCTTGCTGCTCCTAAATCTCTTCTCGAGCTGTCCACAGGTGCGCCTGGATTCATGAAGGACGGGAGAGTACCACCTGGCTTTCTTGGAGTCTTGCTTGCCTGTGGTTTTCTTGAGGGGGCCAGAGTGTAAGCACAGTTGGCGATCCATTGGTGGAGGTTGCGTGCTGAGATGTTGGCATCCGTGGATGTAGGTGGTAGGTTTATGCTGAGGGAAGTGGTGAGCTGCTCTTCGGTGACCTTGTTCCAACTTCTGTAAGGGTGGCGGTGGGCGTGGTCGGACATTGGACAGAAGAGTAAGGGCATCACCAATGGAAGCAGAAAAAAGACCATTCTAGTGGCCACTTTAGTTTGTAAAAGCAATTTCAATACTGGGTCAAAGAAAACCCCTACGTTTTTAAATGAATTGGAAGTGTTGGATGCAAGAAAGAAGAATGTGCCTGCTGCAGACTTGTGTGCACAATTAACCTATGGGTCATAGATTTTAAAATCAGTCTGATAGCTCAAAGGGTTAAACAATACTCTGCAGAGAATTGTGTGTAGCATGCAGGTCAAAGTTTGCAAACCATGTGAGTCAGCACTGAAGCTCGAAGGAGTGAAGATGGTTGTACTTTGATGGTGCCTGCCAGATGAAAGCATGGAGGACCTTTGGGGAGCTTTATGGGAGTCGACTAATGTTGTTGCTGCAAGCCTTCAAATTAACAAATTAAGAACTTACCCTGTTATAACTGCAAGTTTGTATTTAGCATGGAGATTTTCCTAGAGGAATTCTGGAAAATGATTTGCCTGGCCTCCAGATGGCTCCTGTGGTATTTTGGAAAATGAGATGTGGAATATATTTTGCAAGAAAATCTTAAACACATTGTTTCTAACAAGAGGTTCCCTAGAATTCTTGATTGCCTATGGTAACTGTTTGGCCATCTAACGGAACTGTTATGAAAATCATTGTATTTCGAAATGTTCACCACTCTTTGTGTGATGAAACACTTGTGAATCAACAGTTACATGAATTTATCCTGAAGAAGGCTTTGCAAATTATATGTGGAAGCTGAAACTGCACAGACGGTTGTCTATAAAATCTTATAATCTATACTTTTATCCAAGGCCCCCTTTTGTCCAGCACTTATAATTTTCTTACGCCAGACAGATAGGATCCAGGCATGAGTGTGTGGAAGAGCGCATGTTTGATGGGTTATTACCGTACCTCTGTGATTTTATTGCTCTATAACAAGGCCATGCACTCAATTTTGTCTGGTGTGCCTAAGCAAATGAGTTGCATTGATTAGCCAGGGTTCACCGGCAATTACTCAAGATTTCAAAAATAAATTCTTCAAGTAGAGTGGGACCCTTTCTGCTTCCCCGCTTTCTGCTGGTTCCCTGTTTCCTGTGTTTGGATCTTCACGTTAATATAAGCTATGAGACTTAATTTACCAACTGCAGGGGTCTCTTTAACCTTCAGGTAACAGCTTGGAACTCAATAATATAGGTCAGGCAACTTATGTCTCGGTAAGGTAACCGCTCGCCCAAGGCAAATGGAATGGTCTGGAGCCATGAGTTTACATCCGGACTAAGCAGGCTCAACCTTCCATCCTCCTGAGGTCGGTTAATCGAGTATAATAATGTGGGTAATAGCAACTGCTGTTATTTACAGTGGTTACAAACAACAGAAGCAAGGTGCGAAGAGCTACATAAGAATAAGTTATTATTATTACAACCTACGCAGAAATCTTTGTGACCTGCAAATTACACATTACAATATAACACAGTTCTTTGGTTTAATATACCTGCTGAAAAGATTTGATGCAACTTGCAAGTCACGTCTTCGAATTCCGTTTGTTAATGTGGCTTCTTCTGAATTTAGTTTGAGAACTGAAGATTGCAAATCCAAATCTCAGTAAAACGGTTCACTTAGTTGATGTGCTGGTTGCACATATAGATTACATGTTCTGATCCTCGGGGGGAATGGGACCAGGGGAAAACGGTTCCTTAACTGAATATTTGTTTTGCTGAGTGAAGTGAGGCAGAAATGACTATTTTCGTGAGATATTTTTACATAAATTAACATTTTCCAACTTTTTTTATTTGCCCCTACACCCACTTTTTCCTCATTAAATTCCACATCTTACATTGGTGGGTGACATAGGTTTTTGTTCATTTTTGAACCAAATGTTTTCGTTTTCAGATTGTAAGGCTGAGAGAGGGGTGCGCTAAGGAAATCAATATACCGATGGATTACCAAGGGGCTGACATGGGTGCTTTCGAGGGCTGCGACGTCACCAGGAGACATGGCGGCGGAAGAAAGAGGCACGAATGAGTGTCCTTCACAATGACTCATCTATCTATAGCTTCGGTAATGTGAGGGGGTGGGAGGGAGCTGCAGCTCCTACGGAGCATTTCAGAGCTCATGCTTTTAGCGAGATTACGACAAAACTCCAACCTGCAAGGTTCGTGTATCTGTATCGACCCATGTAATAACATGAACCACCCCATATCCAACCTAGGTCACGTTCTACACTGATAGACCTACCCACCCTAAGAATTGGACTGTGCAGCTTTTAAAATAATTTACGCTCCACTGCCCCCTCCCGCTCCCACACCCGAGGCGCCACAGCGAGGGATGGGCAGAGGCGCAAGTAGAAGGGGAGGAAAGGGATAAATGGTGTGGGGAAAAGGGGTGTGGCATGGGGTAAATTACGAAAAAAAAGTGGCAGATTAGGCATTGCGTGTTTTGCTGGTGGAAAAAGAACCAATGGATAACAACAGCAGTGTGGGAATTCACAGATGTGTACATATTAAATAATACTAAGGTCTGTGGAAGGGGTAGCTGTCTTCAGAGGGTCTCAATCACTCCTAGTCTTAACCTCACACCAATATCTCAGTAGCAGCATAGCAAGGATGCCATGGGGCCATTCTGCAAGCCCGGAAAATGGCCGCTGTGTCTGCAGTTGGGGTATTGTATTGTATTGTAATTGCATTTGTATAGCGCTTACTACCCCTGGTAGGGAAGTACAGCAATTTATAGGGTTCAATGGGCTCCTCGTGGCACTGGCACTGGTGCCGCTGGCTCTGCTGCACGAATTGTAGCTACGACCCTCTGCATTCTCACACTCCATTAATCACTAATGTGTTCCCCCACAGCTTTCTGAAATCCTCCATCTATATACATCACGCCTCGTCTGCTTCCACTGCATCTCTAACTTATCACTCTGTCTTTCTACATGTACTTCCTTAGGTCACATCCCCTTTCACCACACCTTCTCTCTCACAGACACACTTTCTCTCTCACAGACACACCTTCTCTCTCACAGACACACCTCTCTCAGAAGCACACGCTCCTCAACTGCAAACAAAGCATTTTCTTTTACATTGGTGTTGTGAATATTTCAACAGCTGTGTACTTCCTTTGCACACTTTCACATAATATAGTAATTAGACTTGCCCCATATGTGACCATCCATTTGTGAGCCGTTCAGAGAGCCCAAGGACTCGATGAGCATGTACTCTGAAAAACATTATGCTTCACTGACAACTGTGAAAAACGTGCACTGCCTTTAAATTCAGCTCCAGAGCTCTCAATCGTGGCCTGGGATTAATACGTGTCTACATCCTGGACTCACCCAAACTATAGGTGACTCAGTTCACAGTATGCACTATGCAAGAGTCATATTTTGCATGAAAAACACACAGACAGCATCTGGAAAAGGTGAATACTCGCGAGGAATGCACGATGAAGTAACACTTGGAAGGGGACTGGGGCTGTGTTGCAGACATGGATTACCTTATGGGTTTTTACAGCCCATGTTGAGAAATCGAACTGTGTTTTGCCTGTAAAGTCAACAATATGACCTTGTAGTATCCATCCCACTTAAATCCTTAGCTACCTTTAGTGTCAATGGGCTAAACAGTGTAGCCAAGTAAAAGTGAGTAAATGAAGAACGTAGACACTTTAAGGTGGAAGTCTTATGCCATGGAGCAAATAGTATGAATTCCTCCATTTAATCCATTTCAACAAACTTTATTTCGGTCTATAAAGGCCATAAAAAGTAAAAAGAAAACATATATGTACATGAGTAATTCTATTGGTACAAGTCATAAAATTTCATTAATAAAGGATACAAAATGTGGCCATAAAACAATTAAGTTGAACAAATTTCTTGGGCTAGTTAAAAACAAGATAGTTAAAACCAGATAAAAGAATTAAAAAGGGGATTTAAAACTGGAACAACAGGAGTACAGAGGATGTTTATTACAATAACTAACATATGTTAGAGATAGCCCTACGCCTATGCCACATGGAGTTAAGGAACCTAGACACAGCAAAAACTATAGGAGGGTGTGTGTCAGATCTTAGAATTCTATACACCTCCAGGCACTGTAAACAACCCAGGTTCCTGCATAATGGAATGAGCCATCGCCGTCTGGCAATTTTATATCCAGGGCAAAAAAAGAGAACATGAATGTCGGTCTCTACAGGGCTATTACAGGCGGGACACCCAACAGAAGAGTCTTTTGACCATTTATTGGTAAAAGCATTAAACGGGAGAGACCCTATCCTGAACTGGATGTACAGCTTCCTGGCCATAAGAGGATGTATGAGATCCAAAAAGGGCTCAAAGAGATACTCGGCTTTTATGTTGAGAAAATCAGTCGTTAAACGCCCGTGTTTGGACTTTCCCAACAACTCGTCAAGTTTGTGTGCTCTATAAGCTCTCATAAGATGAAGGCGAGGGGTTGTACGGGACACTTCCTCAGGGTTACTCCATAGGTTAGGCATACCTATTCTAGCGCAAGCTTCTTTGATGTGCTTAAACCATGGCAGATTTCTAGCCCCCGGGAGTAGCAGGACTCCCTTGAGATCGATACGATAGGAAGCTAGTTCAGGGGTCACCCACAATCTCCGCCAGAAGGTTAGTGATCTTAATCCGACCTCCTCCTCTACAATGGGTTTGATTCCAAGGTCCAGGCGCAGGGAGATAAGAGGGGTGCTGGGTGGTAGACCCAGGAGCTTTCTCATGAATTGATTCTCCAGCTTAGCCAGCCCGCCTAACGGGCGATGGCCCCAGAGTTCCGCCCCATACATTACAGCACTCCTTACTTGTACTTTATATATTTCAGCAACCGGGCCAGGCGGTTTAAGTAGGGAGTTCCTAAAGGTTTTGGTGATTCCACCCACCATCTGCGCTAGCCTCAGGCCTGCCTTGTCTATTTGTGGGCCCCATTCAAAAGTTTCTGACAACGTGACCCCGAGATAATCAAAAACGGTCACCCTTTCTAACAATATGCCATTCAAGGAGGGGTTTGGACGAGATGTTTTGGATGGGTTGAAGACCATAAATTTGGTCTTAGTTGTATTGATCTCCAACCCACGATTCTTACAAAATAAAAAGAAACTGTCCAAGATCCTCTGTATGCCCATAGGGGACTTGGACAGCAACAAAGTATCATCTGCGAACATCATAGCTGGCACCCTACCTTGCACCAGCTTGGGGGCATCGTTGTCCGCCACTTCATTTAGTTGGGCCACCAGAGCATTAATGAAAAGACAGAACAGGGTCGGGGCCAACAAACACCCGTCTGACTCCTTTGTTGACTGAAAGACGGAATGCCAGTTCTCCAGATTTCCCGTACCTAACTTGGGCAAAGTTTCCTGTATGCAGTCGCTTTAACAGCGACAAAAGGTAGGACGGAATACCCATCTGCTCGAGTACCTCCCACAGTTTGTTTCGGGGGACCAGGTCAAAGGCAGATTTGAGGTCGACGAATATCAAATAGAGGCTGCCACCCTCCATTGACACTGTCTTCCAAAAAATTAGTTGTAGCCAGAAAAGCTGGTCGATGGTAGAAATGCTTTTCCGAAACCCTGCCTGATACGCACTCAAGACGTCATGCTCTTCCATCCAGGAGTGGAGTCGCTCCAGGAGGATCCTGGCGAACAGTTTTTGGGAAACATCTATCAGGCTAATCGGCCTATAGTTGGAAGGCAGAAGGGGTGAGCCTTTTTTGAAAACTGGAAATATTTCAGCCCTTAGCCATGTATCCGGGATCTTCATGCCTAGCAAGATGGCATTAAATATTGCCCAAAGATAGGGACCCCAGATATTAGGTTCCTCCCGGAATAGGTCCCCAGGGATCTTATCTAAACCAGGGGCCTTTCCTAAGGGGAGCTTCCTGATTGCATTCAAGACTTCTTTTAGTGTGATCCATTGGGGGTCTTCATTGGGTTTACCTATTGTTGCCAAAGACAGAGGATCCTTAGACTCCATGGGTTCCTCAGTGGAATAAAGATCTTGAAAGTGCGACTTCCATGCAGCTGCAGCGATGTTTGGCTCTATCGCGGGGTTCTCTATACTGGCGTCTGAGCTCACTAATATCCAAAACTTCTTCATATCCCTGTTATATAATGCAGCCTTGATGTCATCCCACCTTTCAAGGTCCCAATTCTCCTTGGCAATCTTGATGCTAGCACGATACTGTGCCCTGCTTATTTTAATTAGGGATCTATCCTTGAGTTTAATGGCATCTATAAGGGCACCCTTTGCCTCACGGCAAGTGTTATTAAACCAGGTTTGCTTTGCACCCTTATTGGGCTTAAAATATGTTAGGGGATTAAAGATATTAGTCAGGCTAGATGTTACTTCTTCATGCAGTGCCTCATATCTGCTGATAAATTGCAGATTGTTGATTGTTACAGCAACCGCCTCCAATTCCATTAAGGGCGAGATAATTACGGAGTATATTGTGGCTATCTTATCTGGTGACTACTTAAGTTTCCCCCACCTGATTTTCCTTCGGTTATTAGCTAGTATTAAGTTAGTCCCCAGATGGGTGCCACTGGTCGTGGGATTGTGGAGTTCTGGGGGCTCCAACTCCAGTGTCAGAGCATTGTGGTCACTGTCGTGTCTTGGCCAGACAGTGAAATGGACCACCCACTGCCATATGCTAGTCTCCACTAAAATGTAGTCCAACAGAGAATATTGTCCTGATCTATTAAAGGTCTGCTTCCCTGGTTGATCTGACTTGGTGCGACCATTGCACGCCCTCAGGGAATGGGTTAAAGTTAATGCGTTTATTTGTAAAACCAGAGGTGTCAAAGCCTTTACAGGTGGAATTTGAGGATATGGGATTAACCAGAGACTATCCTCATCACTGGAAGGGACATCAGTGGGGGCAGCCAAAGGCTCAAATTGGCAATTAAAATCTCCCCCTATAATCAATCTAGCCTTCAAGCCCACTACATCAATGAAGGTGTTAAGTAAGTCCATGGTCGGGGATTCCTGTGTAATGTTTACGGGACGGGAATAGATATTAATAAGTACAATTTTCAGGCTGGAGGGGAAAGTGAGTACAATACACTGGATGTCTTTTGATGCAGTGTTTATCTAGGACGCAGTACAGTCCAGGTGAGTGCCAACCCAGATGCACAGGCCCCCCGAGGGCCTGCCTCTTCCCCCTGAGGTGGCCTGTACATTGAAGGTTGCATAACCCCCCCTCACTATATCCTCTCTCGCCCAAGTCTCCTGAAACATACATACGTCATGGGAGCCTACAAACTGACCCCAATCCGGATAGCAAAGTTTATTTTTTATTCCGGCGATGTTCCATGAAAGAATCCTAAGCTTATTGCCGGCTATGAAGTAGCTGTTGTTACTGGGGCTTCGATTGGAAGCTAACTGGACCATGGAAATTTCCTCAACTACTTCCATTGTAAGGGCACTCCTAGGTTGGGTGGGGATTACTGGGTCCGAGGGGGTTAAAGATAGTACATTATGCGAGGCTACACCTGTCCCGTTCGGGTCTAAAGGACCCCTAGAAATTGGAGGATATTGGCCCCCTAGCTTGCATTCCTCACCAGAGTTGGTAAGTGGTGTCAAATGTCCGCTGATATTCAACTCTGCTACCATCAATGGCCCTCCCACCTCGATATTAAGGTTGTGGCTGTCTATTGACTCTAGTCAATCCACCTCCTCAAGGGGCCCATATCTGTTTGCCACTGGGATGTTAAAAAGGGATCTGGGGGGATGTGCTGCTAATGAGTAGTGTTGGTATCTGTTTATTGGAGCCCTATGTGCTGGGGTCCAGAGTGGGATGTGAATGTCTGGGTAAAAGAAGTCCATTTAATCACTATATCCCTATTTGGACTAATCAATTATTTCTAAAAAAATAATTGAATCCAGTACTTTGAATATTAATATAGTGCCTGCTACCCCTGATGTGCTTGGCAGACGGGTAGCACATCACACTGGGTTACCCAATGTTCATGATAAGTCAAGTATAAGGGCTAATTTGTCATTCTGTTTTTCTTCAGTTCCAGAAAATGTGAAATATTCTTCTCAATCAGATCTGTGCGATATTTTGTGGGTTCCATATGTGATGTTAATATTCCATGTAATGAAGTTCACAGGATGGTTCACACTTCTTGTAACATTATCATGTAAATGGTAATATATTATAAGGGGTCGTTTAGAGTGTAAATTATGCAATATGTATTATACAATTTCTCAAACTGCTGTAAGAAATCCCTTTTTTGTTATTGGTATCAAGCAGAAGTACGCTCCACTATGCTGGGGCTCATAGACAGAGCTTATCACAGCAATGTTGTCCTATTTATTACTGTTGATATATATGGAGATTAAATATCACCAGAAACTGGAAAGCTCCTACTCTACTTACAATAGGTCACTCAAGGAATTAATTTACAAAATGTTAAATGATAGAGAAAACGATACATTTGGCTAATTGTAAGACATGCCATTTTCTAAGAATTTCAATAACGGATTATAAGGAAGCTGGGAAAACTTAGTTTCACTGTTTTAGCAAGATGTTGTTTTATCTTTTTCTTTTTTTCTGCTTGGTGCATTTTCTTGCATGTTCCTGTATATGATGTAATGAGTATTTGTAATTATGTTTTTCTTTTTCTCTGTCTTGAAATGCCACATATTTAAAATAAAGAAACAAACTAATTGTATTTTATCTGGGGATGTTATCTGTTGGAACTATGTGATTTAATTTGGATTACTATAATCATTTGAGTTTGAATGCCTCTAAAAACAATGAGATGTTTCGGCCATGTGGCCCCATGCCATGTGTGACATCTTCAGCTGGTCCTGGCTTTTTAGCCAACAGCAAATTGCACTCTAGAACTTTAAGTTGTGCTTTAAAGTTTTAGATATGGGGTCAATAACCCCAGCATGAAAAGTGCTATCGGATGAAATGCTCGGACTGGCTGGAGATCTCGCTTATGGCACAGTAGTATATTTCGAAAATGGTTCCCAACGATACATTTGTAACCTGTTTCTGTACTTGAAAAACAGTAATAGTCTGCTAAAGACGCATCAATGGCTACTAACTAATTCTTATTTCATATCCATTTTAAAAACCTCATAGTGGTAGGTGGAATGGTAATTTTAATCTTTGTCTACAGATTTGGCAGCTAAAAGTACTAACAAGCCCTTTCAGAAGAATTAAACCATTCCTTGTTTTAAGTAGCTCTGCTATGGGTCCATTAAATAGAGCCTGTATAGACAAATATCATATGCTAAGTTTTAGCAGTGCAGCTGCTAGGTTCTCCACCCGAGTTCTGGAAGGTGCTGCTACTATAACGATTATGCAGCATCTATTAATCCATATGAAGCAGAATACACATCTTATATAGCCTTATAGCCTGCTGCGGCGGCTGTGCCAGTTGTTAAAGGTCTGGAACCCGGGCTATAGGGCTGAGCAGCAGGCGAGAGCCTATAACAAGGGAGAGGGCCTTTAACAACCAGTATAGCCCGAGACAGAAGGGCTATATGGCTATTTGAGGAGTCCACCCACTGAGGATAGCATGTTCTAAATTAAAAAGGGAGAACTATACACAAACATTAGAATGTTGGGGCAGAAGGCTTATACCAGCAAGTAATAGGCCTGAGTCACTTCATTGTCTTAAACATTCAATGTTTTAATTAGCTGCGGTCCTGTTAGAATGAAAACCGTCAAACTCAGAAAACAAAAATAACCCTGTCTCCGGATTCACTGTTACAGTAACGTAACATTAAATACCCCATCAACCCCGCTCCACGACTCCCATACCGCAGAAATGCGCCGATCCCGGATTGAACTGTTGCCCCCCACGAGTCACAGGGGCTGCATGGGCCCGCGTTCCGCCACTGCGGGTTATGGAGTCTACCGTTTCCGCCTAACGGGAGGGGCGCACTGCAGCTTCCTACTCAATTTTAGTGGTGCGCTGCTATCAGCGGCGTTACTGCTGCACGTAGCCCTCGGGAGGCGTGCCCAACCTTAAACTCTGATAGGCCGATTGGTGAGGATGTGGGCGGGCTCCTAGGAGGGCTATAAAAACGTGATGTCAGCCTCAGTGTTCCCTACCTTACTGCAAAGCAAGAGTCAGGTCGTAGTAGGTGAGGTAAGAAACTTTGCTATTTAGTGTGTGCTTGGGCTTGTTAAAAGTGGGTAGCGCATCCGTCTAACTCTCTGCTGCTTGCAAAAATGACGGGTGGCCGTTTGCTACGCTCCTAGTTTGCTGAAGAGTTGGCTAAATGAGTGCTAAAAATAAGTCTTACGTTTTGTGTACCTGGAGCTCCTACCCTCCGCCCTCAAGGGCTAAGACTGGTATAATTCTGTATGTCCCATTCCCCCCCCCCCCTTCGAATGTAAGCTTCCGGTAGGAATCTCGGATTACATGGTCGTATCTGGTGAGGCTCTGGGAGATGATGATGCATGTAGTGTGGTTTTTTTTTATTTTTTTATTTTTTTTTATTCACTGTATCGTAGTTCCCAGAGATGATGGAATCCATTTAAGGACACTCGCCAGTTTACCAGAATAGTGACTGAAGCTACTGCTTGTGTTATGTCATAGCGGCTCGGCGTCAGTTTGGAAGTAAATGTTGTTGCACTGGTTACGCATGCAAATGAAAGATGCAGTATTGCTATGCATGTATATCACAGCCGAGGCCCTTTAGGTGTCTGTGTATATAGACTCGGCGGATTATCTACATGCCGTGTTATATGAATAGAAACTTGGCAGATGCGGACACCTTTCTGATGCCCTGCGTGACTCGGTGTCTCGAACTCAGGCCACCCGCTGCGCACAGCTTGAATGTGCCTAGCTATGGTTGCGTCTTTCAAATTATGCCATTGTAAATACCCAAATGTACATGCACGGATCTGAAGCAGGCGTTCAGATGCGTGCATGTATAATCGCTCAGACCTGCGTGACTATAATGTCCATGAACATTGCATATGCAATCACATATGTAGGATGTTTGTGAAACGTCACCCACCCCCCTGCGAACAGTCCCTGCACGTCCACAGAACCTGGTCCCCTTCGCTGCAGTAGGTGGGAAACGCCTCACTTGCACGCGCCTCACAGGTTGAGGCGCTGTAATGGCTTGGGAGCGTTTCAATAACGGGAAACAAAGCCATGAAATGGCGCTGCTCGCCCGGGCACCCTCTGCGAACCAGTTCGTCTAGGCCGTGTCTGGCCAGCCATCTCGTGGCCTTATTTCCGCTCTGTCGCCCTGTGCAGACGGTGCATTTCATCTTAAAATGGATGCCTGCTTAGTGGGATGGGGGGGGGGTGCTTCACAAATGCCCGCCTTGTTTCGAGGCACGGACTGTGTACTGGGCAGTTAATAATTGAGGTATGACTGTTTAACGGGGAGACCACGCATCCTGTTAAAAAGGGGGGGGGCATGAAATCTATGAATGGGGTCTTAAAACTCAGTGCAGTGGCTCTTACGGCTCATGCGGGTATACCGCCGCTTCCGCAAGCTCGCCAATGAGGAGCGGTCAAGCGAGGCCTCCTGTAGTTGAAGGTGCGGGGCGGGCGTCGTCAGGGGCTTAGGTGGGCTCGGCTGTGGCTATACAGCAAGAAGAACGTTACAGCTTGTAGGAGCAGTCCACCCTTTCCATAGTACCCCCCCCCCGGTACTGCAGCCTCACTGTGACCTTGGCCGTAACCTTGAGGCCTCTGGGAGCGCGCACTCCTGTGGCGTGGAGGCTCTCGGCGGCCCAGTGTCTCCTCCCTCTGACGGGATGCGGTGATGTGATGGGCGGCGGTGTGCTCCCGTGCGACGAAGGGGGCATGCGGTGTGGGATCTCCTGGAGGGCGGGGCGCTCTGAGGTGGGGGCACAAGAAATCGGTAATAAAGTAAAACGGGGAGCTGACCGCGGGAGGGGGTGAATGCACAGGAGTGAGGGGGCATTGAGCAGGCGGCGCGCTTGTCTGGGCCCTGTTGCTACGGCAGGCCTCATCGACCGGCATTGCTCACTTGTTTTGAGTAGGTGGGGGGCAGCTTTTGCGTTTTTCTCCCACTTGGATATGCTGCTGTGAATGTGTAGGTCGACACCACCTTCTCAGTTGTATCACTTGTAACGCAGATGTGGTGGGTGGGATATTGGGGCACGCTTTGGCTGTACTGACCTATTTCTTCTATTTTCAGGAGATTTCCACACAGCCAAGATGGTTAAAGTCGGAATCAACGGGTGAGTAATGTGTTCTGTACTACCCACGTCTCCTGAATCCGCCCTTTTGTTTCCTGCCTCGTTCTCCTGTACACCTTGGCACTTCCCTCTGGCTGCCCCTCCCAGCCCTTTGTGACTGCTCCTAGGCAGTCGGTTGCCTAGAGATTGCAGGTAACTGCAGCTGCCCATTCAGCGCTTTTAGCGCCCTGCGGCCTCGACCTGGTTCACGTGCAGGCTGGCACGGCGCGGGTACTACCCATGCGCCGGGGAGCAGTCACTGTGGCCCAGCTTTTCCATGATCCTGGTCTAGAGCCTGCGTATAAAGCTGCCTTTAGGCACTTGTCAAAGTCCTGTGGGGTCAGTGACTGGAAGTACCCCAATGGTTTTGGAGCTCCTCAAGGTACGGTGGGAAACGCGGGAGCTAAGCTAGCGAACTGCCCGTCGCTCTGCTACGGCCACAAGCTTTGCACTGCGCTGGTGACTACCTTCGAGCGCCGAGGTTTGTGGGCGCTGCCCCGACTCCCATGCCCCCTCCTCCAGGACGGAGAGTTTGAGTAACTGCACGGATGTGACTACTGCCGTTGTCTTCCGCGGCAGGAAATGTGGTTCGGTGTACGTGCAAGCCCCAGGAGTCTGAAGTGCACGCAGGTCTGGCCTGTACACAAGAGATCTGATGGAAGGATGAAATGAACACATAGAAGCATAGTGCTTTAAGTGCATACCGAAGTGGACTTCAGGTGGGAGGCTGAATCCAAGGGCAGTTAAGTAATCGGCTTGTCCAATCCGTGGCCCTCAATGGATTTGTTTTTAGGTGTGGGTCCTGACCTTACAGATTTTAAGCAGACCAATCGTTTACATTGTAATGCGTGGACCAATCTTTAACATTGCAATGCGTGACGTTTGGATCTGCCCTTTCAACAATTGGCGTACTTAACCAGTCTCTAGGCTTGAGACAATCAGTCGCCTCTTTTCTAGGCCAGTGGAGTATAGCTCACTTAATGCTATTGGCTGCCGTGTTCAACTTCCACTCAGTGCTTACATTGAGCTGCCCGAGTGCAGCCAACCGTGTCTGCACAGAGCAAGACCGAGAGGCAGGAGCAAGCACTACTTGCATAGGACATCAAGCTCATGACTAGTGGCTTTGCCAATACTTGATTTATTTCAGCCCAGGGACTCCCTGCCCACTGGCGGTAAATGGAATGGTCTCCTTCGAACTTTCTCTCCCCTTATTCTGCTTGCTGCCGTCGCACTAGCAGTTACTGCTTTACGTCGAGGGACGTGTTTTTTTTTTTTTTTTTAAATTAAAATTTTGTATACCTTGCCGGCTAACTCTGCAGTCTGCGTTGTACTGTCTTCTAGGCAGTGACTATAAGGGGCTGCTCTGCTTCTCCACCCTTTGGAGGAAAGGGTGGGTGACGCAGCGTGTAGGCTCCGTCTTGCCCTCCTGTGACCTTCAGATGGAAACGCTATACAGACTGGTCCGGGGGCTGTGGTCTAAACATAGTATCTTACCCTTCAGAAGGGGCTGACAGATCAGCCAGGCACCCGTCTGACCTTTCCTTGAGAAACCCGACCTTCAAGGGTCTGATAGTGATTGCCCAGACCACATGTCCGAGTTGAGTGCCACAATTTATGCCGACCCGTGCAATGTCTGTCCCTAATCTCACGCCCATTTCGTAGGACGGGAATAAGGGGGCATCCCACTCCGCAGTTCACGAGTTTTGCCCCCGAGGGATCAGATCGGGGGGTAGTGCCGTAATTATTGTGAACGGCTAGCTACTTCAGGTACGGCGACTATTTCAGAAGCAGACATCGGGTGCATGAAATGTCCGTCTGTATCCACTGGTTTGAAGGGTATGATTATGCCTGCAAAAGTAATTTTCTTCGACAGCACTAAGCCTCCTGTGTAGTCTGGATTTGAATTCCTCCACACACGTGGATCCTCTCTCCTCTTTCCTTCCCCTCCCCCACCCCGCACTGCATTCAGGCCTCGTGGGTAATTTCCCGTGAGTGGCTTGTTAACTTTTCTCCCTTTGGTTGGGCCTTGGTACAAAGTACTCTGCTGCAGGGCAGGTACTTGCAGCGAGTGACTGTGTAAGCCCTCTGCCCTTTGGACTTGTTTACAGATGGCACTGAGCTGGTGCAGTGCTGCCTCGTAAACTAGATACCAGGTTTGATTTCTTAGCTGGAGATTCTGGCAGTCCTCACCCACGAGGCTGGATGTCTTCAGCAGTTAGTCCTATCATTTCAAGTAGAATCACATGTTAAACTAGGCTGGATAAAATGGCGGAACTACCTGACCTAAACATCCCCTACCACATTTCGACTTGAACCCCTCCCATGAATTATCTGCTCCTAAATATGCAACCCTTGGATTGGACTAAATTACCTATTGGGAGTACGTGTTTTTTTTTTTTTTTTCCATTTAATTGCACAATTCCATTTTTGTAGATTTTTTGGAAGGGTGAAGCTTTGGCATTTTAAACTTTGGCGTTTTCGTATGGGACGGTCAGCACTCCTATTGGCATTGCAATGCTTATTCGCCAAGGTCTGGCTTTAAAGGAATATTGTATGGTAATTTACTACATTACGAGTAAATATGGTGATAGACCTGCATTTGCGTGGAAGCAAAGAACTGCAGAATAACACTAGGTTTAAAGGGCTGGTGATTGTTGCACTGTTAAGACAGCCCTATTAATCCATGCAGATTAATTGCTTCTTTCAATCTGTGCTGCTGCAGCCAGGGAAACGGCATAAGTTATCTGACAGACTAGGGGCGCACACGTCATTGGAATGCCATTAAAGTTCAAGCACCTGGATACACAAAATGATCATTGCACATGGAGGGCAAGCACTTTTTTGTGCAAGCGCACAACTTCTGTCTAATAAACATGTACTCCTGGTTTAACATGTGAACCCCTTTCTACTGACACAACTGTCTGGCAACAGCTGTGCTGTCAGGCCAGAGAATAAAAGCGGGGTACATGGTTTCGAAAGCTTCCGTCACTGCAAGCTGGCTTGGGTGGTGCAGCGGCCAGGGCAGCTGACTTCGGAGCACAGGGCTCGCGGTTCAATGCCCGGCAGCAGCTCAGCACCATGTGACTCTGGGCAATAGCTCACTTAATTTCCACGACGGCCCCCAGCGCCTTGAGTTCGCACTTTACAAATACGGATTTACATTTAACCTCTATTCCATTAGCTGCACTACAGGGTGGGAGGAGCTAATGCAACTGTTTAGAAGCAAAATTACTTGCATCGTGTAATCGGTATTTAAAGAGATTGTATCAAAATCAAACTACTTGTGTACACATAGCCAAGAAAGTTCACTTGCTCTGTTTTTTGTTCATTCCTAATCCATAGAAGCTCCTTATTGCAAGTTGAGGTGAGTGTGGGATATTACACTTTTAATGCGGTTTTAGTGACTCCTTTGCAACAGTAACACTTGATACTTGGTGGGCCTTCTGCCTGGAATGGGGCAGGATACAGAAACTTGTAGTACCCAATTTCCCCCATCTGCCAGAGTGCACAGCAAGGGAACACTAGCCTTTTTTCCCCTGGTTACTGGGAGAAGTGTTCACCTTTGTTTTGACGGATGAGGCAAGTGGCTGTAGAAGAGGTTGCAATTTGCTCTTGTAAAGCCGCAAAGTTAGTACTATTTGTTTCTGGTGTATGTTTAATTAGTTTCCTTACTGTATACAACAATTTCCCTTTTATAGTCCACAACTCCATTGTGTAACATTCTGCACCAGGGTGATGTTGTAATGAAGCTCCCCTTTAGTTCCTCAGTTTCACTTCCCTCAAGTTGCCAGCTGCACAGCTCCAGGGGCTATGTGCCTGTTGGGGCAGTGCTTGTCACAACACTAAATCAATGCTACATGAAACACAGCTCTGCCTCTGCAGTATTGTGTGGGACTAATCGGGGGGAAATGGAATTTTGGCTTCTCAGTCGTAGAATAGACTTGCTTTGTTCACGATGGGGCACTCTGGAGCAGCTCATTTAGGATAGCCACTCGTGCGTGGCTGCTGGCACGCTGGGACCCCAGACCTCTGCTTTTGGACACCTCCGCTTTTGGACTCAGTGGCATGAAACATTTAGGCATGTCAATTATGGGGGCTGCAGAAGGGGAGTTTCACCACAACTAGTAACCAGGACAACTGGCTTCCATAAGGAAAGTCCCTTTATTAGTAAATCAATAACTAAGCTGCTCAAGGCCCTTCCTGCACTAGAGAGCCTAGGACAGCTGCACCATTCCTCCACTTGTGCAAGTGATTACGGCAGTTTACTTACTCCATGGGGTGCTCGTAGTGAACATCTACAGCATGACAAGTGATCCTATCGCTGCCTTCCTCAATCCAACTCTCTTTCCCCTTAGATTTGGCCGCATCGGTCGTCTGGTGACCCGCGCTGTAGTCCAATCTGGAAAAGTAACAGTTACAGCTATCAATGACCCCTTCATTGACCTAGACTACATGGTGAGTATGGATACCATAGTGAGTGCTTTGGGGACTCCTCACAGAAGAGGTCTAGGTGTTAGATGCGTAATCTACCACCTCGCTTTGCTCTTGACTGTGCTGTTGGTTGTCTAGTTAATACATTAGCTTAGTGCTTTGCTTGAAGCAAACTGTTACTAGGGGGTACATCCGAAATTACGGTCTCTGAATTTTTGCACATGCGATTAACTGGATATTACAAAACTGGCTGTGAACGCTGGCTACTTTTTTTTGGGGGTGGTGGATGTAATGTTTGAGGATGCAGCCCACCCATCAGAAATTACTCTTCAGGTCCCCTGGCTACTGCAGTAATGGTCTCTTCTGATCCCCAGGTTTACATGTTCAAGTATGACTCTACCCACGGACGCTTCAAAGGCACAGTAAAGTCTGAGAACGGCAAGCTTGTAATCAATGGCCAGCCCATCACCATCTTCCAAGAGTGAGTGGGGTGTCCTGTGCTCTTGCATGTATAATCTATAAACCTGCTAATCAGCATGACTGGTACCATAGCTGCATATCGGGAGCATAAATAAACAGTACTTTACACCGACTAAATGCAGGCGGTGTTTGCACCAGTATACTCATGTGGATTTCTACTTAACAAGCAACCTTCTTGTTACAGACGTGACCCTGCCAACATCAAGTGGGGGGATGCTGGAGCAGAGTACGTGGTCGAGTCGACTGGAGTGTTCACCACCATTGACAAAGCATCTGTAAGTGAAGCCTGTAAAAGTTCTACTTGACCATTGCTCCTGCAAAACGTGATGTAGGTTGCCTTAATGCTCACTAGCTTGTTCATCCTGTGACCTGACTTGTCCTTGACACTCCTCACCTTGTAGGCTCATCTGAAGGGTGGTGCCAAACGTGTGATCATCTCTGCGCCCTCTGCTGATGCTCCCATGTTCGTGATGGGGGTGAACCACGAGAAGTATGACAACTCTCTGAAGGTGGTAAGGTGAGTACTTGACAGAAGACTGAGTACCTGCATTTATTAGGAGTATGGCTGCCTGTGGCTTTTGGGCTAGATGTCAGAGGCAAACACAAGGAGATGATGGACGGAGTGCTGAAACGTTTCACACTCACCCCCCCCCCCCCGTCACAGATCTGCGTTGAATCCATCGTTCTTTAGCTCACTTCGCCACCCCAGTTCACACAGCTATATGCAAATCAGTCTTAACCCTGTGCCTCATGGGAACAGTCCAGCCCGAACTGCCAAGCCATGTCTTCCCTGGACTGGAAACAAGCATCCTGGGACCGGTTTTGGGGTAACGCCCCATATCAGCCAGGCTAGCTTGAATCCAGTGGCAAAGTGAGCAAGGGACCCACGTCTGGGCATACCCTGCCAACTTAGGGTGAACAAAGCAAACACAAGGAGTGTTTAGCCTGAAACCGGTCCCAGGATGCTTGATTCTGGTCCAGGGAAGACCTGGCTTGGCAGTTCGGTATAGACTGTTTCCATGAGGCGCAGGGTCAAGACTGATTTGCATATAGCTCTCTGAACTGGGGTGGCAAAGTGAGCTAAAGAATGATGGATTCAACCCAGATCTGTGACTGGGGGTGAGTTTGAAAAGTTTCAGCACTCCGTCCATCTCCTTGTGTTTGATAGCTGTCGGGCACAAAACTGCTGCTGCCATCACAGGGTTGCAGATGAGACCAGGCCAAGCTGGATGAATGGATCAGTGGCTTTTGGTGACATGTCAATCCTAGAACAGAGTTAGGTGAGCAGTGGGTCGGAGTTTTGGTAGGAGTGTGAGGTAACCTAGTACTATGTTTGACAGTTCATTGATTAATTTGTGCACTGGTCTACCCCTTTCTGCAGCAATGCCTCCTGCACTACAAACTGTCTGGCTCCTCTGGCTAAGGTCATCAACGACAACTTCCACATCATCGAGGGTCTGATGGTAGGTGATGGACTGGAGGCATGGCAGTGTTAAGGTTGTTTTGGCTCAGATGGCTGTAGGGCTCCATTGAGGGTGGGGAGAAGGACTTGTGGGTGAGATTGTAATGGTGCACGGCATATTCTCACTCGGGTTGTTCGCTAGTTAAAGCTTTGCTCCTGTCCAAACAAATGGTGCTTTATTTAGCCCATTTCTGTGGGACAATCGCTTCTGTCGGATCTAGTCATGTTTCTAAATTTCTCCTCCAGACCACTGTCCATGCTGTGACTGCTACACAAAAGACCGTGGACGGTCCTTCTGGGAAACTGTGGCGTGACGGCAGAGGTGCCAACCAGAATATCATTCCAGCCTCTACTGGGGCAGCCAAAGCTGTGGGCAAAGTTATCCCTGAACTCAATGGGTGAGTAGTCTGCAAGATCAGGCCTGTAGAGCACATTAAGAAACCTTTGTCTGTTCAGTGCTAGCTCAGTAAGATGCTATGTGCAGCCCCTGGAACATACATGGCAGAATCCTTAATTAGGGGTGTCTAATATGGCTCCCAGAGGGCTGGATCTATCAGGATAGCTAAACTGATTCTTGCGTGGGGTTAGGGTGTCAAGAGTTCTTGATTCAACAGGTAATGTCCATCAGTGCTCATTTTTAACCTCCCAACAACTAAATCCCTCAAAGTGAAATGGAAATCACTGATCCCAAGTATGGTGCTACGCACCTCCCTTCGGTGCGCTCCTCTGGAGGTGTTCTAATGTCTAGTCGCATGTCATGGAGAAGTCACTCTGGATTACCCAACTCGTTAATGACTAGTCTTGCTAGCTTCACTGCGCTCAGTCTTGCAGTCCATTTGCACTTGTGTCCCCTTTACCTTCGGGGTGGAGCTGGCAGGCTCAGTGAAACCATTGATGCTGCAGGTGGGTTGCAGCAATGTAGTAACTCGTTCAGGTCATGGGCTGCTGTTTTGGTATCTGCAGAGCAGGCCTACATGGCAGTGCTTGTCTTCAGCAGATTTGTAGCCAGTGGTTGTTTCACAGCAGTTGTAGCTTTCGGCTGGTGACTGTCTTTGGGGGTATTTCCTCCAGTTGTGACAGTTCTTGGTGCAGTAAAATATTGTGCAGTGGATAAGTCTTTCGGGCACATGGCTGGGTGCAGGATTTGAATTGCTTTTCATTTGTAAAGCTTAGTGCAATTCTGAACAGGAGCTGCTTGGTGACCCTTCACAACACTTCACTAACAAGTCGGCAATGTGGGTTTGTCCTCTTGGACAGTAGCTTTCCACTGCACCAGGCGGCCTCCCTCCTCAAGCAGCTCCTCCAGTGTGAAGTGCAGACTTGCAGTGATCTCCCCTCTCCTTAAGGAGTCTGGCTGTTATGCAGATGCCACCATGGTCAATCTGCAGTCCTGAACTCTGCAGAGCACCCCTTACTTGGTCAAGAGCTGGAACAGCATGGGGTCTGAGGCACCTCACTACTAGACTAGTTTCCAGACTGGATGTGGATCTGTCTGTTTCAGAAACTGTTTGGGTTAGTTCTCTCGAATGTGCAAGGAAACGGATCTCTAAGCAAGAAGCCATGGTGCTGGCACCAAGCAGGAGCCTCAAACCATGCACAAGGAAGTGTTCTCTGCACCTGGCACTAACATTCCTGAAGCAGTAATCTGGAACCGACAACTGCCTCACCTTGAACAAACTGCAGCCCCACACTTTGCCTAGATACACCAAATGGCAGTGTTCAGGAGAACGAATAAGCCTACTGTTTAAGGTCCTAACAATCTAAGGGTAGGCCCTGTCTCGATCATTGTTCTTTCCTCAATCACATCAATAGTCTATACACTTCCAGTGTTCAGGTGGGGGAGAATTGTATCCACCCTCCATTTTCTTTTGCCCCATACTTAGCAAGGGGCTAGCCCAAAGAATCCCAGGACTCGCCAGTCCTTACATGTGTTGCAAACTAAGTGCACATGCAAGAATAGTCTGCTCTGGGTTCACACTACAGCCAAACTCTACACAAGTGGGGCCTGTAGACCACTCTATGCTGATACTATAGGTCTGTTATAATAAAGGGTTGATAAACTCTGTATGCAGCCACCACTGCTTTGTCTAACCAGGGTTTGGACTGTAGCACTAGGCCAGTTATGAGGGCCTGTTGGTTCTGCAGGTCTCGGAACCTGTTCTGGATCTCATGATGAGCCTAGGTGACTACAGGGCCAAATGTATACAATACCAGATTCACATGCTGTCGGTACTTGGGGCTGGGGTACATGCCTATTTACCTGGTAGGGGGCATTCCGATCCTGACCAAGATCTTGAATGTTTTTTGGCTTTTACATGTGGCTTTTCTAATGGCGATTGGGTTTTACTTTAGGATTTTTAGATGGCCATACCATAGATTTGGATCCTCCCAGCAGTTTAAAGTCCTCCATGTGACTATCTTTTTGTAGTATTCAGTTGATTACTTGTAACTTATCCAAGAGCTGTGAGACGTTGGCCAGGATCTGAAAGTCCTGGGTTCTGGTTGGCTGTAACTCCTGCAGCCAGTGACGTACGGTCTTGTAATGGGCCCCTGTATAATTTGCTTAATCTTTTTGTGTGCAGGAAACTCACCGGCATGGCCTTCCGTGTACCTGTCGCCAATGTGTCTGTGGTTGACCTGACCTGCCGCTTGGAGAAGGGTGTAAGTACTGGCCGATCAACAGCACCCTTTGCTCTTATTTGTTAATCTACATATCCCTCTGTTGGCTGGTGACTTACCAGCAAGGTACTATGACTAAAAATTGGGACCAGTGCTACATCTTTATTGGTGGGGATGCATGCATTGCTTAACTGCAGGCACCTGCAAGCTTTGCTGGTATGACAGTTTGATAATCTAGAGGTGGGTAGTGTGGTGGGGGGCGATCAGTTTTAAGGATGTAGAAGTACTTGTGCCTTACATGGAAGGTGGGTGGAGTATGATCACTCCAGCGGAAGGGTACAATTAATTGAGGTTTTTTTCATATTAAGGCTTCTTATGATGACATTAAGAAGGTGGTAAAGGCAGCTGCTGATGGACCACTAAAAGGAATTTTGGGATACACCGATGAACAGGTAATTATAATTTGGTCTGTACCAGGTTTGATTTGCATGTCGTGCACGCTAGGTTAAAGTATTTGGATGGGTTAATACTTTAATTGTATGTGGCTGTAAGAGTTCAGTCTGGCTTGGACAAGCCAAAGTAATTAAATTGGATGGTAGCCTGCAGTGACCCTGCTTCAGCAGGGTGTATAACGTGCATGTCTACTGGAGGATTTACTTGTTGTGACTCCTTCATACATAATGAAGTAGCAGTGTAAACTGAACTGTTTGCCCTCGACCCCAATATGGTGGCTCCAAGGCTCCTTAATCTGTTCTGATCTTACTCTAAAGAACAGCATGTGGAAGGGAGATTGGTGTCTAATTGTCTTCTGCATCTCAGGTGGTGTCCTCCGACTTCAACGGTGACGATCGCTCCTCCATCTTTGATGCTGGTGCCGGTATTGCACTCAACAACAACTTCGTGAAGCTGGTTACTTGGTAAGTGCAAAGCTCTGCTCTTGGGCAACAATACTTTGCCAGTAGGTTTTGCTATAAACCCTTGTGTGCTGGAAGGTCCCCTGTTTTTTCTTCAACTCCCTTTCTTGACCAGAGGATGTTGCCGTAGGCAGTTTAGCATGCCAGGTGGCTATAATACTGTACGGTCGCCCTAATCTGCCAAGCATTAGCTCAATTATGTAGCCTTGGTGTTTATCTGGCTAAGCTGCTAATTGACAGCCTTCTCTCCCGTGGCTAGCAGCTCTCGAGTCGGGGCCACAGCTGCTAGTGGAACAATGGCACATCCTTGTGGGTACAATAGGTAGGAGCCTCTGTCCTATGGGCCAGTACTTGGGCAGGGCTCTGCTATATCAACTGCTAATTTAACTAGTAATTTAGCTCCCACGCAGTTGTCTGATACTTGTGCCAGTGGCTGTCAGTTCTCGAGTTTGTATTTGTATGAAACCACTTACTTAATGGTCCTTTTTCTCCCTGCAGGTATGACAATGAATTTGGTTACAGTCAACGCGTTGTGGATCTGATGAGCCACATGGCCAGCAAGGAATAGACCTGAACCACGCATCTTGTTGCCCTGTCTTTGTTTGGTCTTCCCATTTAAATGTCTCCACCACTTATGCCCTGTGCACAAAGGCATTGCGCCTGACCTGGTCCTTCGTGGTGCTGTCCTTGTGTGGCTAATGTGCGCCGTTTGTCTGTAGCCAGCCTGGCTGACTAGAGGGGGCACTGCCCTCAGTCTGTTAGAATAAACTTGCACCAACATCTGTAAACTGTAAGGAAATAAACACCCATCTTGGCACTGTGTGAAACAACGTGTAAATCATTTCTGTGTCGATGGCAGGACGGGTGCAGAATGTTGTAGCCCATGCATGTGTTGGTCCCCCCCCCCACTTTGGAGGCCAGAGTTCTGTTACCTCGGCTAATGAGTCGTTCGAAGCAAACCTGTAATCTAAAGATAATGACACTTTGCTACTTTAACTGGGTTGCTAACAGTGGATAAGGTTTAATCAAATTATCTAACAGTACAAAATACCTAATGTTCAGTGCTTGTCATGTTACATCAGCACATACAGTGTACTAATGACTAAGTGCACTACAAAGCAATCACGTAAGTGATGGGTTCAAAGGGTCCACAAATGTCAGTTCATACTTGTGTTGTATTGGTGCATACCTAAATGAAATGCCTGCAATCTTGTAGTGAAGAAACAGTTCAGTCTTTCCATTGCCCAGTTGATGCATGCACCTAGCCAGGCCTCACTAGAGGGCAGGTCACGTAAGGTGATTTATACAATCACTGGGAAGGTACGTGTCTTAAAACTTCACCGTTGCTATTACTGCTAGTCTTCCACCAGAACACTTATGACTGGATCTTAACTGACACAGCGGGAGACTGAGTAACATAGGCTGGTATCTGACCAACAGATGTAAAAACAGACCACAAATTATGTATCCGTGAAAGGCAGAATAAGTGGCACAAGGGATGGTGTCACGTGTTATGGTTTGCTACTCATTAGTGATGAGACTCTCATTGTGTTGAGTGTAGAAACACATGCTTGGTCTACTCCTGCCATCTAGTAGGCGTGGAAGATTTTCTTTGTATTTTGCATCACAAGATGTGGCTCCTCAGTGTACCTTTTGCATCAGTACCAACTCGTGTTTATTTTCTTTCACAATTTGGGTCACAGGTATTCAAAGGGACAATCCGTTAGCCCGTTCAGGTCTTACTGTGATTCTAGAGTTTTCTTTTGTACCTTGCCGAGACTTTCTGATGGGGCACCTTCTCAAGCCTCAGATGCCACTATACCACTGGATTCAAGCTAGCCTGGCTGATGAAGGGTGATGCCCTGAAACCGGTCCCAGGATGCTGATTTCCGGTCCAGGGAGGACCTGGCTTTGCAGTTCGGGCTGGACTGTTCCCACAAGGAACAGGGTCAAGACTGATTTGCATATGGCTGGGTCCAAACTCGGGTGGTGTGGTGAGCAAAAGAGTGAATTTAACCCAGATCCTTGTGACTGGGGGTGAATGTTTGCATTGTCCAGCATTCCGTCCAATTGTTTCTTTTGCATAAAAGACAGCAAAGGCCATGGGGTGTCGTACAGTTATTACTAATGCAGTAAGACTGTTGCTCCTTGAAACAAATTTTGTTGTGGAAATTTCTTGTCCCTTTTTATGGTGGTCAGAAGAGCATTGTCCTGAAGTATCATGTACTTTAACCTGTGCTATGATCGTCCTCTCTAATTTTGGTTATTCCTGAAAGCAATGAGGGAAGTATATCTGTATATTGATGCCTTTCAGGCTGTTTCATTGTTGTCCTGATTATGGTGCTTTTCAGAAGACTGCTGTAGAGATCCACCCTGCAGTTTAATTTTTCTTATACCAGCTTTTTTTGTAGACTCTGGTGCCGGTTTTGAGTTATCCTTTTCAGAATTAACTTTGTTGTGGTTTTAGGTCTGGCCCCCAAATTATCTCAAACCTATTAATGAAGTTTCAGCAATTTTAGGTAGTTCATGCTCTGATCTGCCAGATCTGCGTGAGGTGTAGTGACAATGCTGCTTCCCCAATATTACCTAATTAAACATACTGTAGCAAAATTGCCAGTTTCATCCCTAAATTCAGCCAGGGGCTGCCCTGTTTAGTTTGAATGTGTTAACAGCTATGGATGGTGTACCATGCATAAGGGTATTGTGTCCCATGTGAAATCTTCTACCAGGGGAACCATCCCTGCAGGTAGGCACATTGTGAGTGTTTATCTTGGGGTCCCATATGGGGAAAATACTGCTTCAAGCTGATTTGTTTTTGTGCAATCCAGAATAGATTATCCTCCTGTCTGATAACCTTAACCATAATTGCATTAATAGTGACTGTACTAACTGCTAGCATTGCCAGTTGCAGTTGTACGGTTTGAACAGCCCTTGCTGGGGTTGCTAGGATTGTTTGCATAACCTGTTGGCTGTCTGTGCACATTACACAGATTTAGTTGGACTATACAAAGTTCTGCTGCAGTGAACTCCCATTTGTAGATATGGTGTACAGCTGGCTAGGACTGGCCATGTTGCCCCATTGCATGGACCCAGTTTAACATTTGCTAATGTGGTCGGATGAATTGGAACCAATTTGTGTTCCTGAAATGTTAGTGAAATTTCCAAATCTTCTTAAGCTCCAATTATGGCTACTTCAGTATGTGGGAAAATTGCCTGTGTTGGCATTTGCTGCAGGAAATTCTACCCATGAATAGAATCTTTTATATGATTTGTGGCCTCTACCGCAAAGGTAATATCTACTCCAGTAAGACTAAGCCCTTGTAACATCTGCTAATGCAGGTCTGCAGTTTAGTGGTATAACTACTAGTATTGGGTTAGCATTTAAACAAATGGATTTCAGAGAATGTAAACTATAGTGTGGGTAATACTTTAAAAGGTTCAAGCTTGAACAACCTACAGACTAATAAGGGTTCCCTATTTTGCAGTCTTTCCTATTGCCAGCCATCGCCTCTAGGATGTTGACTAGGCTTTGAGCACACCTAAGAAAACTGACACATTGAAGTGCCTGAAATGTTGTGGCGCTGTGTCTTAAAGTTACTAATTCATTAAGACTGGGCAACATAAGCTTCAAAACTATGGGGTCCACACCTATCCGAATAGGTTGACCTACTTAATGGCTAGCTCAGTGCGCCCTCCAGACCCCTAAACCTTACAGCAGAGGTCTTCAAACTTTTTTAGGTTGAGCCCCCTAGCTGATTTTGTTTAGATGGTGGGCCCCCCCACAACCTGACAGAAATTTCTGGAATCTGGTACACTACATAATCAACCGCCATCTGCATATTCCATGCCATATCTGGCAAATATCGGATTGATCCTACTACATTCAGCCAGTTAGAACCATTAGCTCAACTTTACTGCTTGAAGCTTAACAATGGGCATTGTACATCTCAATAGAACAAAACAGATTACAATGTCCTTCAGCACATTAATCCTTGCACATAATATTCATATCATTAGATTTGTGAAACCATTTCTATATATTCTTTTAAAAAGAAGAAAGACAGAGGGATCACTGGTTACTTGCTATGTAGATCACCATGGTGTACACAGGTTTTATGATTCAGGAAGTTCCAAACTTATAAATAAGGTGCCTTATTGCATGTTCGGTATTCTGCAGCATTTTCTACAAATTGATGCTTTTATCTAGCCTGCTTTCCCTAATTCCTCAATGTTTCCACACATGTTCTGCTGCTGGGCCTGGGCTACTAAACTCTGCTTCCGCTGCTCACCCTAAGCCTGGTCTGTTAAGTTTGGGTTATGCTAGGCTGCTCTCCGTGGCCTTTCTGCCCTACATTGCTGTGAAGAGGAACTGGACTACAGTGGACAACATAGTCAAGACTATCTCCCTGAGCCCCAATGGTGACTGGGCTTACTTTTCTAAATAACTGAAAATGCATGCTCCTAGCCCTGTCTCTTACCACTGTGCAGGAGCTCCAGCCTGCCCTATCCTTTTAGTTGGGTACACCTTGATGATCGTTAAGAAATCTCAGACTCGCAAGCCCTAACATTATTAAAGCTATGCCTCCAAATGCACATTCCTATGGAAGAACAAACACAGCAGGACTACAAGGTATTTTTGTGCTCTTCTCCTTTACTTAAAAACAGAAGAGCTGCTGAATACACAGGGATTATTAGCACCCTTCCCATTGCATGAAGACTAACTTTGTGAGTGAACCTCAAACTAGCTTATCACAAAAAGGAGATGTCTTATCTCATGGCACAAAGCAAAAGGCCACTTCTTAAATGTATCGCTTGTGGAGTTCTGTACTGACCAGCCTTTCTTAATTACTACCACGGAGAATGCATGTTTAAGTAAATAAAGGGTGCACTCCACTCCTGACTGAACCTACATCCATCCAAGTGCTCAACATCTGTGAC
The DNA here is from genome assembly GCA_963921515.1 of Calotriton arnoldi. Classification (NCBI taxonomy): domain Eukaryota; kingdom Metazoa; phylum Chordata; class Amphibia; order Caudata; family Salamandridae; genus Calotriton; species Calotriton arnoldi. Next base: position 2,319,507 of record CAWUFW010002074.1, on the reverse strand, counting down.
CAACTAGTAGTGGACCCACTCTCCCCCAGAAGGTCTGGCTACTCCATTTCCAGGCCTTCCTCTGCTACCTTCATATAGTGGCTTCTGCTGCTTCCAAAGGGGCCATGCAGGGCGGTTGCTACGAGGGCTACAATCAGTTTTTGCTCTCAGGCCTCCAGCTGTACTACCTGCATCTGGAGTACAAAAATCCAGCAGGCATAGGTGCTTTGGTGGATTGAAAGGTTGTACACAATTTTACATACCTCATTGAAAAGATGGGTTGGCAGTCACCATTGTCCCCTGCTAAAATGACTTGGGTGTTCTTGTTGCACAGCTGTTGGGCATTCCTCTCAACCTTTAGATCTGCTTGGAGGGCAAAAGCCAGACCACCAGAACTTTGATCCCAGCGACAACACAGGAAGAGATATCACATGGCCTTTCAAATAGTGACATCACGTCTTTGCTACCCAACTAAATGGCTATCATTTTATCGACCTCAGAAACATGTATGGACGGGTGGACCGACAGGGAATCGAACGTGTGACCATGGGATCAAAGACATTTCTGAGATAAAAAGGGCTGGCACACCATTCAGAAAAAAAACACAGAAGCAAATTTTCATCATGTGATTGCGCTAGGACAGCTGCACCTTTTTAGTCACAGTTCTGAAAAACAGTGACCTTAGATAATTAGCAAAAGAATGCACAAACTCGTTTAATGGCGGCAGTTAAAAATCTAGTGAGCACTTGAGTGTTTTCATTCACTGGGCTCTGATCTGCATTTACAGATTTCTGTATCGCAGCTATTTGATCGGGAGAGGTGAGGCACATTTTGCTTTTACTTAAATAGAAAACAGGCAGGCTCACTGTATACACGTGTGCTATTTTTATGTGGAAGAGGGCACCTTTTCCTACCGTTCGGAATTGCTGTCATGTCTTAACACAAGTGCAGCCAGCGTGCCTGCACGTCATTGTATGAGCAGATTAGGACCAGACCCCATCACATTGTCAGTCGTTGAGAGCGCTGAAGACAGTAGGCAAACGTTTTTCTTTAAATTACCAAAGTATGGGCATCACATGCACGAGTTCTCCAATCCAAAAGCCTAATTTGAAATGGGGGAAGAAATACAGTGAGGAAACTTACTTGCGACGTGGGACGGTGGGAAACAATGAAGGGCAAGGTGAGATTTTAAGGTGGAGTGCGTGCCCCCCTTGAGATGATGTCGCGCCCCCTCAGGGGGGCGCACCCCACAGATTGAACACTGCCTTACAGGGTACCTGATGGTATCTGCAACCTCAGAACATGGTGACCCTGATAGTCCCCTGCCCCCAGAAAATTGTGGAAACTGACCTACCCTTTAACTCTGAATCTCCAAAGGGAGACAAAATGCACAAATTGACATCCCAAACCTTTAATGAAGCAATGGGACTCTTGAATAAAGTACATGTGCTGCAATGATTAGTAGAAGACAAAGCACAGTAACCAGCATTACAAGAATGGTGAAAAAAATTGAATGATTAAACCACTAGTTATTGAATCATGGATTATATGGATACATGAGTACTCCTCCCAAGCACTTGTTTATCCTAGAGAGCATAGGGTGGATGCTATTCTGCCATAACTTTGTGGTCACCATTTACCTGCATCACATGGTAGCCAGTCTGGTGTAGAGCAGGCTGCTGTCCCCCTCAGGATGGTGATGAGATTCAGCTGGGCTAGAATTTTGGCACGGGGTGACTCTGACCATCCATAGAAATGCTTCTCTACTGAACAAAGGCTTGGTGCAGTTTATATGAAACTGCAGCCATTAGTTCTGTGCCTGAGTTCTGGTATGCCTTTCATTGATTCTATCCACCCAGAGCTGTCGGCAAACCGACTACAACAAACGGACAGTTTGCAGTGTACCCAGTCCTTGAACAGAATGTTCTACAGTATGATAGTGTGCTCCCATAGAAATGAATCTATAACCACCTTTTTTAAGTACACTATCTCATATGGACACACGTGTGCTAAAAGTCCTTGTTTAAAAAGATGTCAACTTTAATGGTGAACATGTAAAATGTGTGTTTGTGCACAGTGCCTATTAACCTCAAAACAGGGGCAGTCAATCACCCCTTACAGGGGCTTATTTTGTACGTGGCAGCCCAGGGGAGGAGCAAAGACTAGCTCTTGAGCAACTACACTCATATCAGCTTGCTGGTGGAAGGGCTACCGCCACCTCTGAGTTACAACAGCGGTAAGGGCAAAGCAGTTGGAATACATTCTTTAGTTCAGAGAATCTCCTCTGACAAGTGAGTTCACATGGTGGTCCAACATGGCTATTTCTTCTAACTACGCAACTCTCCCCATGTTCCCTCATACATGTTTTTGATTACAGCCTTACCCTTCTTCAGGAAGAAGTGACTGCTTTGCTACAAAAGGGTGCCCTGCAACGTGAAGGGAGTGGTGTCTACTAAGGCCCCCCCGGGACCTCTCAGGCCGGTCCTTTACTGTGGCCCTTTCAACCACATCCTGTCAGACTACTTTTGCTTGACCACTCTTCAGAGTGTCATCCTCCCTGTAACCAGGTGATTTCCTGAAGGCGCTCTATCATGAAGGCAACGGTTTCCTCATACCCATCCTGCTCCTCAACTGTGCCTTTGCTTTGTGGTAATTGGCCAACACTAACAATTCAGTGCTTCCTTTTGGGGTCACCATAGGTGTTTGTAGATGCAAAACTGCTATCTAGGTACTTGAAAGGGAGAGGATTTGTCTTCCTCCAGTTGGTCAAGATGCAGTGTCTAGCCTATAAACAAATGCCTGAGTTCATTGTAAACCCTAGGCTATGCAGCTAACTAATCCTAAAACCTGCAGATTCAATCCTTTCTAGGTTTTGTTTGACACAGGGAAACACTCATGGACCTTCCAGGGATGATGTCCTTGTGTTCCCACGCATCTTCATAAGCATGCCATGGCTCAATATTCTCAAGCGGAGAGTCACTGGGAAGATGTAGTGTTAGTTCAGGCTGGGAATCATTTGTGGTGAAATTGCCACAATCTAATGCAAAGTGAACTTTATGCAGACACCATACCGGAAGTGACCTTACCATAGACTCCCCTTTTTTCAGGGTGGGGTGCTCCTTTCAATGTTGCTGTACAGGGAACGTGGCCCCTAACAGTCTCATCCGCTATCTGGAGCTGCTAGCCATTCATTTAGCCCTGAAGGCCTCTTTACTGGTCATTCAGGGCAAAAAGTATTCTAATACATATATGTTCTGTGCGCTGCCTAGACAACTACAGTGGTACACATTATCCACTGTGCCCACCACTACAAACTGTTCCATCAGTGGTTTCAGCCCTTGGTGGAACATCTGGGGTGGATTACTACTTTGCAGACCTGCTCAGCAGAACACATCAGCCCCGTCTTACAAAAGTACTTCTAACATTTGGGCACCTCACACAGACCTGCTTGCCAACATGGAAAATGCAAAAATGTCAATTGCTTCCCATTGCCCAGTCAATGCACTAATAGGAATTTCTCCTCAGGGATATTTGCCTACACTTTCCACCTCTACCACTGATTTCCCTATGTAGTGCGGAAACTGGCAAACATCACTGGTGCGCATTGTTGTAGCTCCAACCTGGAACAGACAATCCTGGTTGTCTAGTCTCTGGAGATGCCAGGCAGCCGCCATGAAAGACTCCTGCTCGGGCTGGACCTTCTCTTACACAGGCAATGCAGAGCTCAATCTTGTGATTTGGCACAGGGGTCCTACAATTCAGTTATCCCAACCTTCCTTACAAATGTATGCCCATCATAAGAAAAGACAGCCCACAACCTCAGCCTGTTATGATCTGAAAAGGTATGTTCAGTTTCCAAGAACTGAGACTCTCTGAAGCCTACTACACAGGGAAATGTTACCCCTTACAGTTGCAGAAAACTGCCCCTACACTTCCATATGTGTGCACTTTGCTGCAATTGCAGCATCCATACAGAATAGTGAACACTAGTCCCTTTCTAGAATTCCAGTTATGGTCTTTATGGAGCATCTCAAGAGCCTTCTGCTCCTGTGTGGAATCTTAATATAGTTCTCACATGGTTCAGAGAACCTTATGTTTGAGGCATATGAGCTGTAGATCGTATACTTGTGCATAGATCGCCATCTGGTGTTGGGCTTGGATGTTTGCATTTTGTTTTTGACTTGGAAGAAGTTCTTTGTAGTCACGAGATAGGTGACTCCTCCTTGGGATCATAGTGCGCATGGGCATAGACTCTACCCTCAGATTGTTTTTTTCTGCCATCGGGTTCGGATGTAAATTGCTGCGCTCCAGGTCGGTGTCGTACTCTATACCTCTTCGACGCGCAACCCCTCACCGCTAGACGGTATTGTTTCGATTGCGTTACCTTTTGATGCACATCCAAAGTATCCATCACAACTTTGATTCTCGTCGTTCACGCGGGCTGTTGGGCCCATTGACGCCATCAGGCCCTGCAGTCAATGGAAAGAACTCCATTTAAAAAATGCCCCGTGTGGTGCAAAATTCCCACACACTGATCTCCATGATGTCTGTAACCTCTGCGTCTCTCCCGAACACGAGGATAAAGACTGCCAGTCGTGTGCTTCATTCTGATCGAAAAAGACCATACGTGATCGCCAGGCTTAACGTCACACAATGTCTCGACCAACAGCTTTAGGGCCAGATGACCTTCGATGCAGGCCCCAAGGCTTTACAACAGCAACCAGATGATAGCGTCTCAGAAGACCACTCAGATGCCGAGGACCAAGAGATTACTCCAGGGCAACGGACCGTGAGTACTGACCTCGACACCCCAACTAAAACTCAACATAAGGCACCGGTAACACCTTCACCTTCGGGCTCAGGTTCACACTGGGACAAAGCTTCCAATGCCCCGCCCTCGGGCCCGGCTCTGAAGCCCAAAATAAATCCTTCCGGCGACTCGTAACCGAGCCAGCCGCTTCCCGGTACGACCAACAATCCCCGGCACGGAAACAACGGTACAAAATAGACACCGTCCCACCCCCTGACACAGCACTGAAGACTGCTTTGACACCGAGCTTTTCGGCACCGAAACACGCCGAAAACAAGCCCTCTGACCCGAAGAAATCCCATAACTTCGGAACCGAAGAATTTCGGAGTCAAACTCCAACGAAGCATAAGGAGACCAAGACCCCTCCTAAAGCTACACAAACTAAGTTAAAGCACCACTCAAACAAAATCCTCGGTGCTGAACAAAGACAAGGGCTCCGAAGAACTTTCGCCCAGATCCACCGGGTCCGAAACAAAATACTTTACACATTGATCCTGTTACAGGTCACGTAACCGCATTGCCATCTAGGAAGAGGAAATTGGACACCTCAGAAGCACCTGAGCTACCCTTTAAAAAAAAAAAAAAAAAAAAAGGGGACATGGCAACTTCACATTTTAGACCCCCCCCAGCACTTCCAACTGTGCCACTTTCTCCAGCACACTTCACTACCTCCTTCCACACCTACACCACAGAATGAGGATGCCTCGGGGATGGGGGGTGGATGGATGAGGGGGGGGGAGAGAGAGAGAGAGGAAGACCCACAAGGGGATGGCTACAATGATTACATCCACAGTATTCCACCATCTGACCCCTGGGTGTATTATGATGAGGTACCAGATATACCTGAGCCAGACTCCTACACATCTAAGCCATCCCCTCCAGACGACAACATAGGCTTTGCGCAACTCGTAGACAGAGCAGCCAAATACCATGGGGTAAAATTACTCACCCCCTTCTGATGAAGATTTTTCTGTTGGAGACTTTCACACAGATACAAAGGGCAACAAGTACTTTACCTATGCTCAAGGGTATGATTAAACATGCCCCTGATGTATTTAAAGACCCTGTCAGGGCTAGAGTTCTCAACCCCAGGGTTGATGTAAAATATAAAGCGGATCCAAATGATCCAGCTTATATCAAAGGACAGCTCTCTCTAGATTCTCTAGTGGTTACAAATGCACATAAACGGGCAAACTCCCAGACGACAGGAGATGCCCCTCCACCAGATAAAGAATCTAAATTACTGGACGCATCTGGTAAACTGGTTGCGTCACAGGCGGCAAATTACTGGTATATTGCTAATGCCCAAGCTTTACTAGCCAGGTATGATGGGGCGCATTACGATGAACTGGAAACATTAATGCAACATCTTCCAGAGCAATACAAGACAAAAGCTAATGACCTCATACAGGAGGGAAAGCTCATTACCAACACCTCCAATAAATGTGCTCTTGATGCAGCGAACACAGCATCTCGTGCCGTTAACACAAGTCTTTTACTGCGCAGACACGCATGGCTATGCATATCTGGTTTTAAACAGGAGGTGCAGTCTTAAATTCTTAATCAGCCTTTTGATCAGGAACACCTATTCGGCTCTACTGTAGACGCATCTTTAGAAAAGATGAGGGAGACAGACAGCTAAATCTATGGGGGCTCTACAGTTACCAACCGCTAGAGGCTCCTTTCGTCGCTCCTTTTATAGGGGCGCCTCCAAAACCATTAGTACAGACAACTCTTCGTCCTACAAAAACCCCACTCAAACTTCCTCTAACAAAGGGTATTTTAGAGGGGGGTACAGAGGCAATAATTCAAAAGGAAGAGGTCGCGGTAATAACACCCGCTCCTCCTCCACTACAAAACTGACTCCCCCGCCCCCCCCGAACATTCCACTCCAGTCGGGGGAAGACTATCACAGTTCCTACCGGTCTGGAATTCCGTCACCACAGACAGGTGGGTGAGACAAATTATCCAGTATGGTTACTGCCTGGAACTCACTTCTACTCCTCCACACATACCACCCAGACAGCGTCCCATGTCGACGGAACATCTCACGCTTCTCAAACAGGAGGTACTCTCTCTATTGCAAAAGCACGCAATAGAACCTGTTCCCATACACCATCAAGGCACAGGGATTTACTCCCTTTATTTTCTCATCCCAAAAAAGGATGGTACTCAGGCCAATATTAGACCGTTAAACCTGTACATACAATCCGACCACTTTCACATGGTCACTCCAACTGATCCTCCCATTACTCCAATAAGGCGATTTCCTTGCCACCATAGATCTCAAGGACGCCTACTTTTACATTCCTATTCACCCTGCTCACAGGAAATATCTATGGTTTGTAGTAGACGGTCAGCACTATCAATTCAAAGTGCTCCCCTTCGGGGTAACTACACCACCCAGGGTCTTCAAAAAATGTCTCGCAGTAGTAGCAGCTCACTTGTGAAGACAACACATTCATGTTTTTCCTTACCTCGACGACTGGCTTATAAAAGCCAAGTCATGCAGCGATTGTGTACAACACACACCAAACAATCCAACTGCTCCATCGTTTAGGATTCACAATAAACCTCACCAAGTCAAATCTTCAACCGTCCCACACCCACCAGTATCTAGGCGCCACAATAGATACTTCCAAAGCCCTTGCATACCCCAATCCAGTCAGGATGGCAACCATGCAAACTCTCATAACAAGGTTTCAACCTCAACACTCACTACCAGCTCGAGTGTTTATGCAACTAATAGGAATGATGGCCTCTTGCATTTTTATCGTACCTCATGCAAGACTCCAAATGCGTCCCTTACAGGAGTGTCTAGCACGTCAGTGGAACCAGGCTCGAGGTCAGCTTACAGATCTGGTGTTGGTAGACAGCCGCACACATCGCTCTCTGCAGTGGTGGAACACACAAAACCTTTCCAAAGGCGACCGTTCCTAGATCCGGTTCCACAGATGGTGCTCACAACAGACGCATCGCTCACCGGCTGGGGAGCTCATCTCCTAAACCACACCATTCAGGGTATGTGGACCCATCAGCAAAAAATGCTCCACATCAATCACCTCGAATTACTGGCGATTTTTCTTGCACTGAAATCATTCCAAGTACACCTCGTACAGAAAGCTGTCCTCGTCCGCACGGACAATGACAGCAATGTACTATATACAAAAACAGGAGGCGGGGACACACAATGCAGCTTTCACGCCTAGCGCAAAGCATATGGAGATGGGCCATTTCTCAAAAAATATACCTCCTAGCAGAACATCTTCCAGGACAACACAATCAGATTGCGGATCTGCTCGGTCGTCAAACACAGCAGATCCACGAATGGGAACTTCCGCAAGTTCATCAGTTTTTTCAGATGTGGGGCCAACCAGAGATAGACCTGTTTGCCACACATTTAAACGCAAAATGCCCAAGCTTCGCCGCCAGGTATCCACACCCATTGTCCAAAGGCAATGCGATATGGATGAACTGGTCAGGCAGATTTGCGTATGCTTTTCCGCCTCTCCCGCTCATTCCCTTACTGGTGCGCAAGCTCAAACAACAGTCTCTCACAATGATCCTAGTTGCTCCCACATGGGCACGACAACCATGGTTCACAACCCTGCTGGAACTCTCAGTAGTTCCACATCAAAAGTTGCACCCTTCTCCAAAGCTCCTCACACAGAGCCATGGAGAAATAAGGCATCCAGATCCAGCTCAACTGAACCTAGCGTTCTGGCTCCTGAAATTTTAGAGTTTGGTTACCTCAACCTCCCGCCAGACTGCATTAATATCATTAAAGAAGCTAGACGTCCTACCACTAGAGCGTGCTATGCAGCTAAATGGAAAATGTTTGTTATTTACTGCAATAATAACGCAATCAATCCAAAACATTATTTGTTACTTCTTGCATCTACAAAAATGTAATCTAGCATATACATCTATACGATTACATCTTGCCGCCATAGCCGCTTACCTACAAAACAGACAAGATTTGTCACTTTTTAGGGTACCTGCCATCAAAGCATTCATGGTAGGCCTTAAAGGGATAATTCCTCCCAGAGTTCTATCTTCTCCTCAGTGGAACCTCAACATTGTCCTTACCAGGCTCATGGGTCCCCCATTTGAACCTTTGCATAAATGTGAATTACAATTTCTCACATGGAAAGTAGCTTTTCTTATAGCAATCACATCTCTCATGAGTTAGTGAACTCCAGGCATTAACTATACAAGAACCATTTTTGCAAATACATCATAATAAAGTGGTTCTTAGGACAAACCCCAAATTCCTACCAAAAGTAGTTTCTGCTTTCCACCTTAACCAGTCTGTTGAGCTGCCAGTCTTTTTCTCTCAACCAGACTCGGTGGCAGAACGGGCTCTTCATACACTTTACGTCAAAAGAGCCATCCTTTACTACATTGAAAGGACAAAAACGTTTAGGAAAACTAAACTTTTTGTATCTTTCTCACCACCACATAAAGGCAATCCTATATCAAAAGCTGGAATTGCCAGGTGGATTGTTAAATGCATTCAGATATGCTATCAAAAAGCAAAGCGTACGTTATCCATTCTCCCTAGAGCGCATTCTACATGCAAACTAGGAGCTTCTATGGCATTCTTAGGAAACATTCCCGTAGATGACATATGCAAAGCAGCAACTTGGGCTACACCACACACTTTCACAAAACACTTTTGTGTAGATGTGCAAGCAAAACAATAAGCTAGTGTGGGCCAGGCTGTATTAAAACACTTTTTCAAACCACTGCAACAAATACAGGTAGCCACCGCTAAAGAGGTAACTGCTGTATAGTATATGCACAAGTATACGATCTACAGCTCATATGCCTCGAACGGAAAATGCTACTTACCAGTATGCATCTGTTCTTGGCATGTAGAGCTGTAGATTCGTATACGCCCACCCGCCTCCCCGGATACCTCTATTTGTTCCAGTACTATCTTACTTAGATACATCACACATGGACATCCTTTCTGTTTCTCTCAAACTCCACTATCACCCTTTATGGCGAAAAACAATCTGAGGGTGGAGTCGATGCCCATGCGCACTATGATTCCAAGGAGGAGTCACCTATCTCGTGACTACAAAGAACTTCTTCCAAGACAAAAACAAAGTGCAAACATCCGAGCCCAACACCAGATGGCAATCTATGCACAAGTATATGAATCTACAGCTTTACATGCCAAGAACAGATGCATACTGGTAAGTAGCATTTTCCTTTCAACCTCTAAGTTCATGCCCCCTTTAGTTCTTATCGTGGAAGGTGGCAATATTCTGACACATTGGCGAATTGCAAGCACCCACTCTACAAGAGTCCTTAATTCAGGTCCACCAGAACAGGACTGTTCTTAGAACCAATCCTGAGTTGCACCATAGTGTTATCACTCTTACACCTTAACGAGCACAAACAATTCCTAGTCTTTTTCCCGCAACCGGACTCTGGCGGAAAGGGCATTGTACACATTTGATGGCAAAAGAGATCATGTATTACTGATGGGGCCAAGCCTCACAAAGGGCATTCCACCTCCAAAGCTTGTATCGATAAGTGGATAAAAATGCTGCTAGATCTGCTACCAAAAAGCGAAGTCCTACCTGCTCCAACAAGAGCGCACTCATAAAAAAAAATCCTGGCTAACATCCTACTAGCAGATATTTGTAATGCAGCCACTTGGTCAACACCACACGTCTTCATCAAGCATTTGTGTGGAACTCTTGGTAGGCCAAAGGTGTTAAAGGAACTTGTTTCAGACAGCTGCATCATCCACATGCTAACCACTGCTTCTAGAGGGCATTGCTTTATCATCTAGGCTAATCGTGCATCTACAGCCATGCATGCTACTAATGGGAAATGCTACTGAACTCTGTAGGCATCTGTTTGCAGCGAATTGTGCTGTACATTCACCTGCCCCCCTCCCCGAAAGCCTGCTTTCTTCTGACTCACTATTTTCACTGTACATTGCACTTCATGCACCTTATCTACATTTGGTCCATTAATGTGCTCACCAGCTGTGCAAATCTAACATTCAGTTGGTGCCCATACGCAATGTACTCAAAAAGGAGTGGCTCCACACGTGACTCTAGACTTCTTCAAATAACTTGCAAATGTCCAAGCCCAACACTAGATAGCTAAAGTAGTCTAAGCATGTGATTCTACAACACTACATTCTACAGACAGATTCGTCTAGGGTAAGTAGCATATTCTGTCTGGTGAATGTTCTTTCCAGAGATTTCCCGCCACCTTCCAGACTTGATATGGGCTCAGAACTTTGTTCCTTCCCCCCCTCCCCAATCCTGCCAATGATTGCAGTGCCATATGGCTCCAGCTGTCACTGCAGTATACTGGGTGATGTCGTTAATTATGGATACTTTTTCCATGAACCGTTGAGGCGTGCAGAGGAACCGAAAAGCAACAGACCTAAGCGTAACAATTGTTTGCATAACTTGGGATCTTAGTAATCACAGCATTAGCTCATGAAAGAAGGGTAGTATGGAAACTGTTGCAAGAGAATGTATTAAGCAGAAACACTTACTGAAGGTAACTTTTTCTGCTTAGCTAAAACTCATTGTCAATTTTAATTACTAATATTAGCAGCACATTTATTCTAAAATACAAATGGAGGAAAACTAAGTAATTTCTAACTTTCACCAGTAATGTAATTGTATAGGAATTGCCCTTTTATATTGTAATTGCATTTATGTAGCGCTTACTACCTCTGACGAGGCGTTGAAGCGCTTTTTCGGCGAGTAGCGCGCTACTCCAGAACCCATAAAGGATTAGTGTTGAATTAGTATAGTGAAATATGAAAGTAATCTGAGTGGTGGATATGTTAGTCAGTTATTTGGATTTAGAAAGATAGAGAAGGGAAAAGGTTTGCATTCATAGAACGCTTGCTACCCCTGATGGTGTGTTTGAAGCGCTTTTTTGGCGAGTAGCACACTACTCCGGAACCCATAAAGGATTAGTGGTGAATTAGTATAATGAAATATGAAAGTAATTTGAGAGGTGGATATGTTAGTTATTTTTATTGAGAAGGATAGCGGAGGGTTAGAAGGTGGATCAAGTATTTTCAATAATAAATCCGTATTTGTAAAGCGCGAACTACTCACCCTTACGGGTCTCAAGGCCGTCGTGGAAATTAAGTGAGCTATTGCCCAGAGTCACATGGTGCTGAGCTGCCGCTGGAGCCGGGGATCGAACCGTGAGCCCTGTGCTCCGAAGTCAGCTGCCCTGGCCGCTGCACCACACTTCTCCACCAGAAATGAAATCGGTCTCGCCTTTGGGACATTATAAGTGTGTAGCTATGCAGGACGCCCATTGCTGCATGTTAAGTGTTTGGATAGGTATGTTACCGTATTGTCCAACATCGGTCTCGCCTGAAAAATAAGATACTCACTGCACCCATGGTGGAACACTTTGTGTCCTCAAAACACCTATACACTGATTTTACCTGGACGGTTTTGTCCCAAATAAAGAAAAACAACCAGATTGGAGGTGACCCTGAAGTCCGGTTGGCACAGAGGGAGGCTTTCCTCATTATGAAATTTGACTCAGCCCTGAATGGGCTTAATGAATTGTCTGAGATCACAAAACTGTAATTACAACTTTAGACATTCCCCCTAATTTCAGTATCTTTGCCGGGTGATTTGCTTTGTTTAGGGCTCTAAACATTTCATGTTTCACAACAACGTCAATATTGGAGCTCATGAGTTAATGATCCATTTCGGATTTTCTAGCAGCCAAAGTGAGGGTTTTACTTATTTGGGAACTACCAGTACCAGAATTCCTGGGTACTCTGTAACTTCCTGGGGAATCTCTGCCGGGTTAAAAGGAAGTGCCTTGCTTCACTCAAATGTTTGCTGAATTGTAGCAGACATCGGGTGTGTGGAGAATGTTCTAAAACAATTTAATCCAGGTAAGCGGCATGAGGCACCGCCTTTATAAATAGGAAAGTACACTTAGGTCAATTGTTTTATTAACTTTTACCGTTTCCACTTTAGACTAAGTTTAAAGAAGTGTTGAATCGGGATGGGCGTCGCCTGAGCAGCCCCATGGAGTGAAATTGATTCCCCTGGCAGGTAAATAGATTTAGAGTACTTATGTCGATTTTGAGAGGCTTTAGATATAAAAACACTTCACTAATGGAACATTGTTTCCAACAGTGAGGCGCCAATTACTGACTACAGTCAAGCCGTCAGGACAACTTTGAAAAGTCTCTGTGGCAACTGGGATTTCTAACTAAAGGTAAAGGTAGCTCTTTACTAATCCCTATAGCTTGTGAACACTAGCGCATTGTATAAATACAGCTGGATGTGCGCGCAATGTAATGTTTTGGTCATTACTTTGCCCCCTAGATTTTTCGTTACATCATATGGCAAATTGAACCGTCAGGCAAGAGGTTTCAATTATTCCTCTACACACAGGGCGGACGCACATCGAGCCGCTTTTAAGGTACTCAATGAAATGCAGTATCTGTTGTAAATATTCTTTGGGTCGCAGTTTAGAAAATATTCACTTATGGTTTTGTTGTTTTTTATAGATTTCAACCTTGTCCAAGTCCTGAGGAGAATCCGTGAATTGGGTGGATTCGAAACGCGTTGGCTCTTGTGAGCTCGGGGGATTGTGTATATATTGTGCCTTAAGGAATGTTGTAATAATTTTTTCCTCTAGTGTAGGCAACATTGGTTTTAAAGACATAACCCCCGGCCTCTTGGCCTAGGCAGGACAATTAACAACGTCTAGTTAAGAATCTAACGTCCGCTTGGTGCCTTATGTAAAAACTAGGACTGGTGTTGTACTCTCAATGTAAATGTTATTTCACACGATTGTCTAAGTTTGTTTCACCTGTCATTTTTGTCTTTGAATTTTTTCATTTTTAAGTGGAATATAACACTGTGTATAAATGTGTTTTTGTAAGTGTGGTGTTCTGCAAATGGAAGGTTTCTTTTCTGAGACATGAAAAAATATTTATTTGCTTTGCTATTCTAAATAATTTAAAATAAGCTAAATAAAGCAATAAGAACCCTAGAATTGATGGTCTAGGGCATTCTTTTTAAAGTATGCAAACTAGTCCTTCTGGACATACTCTTTTCTCTTGTACTTCAAGTGTTTGGATAGGGCACAACCCTCATCTGCCCCCCCCCTTTCCACAGCTAGAAACACCACTATGAGGAAGGTTAACATTTGATCATAAAAAGTAACTTGGTAAATAAGAGACAGAAGCCTCGCCCTACTGTGAACAACACCGTTTCATAGACCACTGCGGGTGTTCTCTGTGTGTGTGTGTGTCTAGGGCACTAGATCATCACTAAAATATTCATTTGGCAGCACACTGGTTACTACGCCACTATCACAGCACATATTTCCTATAAGTGATGAAGGAATGGATGAATAGAAACGTAGTTTGCACAAGGCACTTGAACCGAGAAGTGTATACATATTAAACTGTGAAACCTGAAGAACTCTCATAACTGCATGTCCGCATATGTATATGTAGTCCCTGCAGTGCTATAACTTTAAAAGTTATAAAGTTCTTGACTGCCCATCGTCCTCCATGGTTTCTCTTTGACCGGTGAACACGTCTCTCAAACGAGAGCGAGCCCAAAGTAGAAAGGTCCTAGACCTCTCAAGCAAATGGGAGCCACAGTCGGCGGGGGAACAAAATGGGGCCGACATCCAGTCAGGAGGCTCGAAGCATCTGCAATGGCTTTTTCTGTTACAGAAGCAATCTGAAGACAGAAGGTGACTGCGGAGGGTTGGTACGCAAAGAGGAGGAGGAGCTAGGTGAAAGTAAATATGAGGTAAAGGGAAAGGGGGGGGAGTACTTTGCTATTAAACGGAACCTGTTATGTTATGTTATGTTAAAAATGGATTTGTAGAGCGCACATCTACTCAGCAGAGTATCCCGGCGCTAAGACAGAAAGATACAGAGGCCAGAGATGGAGCATCGGTCCCGCGGCGGTCGGCCATTAAACTGCTTGTTGGAACAGCCAGGTTTTCAATTGTTTCCTGAACATCAGTATACTTGTGGTTGTCTCAGCGAAAGAGGTAGCTTGTTCCAGAATCTAGCCACTTGTACTTGGAACGAGCGTCCGCCTCGGCGGGCTCTGAGACACTTAGGGATGACAATTAGGTGTTGGTGTGCTGATCTAAGGGATCTGCCGGGTACGTAGTATGAAACTCTTCTGCGGATATAATGAGCCCCCATGCCATGCAGAGCTTTAAAAGCAAGGACCAGTGCTTTAAAAAGTACCCTGCATCGGACAGGCAGCCAATGCAGATTCTTCAGATGGTGGGAGATCCGGTCTCTAGGTCCAAGTCTCAGGACTGCCCTGGCTGCCGCGTTCTGCACGACTTGCAGTCTATTGAGTATAAACTCTGGAAGGCCCAGATAGAGCACGTTGGCATAGTCCAATCTGGAGATGATAAGGGCCTGAACGACCGTCTTTCTGTGCGAGGTCGGTAATAGGAAAAGAAACCTACGGAGCATTTTCAAAAGACCGAAGCATGTGCCCGCTACTGACTGTACTTGAGGTGCCATAGATAAAGTGGTGTCCATTTTCACTCCCAGATTTTTTACAATCTTAACTGCTGACTGGGGGGGGAGACATATCCGTGGGCCACCATTGTTTCCAGGCGTCCAGAGGGGGGGTGCCAAAAAAAATAATTTCAGACTTTTCCGGGTTACATTTGAGATGGTTATGTCTGAACCAGGCAAAGATTTCTCTCAAACATTTATTGATCTTTTCACCATTAAACTCCTCCCCCTTCTTGCAAGTGAACAGCAGTTGCGTGTCGTCGGCATAGGATATAATCATAGCCTCCCTCCCCTGCTTCCGCCAGGGTAGCCAGGGGAGCCATGTACAGATAAAAAAGTACAGGGCTCAAGATAGATCCCTGTGGCACGCCGGCCTTCAAGGGCGGCACACTGGCAGAAAACCGGGGCGGGCACTGAAACAAAGGGGGCCCCTATATGGGCGGATGAAGGTAGTGGGATCATAGGGGAAACAAAGGGACAATCGAACAAGCAAAAACCCCTACCTATTTATTTAACAAAATGCTTCACGTCATATGATATAAAAGTCTGGACAGTGCTGGAGAATAGAAGAAACAGAGGTATCACAAAATAGATTTATTTTTCCATTAAAGATACAAAAATACTCAAATATAATACAAAAACGATTATTAAATAAGTATATATATATATACATAATCCCACCACTCAATCAAACACATTCACATATGCAAACATACTATCATACCTCTTTCGTACAAACAACCAACCAACATACATACGATGACTAAAGCAACGCCACAAAGCAATATACACAAAAATATGGACCCCAGGTTTCCTTAGAGGTATAAGTCAGAATATTTTGGAAGGTACCAGTGTGTTCAGTACATATCATAAATACAATAAAACGACACTCAAAACAGGCGTAGGAGTATCACAAGCGCCGACGCGCGTTTCAGTGTACAAGCCGGATGTGGCCAAACACCTTCATCAGGGCGTGGATACCATGACAGTGAAGTGGTGGGAGAATTTCTGAAAATGAGTAAACGTATAATGATATACAATCCTACAACTGGTTAACAATGACCTATAGACATTACCATGCATAAATCATCAAATCAGATTAACAGACTAATTAGATTGGACAAATATAATGACATAATCAACTATTCTTACAGCACTGTTCATGTAGACAATTGATAAAAGAAGGTTCTATTCAAGAAGAAGGTAAAACAGTACATGTGCACAGTCAAGCATGAAAAAAAAAGGAAACAAACATAATCACACCTAGAGTAGGCAGAAGGACAGTGAAGAAACGTCAGAATTCAAGACCATAGCATGCGTGCTCTCAAGAGGAAATACGGCCTGCCTTTAAAAACCACGTGGGCATTTTCAAAATAGAGAGACTTTTTCCCGTGACCAAGGCTTGTTGAGCTGAAACGCGTAGGGAGTGTGAGCCTCTTGCCTGCATGTTTTATGGAATAAAACCAGTTTCTACACACAGCCTGAGCCGGTGTACTTCTTGCCAAGAACAAAGGAGAAGGTGTGGGTGTTTATGTATCGGAAAGCTTCATTCCGAAACACCGGCCGCCCTGCTCAGGTCTGGGGCTCTTAACGAAGCTAATGTTGGTGGAGATATAATATATATATATATATATATATATATTCACTGAAAAAACCACAGGTTTCAGGGACGTTATAGTTAGTTGGACATTTCACTTGTACAAAACCAGTGAAATTCGGACGTTATAGTTAGTTCAGCTAACTATAACTCGCGCCCCCGCAATGCACTGCTGATGACGTCACATATTACATCACTCATGACATGGTCAGTGACATCACTGATGATATCACTGATGATATCATCCAGTGACTGTGTGTTTCTGTAAAGTTTAAATATGTTTAATATATATAGGCCAAGGTGTATTGAAGAATGAGTGGGTGTATGAGTGTCTGAATGGATGATTTAGTAGGTGCGTGACTGACTCTATAAGTGAGTGATTAAACGTATTTTACTGAATGCGTGGGTTAGTGACTAAACTGTGTGAATGTCTGTATCAGTCTGTCTGTTGGTGTGTAAGCGGCTGCATGGGTTTGTGAATAGCTACAAGAGTGTCTATATGGGTTATTGATTGGTTGTCTGAGTATCTGTATGGGTGCCTGAGTGTTGCTGTGGGTGGGGGTGTGTGACTCTGTGCATAGATGTGTGAGTGGGTGATTCACTGGGTGTATGGATTCAAGAGTGCATCTGTGATGGACTGTATGGGTGGCTGAGTGTGTGTATGGGTGTGTTGGTGAGTGAATGGATGTCTCAGTGGTACATGTGTGAGTTACTACATATGTGAAAGGCAGTGTATGTGAGTGTTGGAGTATATAAATGACTATAAGTGAGAGTTAGTGATTGTGAGAGTGGCTGTATGGATGAGTGTGTGCTTGTATCAGTGATTGTATAAGAGCGTAAGTATGTGTTAGTATCTGTATGAGTAAGTGAGGTGGTATGTGTATAACTGTATAGGTGAGTATATGGGAGTGTGATTAATTCTTTGCATGACTGACTAGGTGTGTGAGTCACTCTATGGATGAGTGGCAGTGTCTGAGTGTCTATATAGGTGTATGAGTGCATATGATAGTCCTGTACTGATGAGTGCCCGAAAGTATGAGTGACTGTATGGGTGAGTGAGTGGATGGGTGAATAGACCTAAGAATCAGTGAGTGGGTATGTAGTTATTGGTGTTGGAGTGTCTATGGTTTTGAGAATGGCAGTCTGTAATTTAGAGTGGGTGTATCAATGGTTATATTAGGGTGTAAGACGATGCACAAATTATCACGTGGATGATGTCATCAGTGATGTCATCAGTGATGTCATTTGAGATGTCATCAGTGATGTCACTGACCATGTCATGAGTGATGTAATATGTGACATCATCAGCAGTGCATTGCGGGGGCGCGAGTTATAGTTAGCTGAACTAACTATAACGTCCGAATTTCACTGGTTTTGTACAAGTGAAATGTCCAACTAACTATAACGTCCCTGAAACCTGTGGTTTTTTCAGCGAATTTCTAAGGTTTTTTAAATGCTAATTTCTAACTATAACGTCCCTATTAAGTTCTCTTGAATCCTGAGGATCCCTGGGGGCCAACTAGCCCACCAGGTACCTCCAGTAAGCGCCACAGAGCTGTGTTGCAGAGAGGTGGTCCGAGGCCACGCCCCTTTTTACACCACTCTTCAAACGCGGCTTCTGGCGCACTGCTCCTCGGAGGATGAAGTCCACTTGTGCCCTGAGGTCCTCAGGACACAAGAGGACCTCATCGCCCCACCAGCAGTGCGCCAGGAGCCACGTTTGCAGAGTGGTGTAAAAAGGGGCGTGGCCTCGGACCACCTCTCTGCAACGCAGCTCTGTGGCGCTTACTGGAGCTACCTGGTGGGCTAGTTGGCCCCCAGAGACCCCCAGAGACCCTCAGGACCTCTCTGCAACGCAGCTCCCTGGCGCATACTGGAGGTCCTCTTGTGTCCTGAGGACCTCAGGACACAAGTGGACTACATCCTCCGAGGAGCAGTGCGCCAGAAGCCGCGTTTGCAGAGTGGTGTAAAAAGGGGCGTGGCCTCGGACCACCTCTCTGCAACGCAGCTCTGTGGCGCTTACTGGAGCTACCTGATGGGCTAGTTGGGCCCCAAGGATTCTCAGGATTCAAGGGGACTTAATCCCCCAAGTTACAACGCGCCGCATGGCCCCCCTCCCGAGGCCAATTTCGGCCCCGGGGACCCCATCCCCCGGGGCATGGCCAGAATGATCTATTCTTTTTCATGAATCTTTGGAGGGGGGCCGCGTGGCCCCCCTCCTAAGGCCAATTATGGCCCCGGGGACCCCATCCCCCGGGGCCGGCCTTGCATGTTTTTTTTATTTTTTATTTACTTATTGGGGAGGGGGGCCGCGAGGCACCCCTCCCGGGCCACTTCTGGCCCCTGGGACCCCATCCCCCGGGGCCAGCCCTCTCCGTTGGGGACTGTGGGGGGAGCCCCAATGCCCCCACAGTCCCGCCGGCTCCCCGCCTCCTGCGGGAGCCGGCATTGCTTTTCCACAAGGGGAGGTGCTGACATACATCCAACAAAGGTGCCCAGGCGCTTCGAGGAGCACTCAACGGCTTGCCTACCATCCGGTAATTATGATCAGCTAGCCTCAATGTTCTGTTTGCTTTCCTGACGCGTTTCGAGGTGAAAATCAACTTGCACCAATCCTACTATAGGAAATAAATAAGCTTTACATTTTTTAATTTGGTGTCTGGGACCCACTTAGGGGAAATAGCAAAATGCTCGAGGGACCACATGTCCCAGAATGCAGCAGCGCAAGTACTACTCCAAGCGAGGCCCACGGGAGGGCCAATAACCAATTAAAGCACTGAAAGTAAAAGGAGCTTTCACAGCGCCATCTGTTACAGCAAACAGCCTTTGAGAAAGAGGTTTTCACCTCGAAACGCGTCAGGCAAGTAAACAGAACATTGAGGCAAGCTGATCATAATTACCGGATGGTAGGCGAGCCGTCGAGTGCTCCTCCAAGCGCCTGGGCACCTTTGTTGGATAAGATTTGTACCACGGCAGTCCTGCCGTGGGGGAGCACCATCTTGTGACGAAGGAGAGGCTGGGGTTGGGAACCATTCCGCAACCTGTCAGCACGGCGAGCCATATGCAAATCAACTTGCACCAATCCTACTATAGGAAATAAATAAGCTTTACATTTTTTAATTTGGTGTCTGGGACCCACTTAGGGGAAATAGCAAAATGCTCGAGGGACCACATGTCCCAGAATGCAGCAGCGCAAGTACTACACCAAGCGAGGCCCACGGGAGGGCCAATAACCAATTAAAGCACTGAAAATAAAAGGAGCTTTCACAGCGCCATCTGATATAGCAACCAGCCTTTGAGAAAGAGGTTTTCACCACGAAACGCGTCAGGCAAGCAAACAGAACATTGAGGCAAGCTGATCATAATTGCCGGATGTTAGGCGAGCCGTCGAGTGCTCCTCCAAGCGCCTGGGCACCTTTGTTGGATAAGATTTGTACACTGCAGTCCTGCCGTGGGTGGAGCACCATCTTGTGACGAAGGAGAGGCTGGGGTTGGGAACCATTCCGCAACCTGTGAGCACGGCGAGCCATATGCAAATCAACTTGCACCAATCCTACTATAGGAAATAAATAAGCTTTACATTTTTAAATTTGGTGTCTGGGACCCACTTAGGGGAAATAGCAAAATGCTCGAGGGACCACATGTCCCAGAATGCAGCAGCGCAAGTACTACACCAAGCGAGGCCCACGGGAGGGACAATAACCAATTAAAGCACTGAAAATAAAAGGAGCATTCACAGCGCCATCTGTTACAGCAACCAGCCTTTGAGAAAGAGGTTTTCACCTCGAAACGCGTCAGGCAAGCAAACAGAACATTGAGGCAAGCTGATCATAATTACCGGATGGTAGGCGAGCCGTCGAGTGCTCCTCCAAGCGCCTGGGCACCTTTGTTGGATAAGATTTGTACACGGCAGTCCTGCCGTGGGGGGAGCACCATCTTGTGACGAAGGAGAGGCTGGGGTTGGGAACCATTCCGCAACCTGTCAGCACGGCGAGCCATATGCAAATCAACTTGCACCAATCCTACTATAGGAAATAAATAAGCTTTACATTTTTTAATTTGGTGTCTGGGACCCACTTAGGGGAAATAGCAAAATGCTCGAGGGACCACATGTCCCAGAATGCAGCAGCGCAAGTACTACACCAAGCGAGGCCCACGGGAGGGACAATAACCAATTAAAGCACTGAAAATAAAAGGAGCTTTCACAGCGCCATCTGTTACAGGAACCAGCCTTTGAGAAAGAGGTTTTCACCTCGAAACGCGTCAGGCAAGCAAACAGAACATTGAGGCAAGCTGATCATAATTACCGGATGGTAGGCGAGCCGTCGAGTGCTCCTCCAAGCGCCTGGGCACCTTTGTTGGATAAGATTTGTACACTGCAGTCCTGCCGTGGGGGGAGCACCATCTTGTGACGAAGGAGAGGCTGGGATTGGGAACCATTCCGCAACCTGTCAGCACGGCGAGCCATATGCAAATCAACTTGCACCAATCCTACTATAGGAAATAAATAAGCTTTAAATTTTTTAATTTGGTGTCTGGGACCCACTTAGGGGAAAATAGCAAAATGCTCGAGGGACCACATGTCCCAGAATGCAGCAGCGCAAGTACTACACCAAGCGAGGCCCATGGGAGGGCCAATAACCAATTAAAGCATTGAAAATAAAAGGAGCTTTCACAGCGCCATCTGTTACAGCAACCAGCCTTTGAGAAAGAGGTTTTCACCTCGAAACGCGTCAGGCAAGCAAACAGAACATTGAGGCAAGCTGATCATAATTGCCGGATGGTAGGCGAGCCGTCGAGTGCTCCTCCAAGCGCCTGGGCACCTTTGTTGGATAAGATTTGTACACGGCAGTCCTGCCGTGGGGGGAGCACCAGCTTGTGACGAAGGAGAGGCTGGGGTTGGGAACCATTCCGCAACCTGTCAGCACGGCGAGCCATATGCAAATCAACTTGCACCAATCCTACTATAGGAAATAAATAAGCTTTACATTTTTTAATTTGGTGTCTGGGACCCACTTAGGGAAATAGCAAAATGCTCGAGGGACCACATGTCCCAGAATGCAGCAGCGCAAGTACTACACCAAGCGAGGCCCACGGGAGGGCCAATAACCAATTAAAGCACTGAAAATAAAAGGAGCTTTCACAGCGCCATCTGTTATAGCAACCAGCCTTTGAGAAAGAGGTTTTCACCTCGAAACGCGTCAGGCAAGCAAACAGAACATTGAGGCAAGCTGATCATAATTGCCGGATGGTAGGCGAGACGTCGACTGCTCCTCCAAGCGCCTGGGCACCTTTGTTGGATAAGATTTGTACACTGCAGTCCTGCCGTGGGGGGAGCACCATCTTGTGACGAAGGAGAGGCTGGGGTTGGGAACCATTCCGCAACCTGTCAGCACTGCGAGCCATATGCAAATCAACTTGCACCAATCCTACTATAGGAAATAAATAAGCTTTAAATTTTTAATTTGGTGTCTGGGACCCACTTAGGGAAAATAGCAAATGCTCGAGGACCACATGTCCCAGAATGCAGCAGCGCAAGTACTACACCAAGCGAGGCCCATGGGAGGGCCAATAACCAATTAAAGCACTGTAAATAAAAGGAGCTTTCACAGCGCCATCTGTTACAGCAACCAGCCTTTGAGAAAGAGGTTTTCACCTCGAAACGCGTCAGGCAAGCAAACTGAACATTGAGGCAAGCTGATCATAATTACCGGATGGTAGGCGAGCCGTCGAGTGCTCCTCCAAGCGCCTGGGCACCTTTGTTGGATAAGATTTGTACACGGCAGTCCTGCCATGGGGGGAGCACCATCTTGTGACGAAGGAGAGGCTGGGGTTGGGAACCATTCCGCAACCTGTCAGCACGGCGAGCCATATGCAAATCAACTTGCACCAATCCTACTATAGGAAATAAATAAGCTTTAAATTTTTAAATTTGGTGTCTGGGACCCACTTAGGGGAAATAGCAAAATGCTTGAGGGACCACATGTCCCAGAATGCAGCAGCGCAAGTACTACACCAAGCGAGGCCCACGGGAGGGCCAATAACCAATGAAAGCACTGAAAATAAAAGGAGCTTTCACAGCGCCATCTGTTACAGCAACCAGCCTTTGAGAAAGAGGTTTTCACCTCGAAACGCGTCAGGCAAGCAAACAGAACATTGAGGCAAGCTGATCATAATTACCGGATGGTAGGCGAGCCGTCGAGTGCTCCTCCAAGCGCCTGGGCACCTTTGTTGGATAAGATTTGTACACTGCAGTCCTGCCGTGGGGGGAGCACCATCTTGTGACGAAGGAGAGGCTGGGGTTGGGAACCATTCCGCATCCTGTCAGCACGGCGAGCCATATGCAAATCAACTTGCACCAATCCTACTATAGGAAATAAATAAGCTTAACATTTTTTTATTTGGTGTCTGGGACCCACTTAGGGGAAATAGCAAAATGCTCGAGGGACCACATGTCCCAGAATGCAGCAGCGCAAGTACTACACCAAGCGAGGCCCATGGGAGGGCCAATAACCAATTAAAGCACTGAAAATAAAAGGAGCTTTCACAGCGCCATCTGTTACAGCAACCAGCCTTTGAGAAAGAGGTTTTCACCTCGAAACGCGTCAGGCAAGCAAACAGAACATTGAGGCAAACTGATCATAATTACCGGATGGTAGGCGAGCCGTCGAGTGCTCCTCCAAGCGCCTGGGCACCTTTGTTGGAATATATATATATATATATATATATATATATATATATATATATATATATATATATATATCCTATTACTCTCCAAGTGTGCAGTCGCGCACACGGAAACAGGAACGGACAACTTTTCTTGCTGGTGCCAAAAGATAAAGTTTATTAAATAATGTAGATAAGTGCACAGCTCATGACGCGTTTCGGGCCTCCTGGCCCTTGCTCACATGATCACGTTACGCTCAATGTCATGAATTTATTTGAAAAACGGAAAACACACCTCCCATCACCTGACGAGGTCCATGGCACTACAATCGAAATAAACAACAAACTATTTTCTGTAGTTTCCATTGTTAGACTAGCCACCCGATCTTATTAAGCAACATAATCATACTTGTAGTCAGGCAATACATAAAAAACCATAACTTAAAAACATACATTGTCTTTGTTATGATAATCAAACAAATGTATATCTGGATATACTTATAAATACCTTGATATTGATACATTGAAATACTAAAATTTAGTAGAAATACTTGTATTGAGTCAATTCATCTTATTTAACTTCATTTATCTTGGTAGATTAATTTCTACCCTAAATCAGGGTTCTGGGTGTCCAACAGAACTAGAAAATGTTGCCCATAGTGAGTCACCATAACTGAGGTTTCGTTTATATCGACTGGTCAGTATGACTTGTACAAATACCAAATGTCATTCTAGATGTCTATTCCTTTTTTCTACCATGTTGCTGGAATAGGATAATAGATATACTTAAAAATGTGCAAATACTGCTGATGTAAACAAAGCTACTAGTACATAGATCCACTTGTACAGTATGTAAATAAGGTGCAAATACTGACCTAATACGAGTCAACAATAATGAGTTCCTAATTTTAGGACCATCTGATCTTTGTGAACGGTACTTATACCAAATCTCAAGTATATTGTCGACTCTTCTTTTGGTACCAAACGGCCTTGAGATAAGACATGCTATATCTCATTAGTAAAAGTATAAATATTACTTGCATAAACATTGCTACCAGTGCAAAACAACTAACCTCATTAATCTGATGGCTCAGTTGGTAATTTTATAAACAAGCTTCTAATGTGCCACGTATATCAAAAGTGCTAAGTGCTAAAGTGCATGGTGATAAAGTGCTACAGGTGTGAAATAAATAAACTTATTGCTATAAACTTTTCGAGAGAAAGTATCTAGATAAAAACTGTTATTTTCGATAAAAATTGAAATAACAACCTAAAAAGCTGATACTTGTGTCTAGGGATCCCCCTTAAAAACTAAGTTACATAAAGATTATGATGTAGAATAAACAGATGTGTGACATTAAGAATGAGGCGCTGAATGTAAAAAACAACAAACAATCTATATATATATTTAGGTGGAAAGCAGCTCCAGTAAGAGCACTCTCAACACCAGCGACACTCTAAATTTGCTCACCTCAAATGTCTGCTTTTCTATCAAAGTCTTTAAGCATAGGATTAGCACAGTGCTATCCACGCCGAGATAGAAAGGGACAAAGTCTTTTGCCATTTCTACAGCAAAGTCTTTAAGCATAGGATCAGCACAGTGCTATCCCTGCCGAGCTGTAAAATGGCCAAAGCCTTTTACCACTCCAGGCACAGTATTACAGCTTTGGATTGGTAAAATACCATCCAAGCCAACCTGAAATGAATAAAAGCAACCCCTGACACGTGTTTCGCTCTCATTAGAGCTCTTCAGAGAGGTATAGCTTTGTCCAGACACAAGGGAGCATCCAGTATAAGTCAAAACAAAACCCTTTCAGGCATAGAGTGACAAATAAATTATGCAAAAACAGAAGCAGAGAACTCTGGGTAGTTCTCAAGTTTAGGTGGAAAGCAGCTCCAGTAAGAGCACTCTCAACACCAGCGACACTCTTGAAGAACCGAAATAACCCACTTACTGGATCTCGGCGGCGGGGGAACCGCCCAAGTCTTCCATACCCTTCATACGTAGTAAAAGGAGACACAGGAGCCTTCGTCTGCAGGAGGAACCCAGATTTATTCAAATAGCCCGGGCTATGGAACAGAGTCCCAAGCTCGTTAGAAACAAGACAGAGGAGGCTGCTGCTTTACTCCGCAGCTTACAAGCCTTTTATACTTTTTCATTCCAGTCTTTTGGCTGTTAGTCCATTGTTCAATCAGGGCAGTGTTTGCAGTTGATAACCAGATCCAGACGATGTTTGTAGTTGGCGACCTGGTCAAGGCTTGGTACTCAAATCATTGTTCACTCAGCTTGATCAAAGCACGGTCATTCAAACCATTGTCCAATCACCCTGATCAAGGCCCAGCAGTCAGACCATTGTCCAGATAACCTGATCACGGTGTCAAGGATATTTACCAGGCAGGGAGCAGGAGATGGAAAACAAATCATTTACACAGGGCGTGAGTGTCTCATGGCTTTCTGTCGAACTGCAAAGAACAGGGGGTTGGGTGTGCGACAGTTCCTGGGCAGAAATGCAGGCTGCAAGATGGTTTTTGTCGTGTCAGTTAGAATTTCCTAAGGCATCAGCAGAAACGACCAGGTGGGTCGTGTGGAAGTGTTTGACACGAAATGGTAATAAAAAACAATGGAGTCCCGGTACAAATGATGCCGATCAGAAGAACACTTTTCCTCAGACCCTCCTTTTGCCATTGAGTGGCAAATACTTTAAGAAATGTCAATGTTCATAAGGCCATCGGTTTCTTGTTGAAGCATCATCATCATATTAGTGTTGTGAATGTTGGAGGGTGAAGGCTTGATGGTCTGGACACACATTGTACAGAGTACTGGCAGGCACTGAAAGCACAAACAGCAGGAGACCAGGACAGTTACTCCCAAGGCAAGGAAGATGAGGACCCCCCACCCCCATTGGGAAAGGAGGCCCCAGATCCAGCCTGTGAGGGACCAGTTGCCTTCATCCAGATGAATTTCGGGAGAAAGGCGATGCAGACGTTGGATGGCATTGTACACTGTAGGTGCGTTGTCTGGGATGTACACGCAGCAGCTGGAACCGATCAATTTACACACACCACCACGATCAGCAAGGATGACGTCTAGGACCATGCTGTTCTGAAGCGTTATAAGGCGGTCCGCTTGTAGCTCTGCAGTGATGTTGGAGAGGGCACCAGCTGTTACTGTGATGGTGGCTTCAAGGACCCTGGTCAGTCCTCGTACAGCCCGACTGTTTGCCATGGGGCCCCAGAATGGAAGGAAACCTTTAAAGAAGTCCCCGGTTTCCTGGCCTGCTGTATCC
The DNA here is from genome assembly GCA_963921515.1 of Calotriton arnoldi. Lineage (NCBI taxonomy): Eukaryota > Metazoa > Chordata > Amphibia > Caudata > Salamandridae > Calotriton > Calotriton arnoldi. The sequence goes on along the minus strand of CAWUFW010002074.1, from coordinate 2,292,631 downwards.
TCGGCTGATATGACGCCCCTACGTGCGCGACGCAGAGCGCCCTTCATCAACAGGTGGTAACCCCCATGGGTAGAATACGTTGGTGGAAGGAGGAAGGCCAGATAGCAGGTACCAGACCAGTTACGGGGGAGCCAAGTGTAGGCGGCAGTGCCACAGATGAAATAGGTGTTGGGGGATGCCACCAGCTTCGGAGGAGATGTAGAGTTGAAAGATTTTGTGATATCACAAGTACTGGTACCAACTTTCTTAGTCCCTAGGCCATGGATGCAGACACGGCCTTGCATATTTACGACATTCACTGTGTCTTGTTCATCGGGCAGTATCCTTCTTGTGCGGAATCTGGAAAATGTTCGCCGAGTGGTTGAGTTGAATACTACCATCTCACCGAGTTCATCTGGTGATAGTAGCGATGTGGATGAGCTGGTCGGGCAAAAGGAGCATTGGCATGGCCAGATCTGTTCCGCCAGAAGTCATCCCGAAATGTTCCAAGGGCAGAATTGGCAGTACCATTGACAGTGTAGGCCTCCTGTATCAACATCCACCATGCAAGACAAGACCCAGAGATGGAAAAGGGGTAGGGAAAGAATGGGACAGGGTGTATCATGGAATGCGGCATCAGTCCGCAAACCCAGCAGTTGGAAGTGTTCATGATCAGCTGATGATGATGCAACATTTGGATGAAGGTGATATTGAAGAATTCTGCACGGCGGGGTAATTCGTGGGCTGGTAGCGTGTAATACTGGTGCTCTGCAGGAGTTGGGATAGGGGTTGGTGAGGTAACAAGATGGTAGATTAGTAACAGCCAACCAAGGATAGACAGGATGAGGGAGACAAAGAGCGTCACCACGGTGGCCATGAAGCATTTACTATGTCGGAGACTGACATATTGTTTCTGGATTCGAGTGTTTGGGACGGCAGCCATTGTGCTAAGCCAGGGACCTCTAGTGGCTGTCTGTGATTGGTGGTTGCTTCACTGGGCGCAGGTGCCAAGAGCCCTATGGCGTACCTTAGTCTGACACACCAGCACTACTCTCGGCCGGGAGATCACAGCTCTACAGCCTATAGGCACTTGGCGAAGTCAAAGGGCAAGCTTTCCCTGGGGGCGTAAGTTATATCGGTCGGAAGTAGGGACAGTATGGTCGGGAAACAATTGTTCTTGATGTTCAGCAGAGTTAAGGGAGGGTTCCACCCTTCCTTTCAGTACGCTGTCACTCTCTGCTTCTGTAGATGTAAAATGCAGTCTGGCATCGCTGAATGGGACAAATGTCGGGACTGTTTCTGTTTCTGAGTCTCCTTGTCCTTCCCTCACCCACTGATCATAGGGGAGGGGCAGAGGCACACGCCTACAGTGGGACGAATGCACCCAATTCTTCCGACCTTCTACTTTCACGGCGGTGCGGGTGGCCAGCAACACCTGACGGGGCTGTGTCCAGCGGGGTTCGAGGCTCTTAGTCCGTTGAAAATTCCTCACTAAGACCCAATCACCAGGTTGGATAACGTGCCCTGGGCCCTCGCTTTTGTCAGGTATGGCCTCATGCACCTGGTGATAAAGAGTACGAAAGGTATTAGTTAGACTGTACAGATAATCAGTTAATACAGGGTATTCAACATCAGACAGTTTCTTAGTCCGCGGGACACCCCATACATTGGCAGGTCTCCCGAACACAATCTCATGGGGGGATAGCCCTATCCTGGTGTAGGCTGTCGTTCTTGTAGACAATAGGGCCAAGGGCAGAGCATCAACCCAAGTGACACCTGTCTCGGCTACTATTTTGGCCATTTTAGTTTTTATGATGCCATTGCACACCTCCACTAGACCTGCTGACTGGGGGTGGTTAGCTGCATGAAATTTTTGTTTTATGCCCAATGCTGTACAGATATATTCCATAATTTGAGCCGTAAAGTGTGTCCCGTTGTCACTCCAGACCGAGCTGGGCAAACCGAATCGTGGGAGGTACTCTTTAATAGCATTTTGGCGGTAGTGATAGCGGTGCAGTCTTTGACGGGGTAGGCCTCCACCCATCGGCTGAAGGTACAGACCACCACTAGGACATATTTCAAATTGTTACATCGGTCCATCTGGATGTAATCCATTTGGAGGACTTCAAAAGGGAAGGTAGGAGGAGAGAATCCTCCCTTAGGAGTAACTGTGCCTTTTCCTGGGTTATACATTAGGCAAATCATGCAGGTTTTAACCAGTTTTTCAGCATATGCTGGTATCTTAGAGTTGTACCATGTAGGTTCCAACAGTTTGCATATCCCTTTTGCACTAATGTGAGCAGGACCATGGGCCATCGTAACTACTGGTAGCACATGACTGTCAGGTAACATCCATTGTCTTTCCATAGTCGTGCGGACCCAGCAACCATCAAATCCCTCCTTTGCTAATTGCTCCTTCCACACCCTTAGTTCCTCAGGAGTAGTATGGGACTGAATATCGATCACACTCTGTACTGTGTTTTCAACCATGCCCTCGTCTGCCACCCACCTAGCGGGACCTCCTACATACATTCCTTCCCTTTTCCTAAGAGCTGTTTGCCTGGCCGTCTGGTCAGCCAGGGCATTGCCTTTCCCAACATCATCTGTCACTTTCTTATGGGCCTTACATTTTATAATGGCCACCTTTCTGGGGAGTGTCAGGGAGTCTAACAATCGGTGAATTAGGGGCCATGTTGAATCTTGGTCCCATGGGAAGTAAGGAAATTCCTTTCTTTCCATAACCTCCCGAGGTTGTGGGCCACCCCGAAGGAATATTGGCAGTCAGTATAAATATTTACCGTCATCCCTTTGCTTAACTCACAGGCTCTAGTGAGGGCCACTAATTCTGCTGCTTGAGCAGAGCACTGCGGAATCTGAGCTGTTTCTACTACTTGCTCTAATGTCGTGAGGGCGTAGGCGGCTGAGGTGTTACCATCTGGCCCTCTGAGACATGATCCGTCCACATACAGTGTACCTTCTGGTTCTGCTATCGGGGTATCCTGTAAGTCAACCCGTCCCTTCGTCTCCTCCTCTGTCCTTAATATGCAGTCATGTGGGTCTAAGCGGGCATCCTGAGTATCCAGTGGGAGTAATGTGGCGGGGTTTAGTACAGTGCATCTCTTGATGTTAATGTGGCTGGAAAAGAGTGTCAGTTCATATCCTGTGAGTCGTGCGCTAGTGAGGTACTGTGTCTTGGTGTTATTAAGGAGGGTATCTACAGAATGGGGGCCATCAGAGTCAGGGGGAGTTCATGACGATCCCCGCACTCTGACGGACCATGAGGGCGGCCGCAGCGGTCGCCCGTAGGCATCCTGGGAGAGCCCTTGCAACAGGATCTAAGGTGGCTGAAAAATAGGCACACGGCCGATGGTGACCTCCGAACATCTGGGTCAAGACAGCGCATGCACAGCCGTCTGTCTCATGTACAAAAAGAAAAATTGCTTGCTATAATCAGGAGTACCGAGGACTGGAGCAGTACACAGAGCCCTCTTTAAATCTTGGAAGGCCTGCGATTGCTCTCTAGTCCATGGAAAGGAACTGTCTGATATGTCTTTAGTGGTGAGGGCAAGAAGAGGTTTGACCATGGCCGAAAAGTTGGAAATCCACTGTCTACAGTATGAGGTTAGGCCTATGAAGGCTCGCACCTGCTTTTGTGTTCGTGGGGCCGTCATAGCATTGATAATGGCTACACGATCAGCGGTGAGCTGCCTTCCCTCCTTTGAGAGGAGATGACCTAAATAGGTCACCTTCTCTTGACAAAACTGAAGCTTTTTCAAAGAGACTTTGTGATTATGGAGGGCAAGGTGGCGTAACAAACAGAGAGTAGCTTCTTTACATGATGGGGCAGAATTTGCAGCAATGAGGAGGTCATCTACATATTGTAATAGTGTGGAGTTATCAGGGAGTTCCAAGGAATCTAGTTGACTTTTGAGGGCTTGACTGTAGATACTGGGGCTCTCGGTGAAACCTTGAGGGGCGCGGCAGAATCTAAAGCTCCGCCCACCAAGGGAGAAACCAAAAAACGTCTGCTGTCAGGATGTATAGGAATGCTGAAAAAGCATTCTTCAGGTCTATGACAGAAAAGTGCGTTGCGTCAGAAGGGACCATCGTTAAGAGGGCTGTAATGTCGGGGACAACAGGATATTGGGACATTGTTATTTTGTTAAGGGCTCTCAGGTCAATCACGAATCTGTATATTTTAGGGGAGAGGGCATCTCCACTGGTCTTTTTAAGGACGGGAATAATGGGACTGTTACAGATATTTCCACGTGTTTCCTCCACTACGCCCTTGTCCATTAATTCAGATATTATTGTTAAAAGGGCCATTTCTCCTTCCGCGGGTAGTCGATACTGCCGGAGGCGGGGGAGAAGTGCACCTGGCTGGATGCGTACCACATGAGGGGATATGTTGAGACACCCTACATCAGTGTCTGATGATGCCCAGAGGGAGGAAGGTAAAGACTGCAATTCTGGTGGGAGGGGACCAGACAGATACATATAGGAAGCTGCGGTGGGGGAAATTGTTAGGGATACACCTTGGGGACTACATGATATGGTCGCATACAGAGCTTTCAGTAAATCCATGCCTAACAAGTTTTCACTGCAACCTGTAGTAAGGACCAAGGGAGCGTCAACATGTGCAGGGCCAATATCGAGAGGGAGGGGTTCAGAGACAGGGCTCGTCACAGGTGTTCCTGCAAAACCCACAGAGACATTTATATTGCCAGAAAGGGGTGCCTCCGGGACTGACAGACGTGCAATAGAAGACCTGGTGGCCCCAGTATCCAAAAGAAAATCCTGATCGTTCCCCACAACTGACATTTGAACATACGGGCCCCTTTGATCCACTGGAATTTGCACTCTGGTAATACCCCTTTCCTGGCTGTCCTATGCTTGGTAGGACCCTATCTCATCAACTTCGTCATAATCATCATTGTAATAAGTGCGTGTTGCTTCGTACCCATCAAACCTATTGGCCGGGCGCGGCTGGACGGGAACGTGATCCCTGGGCCTACGTTCTTTATCCCGTGGATGGGGCGGGCCATGGTCCCTAGTCGGCCTTCCCTCCCTGGGAGCGCAAGGCCGAGTCTTCCCTGTTCGGATGTTTTCTGCTAACACGGGACACTTGTCTATCCAATGGCCGTACCCCTTACAATAAGCACACTGATCTGTTTGGAGGGCTCCCGTACGTTGAGGGCTGGAGGGGGTAGACTGGCGAGCCCTCGGAGGGTGTTGGGGCTGAGGTCTGAAATTCCCGCGGGCATCGGGACCTCGGGGAGGGTAAGCCTGCTGCAGAAGTGCCTTAGTCTTAAGATCCCTAACCTTCTTACTTTCCTTGTCTCTATCTTCATTCTCCCTATTTTCCTGATATTGTGCCATAGCCAAGATACCAGTCATAGTTTGGGCAGACCACGTACTTTCAACTTTCTTAAGCCTGGTGGAAATCTCAGGAAGCAAGTTGCTGACAAACTTATCGACAAACACTGGGCCAGAACCTGGGGTCCGGGGATCCAAACCACTATGTCCCTTGTATTCTGTCTCAAAACGGGTAAAGAAGTCAGCCACATTCTCATCTTTTCGCTGCCTACAGGCGTTTATTTTATCCCAGTTAATGACAGTTTCCGGCAAAAGTGTTTTCATAAACGTTATTATTTTACCGGGCAAAGTCAGGATGGCAGCTTCTGGTTTAGTCCCTCCTACCCTTGCTTCTTCCGTAGCTTCTAGGTCAGCCCATTTACCTCCCAACGCCACTTCATGATCAGTATGTCGAATCTTGTCCCAAATTTCAGTGGGGACAACCGTACTCAAAAAGTAAATCCATATCCTCAAGAACGAGAGTACCTGCAGATATAATCTGACCTAATTCTCTGTAAAAGGCAGCCGGATTCTTCCGGGGATCTGGTAATTGTTCTTTTAACTGCATTACTTCTGACCTTTTCCAAGGAACATGAACCCAAAGCCTGCGCCAGTGTGCCTCAACAACCCCTCGGCCATTATTTTGGGCATCGGTAAGTGCGTTAACAAAGACAGGGGCCGCCTCTCTCATTGGCATAGCTGTTTCTAGAGGGGTGTTGGAAAAAGCGGTCGTATCACGGAAAGCCATTAAAGCAGATATAGCGCCAAACATCCCCTCTCCCTGAACATCGCCTCTTCTTATTTGTGACCTAAGGTCCATTAATCCAGTGGGTATCTGCATAAGCGTATTCTCGAATTTTTGCATGACCAGCGTACACATGTATTCAGCCCAGGTGGTCTGTTCCATAATTGTCCACTGGGAAAAGGTGGACCATATGTCTTTAAAGGCATAAATATTCCCGTTCTTTATCCAACATTCACACTGTTGCTTCTGTAGGTCATTTTCTCGAAGGGACGAAAAGCTGATTGCAGAGCGCAAGGAGGCCAGTCGGGGGGAATTCATTATTTTATATAAATCCTGCTTAACTGTAGACCACGGGGAAGTAGGAAAAGGGCGGGTAGGGGTAAAGCCGCAGGGGTTGGGCGGATGGAGACTTGTTGCCATTCCCGCAGCGAGGACAGGGTTAGCGGGCGTGGTCGGTGTCATAGGAAAAATCGGGAGGGCTGGTGTGACAGGGAGAACAGTAGGAGGGGCAGTGGGGGCAGGAGTGGGCGGTGGCGGGGGATATGTGGGGTGTGAGGCGTCAGGGCAGGGTACATTGGGGCATATGCAGGAGGGCTTTCTAGCATGGTATCAAGCAAGGAATCACCTTCTTCTCCCCTTCCATATGGCCCTTTCTTTTCTCCTCACGAGCTGGATAACATTTTTGTACCCGGGCCCCATGCTCCCTATCGGCTATTTCTACCGATTTTGTCATTTGATTTTGTAAATTTTCTCTGGTGTGGTCGGCCATTCACATACGTTCCTGTTTTCTTTCTTGAGCCTTCTGCTTTCTAGCTCTCTGCTCTATCTCTTTCCTCCAAAATCGGACAGATTCAAACATAGACGGGCGAGTTTTTCTTTTCATTATTTGTTCCTCTAAGTTGGCGAGAACTTGGGAATTAAAGGAGCCATAAAGTGGCCACTGTAATTCCGCGTTACTTTGTTTAGTATATTTTACCCAGAAGGGCCATGTTTAACATACATCGTATGGCCAGGGGTCCCTTCTGGAGGAAGCGGACAAGCCGCCTCCAGCCGGGAGTCCTGCGTACACATAAAACAACATAATTTCTTGAACTTACTACTGACTGGCATGCTTGTAAATAGATAACAGACACCGGCGGGTTTTTAAAAATTCACCTCGCTTGCTTGACTTTTGCAAAGGTCAATAACAGCAGAATCATACAGACTTGGTGGGTGATCAGTCCACCCTTACCTTACAGGGGTAGTTCTCTTCTGCAGACGTAGGGCTGTGTCCTGCTCCAGAAATTATTTGCTAGGGGACTCCAGCGAGGACGCGGTCATGTGGCCCAGACCGGGTGGGGAGGAACAGCGGGCGAGTCGTTCGGCTTACCGGATTACAAGAATCCCTCGGGTAGGGCGCCTCCGTCGGAGTCTCTCCGTGCACCTCCTCACAACCACCGGGCCTGACCTTCGTACTCGTGGAGTCCCTGTTCGGGCGCCATTTGAAGAACCAAAATAACCCACTTACTGGGTCTCGGCGGCGGGGGAACCAAACCCTTCATACGTAGTAAAAGGAGACACAGGAGCCTTCGTCTGCAGGAGGAACCCAGATTTATTCAAATAGCCCGGGCTATGGAACAGAGTCCCAAGCTCGTTAGAAACAAGACAGAGGAGGCTGCTGCTTTACTCCGCAGCTTACAAGCCTTTTATACTTTTTCATTCCAGTCTTTTGGCTGTTAGTCCATTGTTCAATCAGGGCAGTGTTTGCAGTTGAAAACCAGATCCAGACAATGTTTGTAGTTGGCGACCTGGTCAAGGCTTGGTACTCAAATCATTGTTCACTCAGCTTGATCAAAGCACGGTCATTCAAACCATTGTCCAAACACCCTGATCAAGGCCCAGCAGTCAGACCATTGTCCAGATAACCTGATCACGGTGTCAAGGATGTTTACCAGGCAGGGAGCAGGAGATGGAAAACAAATCATTTACACAGGGCGTGAGTGTCTCATGGCTTTCTGTCGAACTGCAAAGAACAGGGGGTTGGGTGTGCGACAGTTCCTGGGCAGAAATGCAGGCTGCAAGATGGTTTTTGTCGTGTCAGTTAGAATTTCCTCAGGCATCAGCAGAAACGACCAGGTGGGTCGTGTGGAAGTGTTTGACACGAAATGGTAATAAAAAACAATGGAGTCCCGGTACAAATGATGCCGATCAGAAGAACACTTTTCCTCACTCTAAATTTGCTCACCTCAAATGTCTGCTTTTCTATCAAAGTCTTTAAGCATAGGATTAGCACAGTGCTATCCACGCCGAGATAGAAAGGGACAAATTCTTTTGCCATTTCTACAGCAGTCTTTAGGCATAGGATCAGTACAGTGCTATCCCTGCCGAGCTGTAAAATGGCCAAAGCCTTTTACCACTCAAGGCACAGTATTACAGCTTTGGATTGGTAAAATACCATCCAAGCCAACCTGAAATGAATAAAAGCAACCCCTGACACGTGTTTTGCTCTCATTAGAGCTCTTCAGAGAGGTATAGCTTTGTCCAGACACAAGGGAGCACCCAGTATAAGTCAAAACAAAACCCTTTCAGGCATAGAGTGACAAATAAATTATGCAAAAACAGAAGCAGAGAACTCTGGGTAGTTCTCAAGTTTAGGTGGAAAGCAGCTCCAGTAAGAGCACTCTCAACACCAGTGACACTCTAAATTTGCTCACCTCAAATGTCTGCTTTTCTGTCAAAGTCTTTAAGCATAGGATTAGCACAGTGCTATCCACGCCGAGATAGAAAGGGACAAAGTCTTTTGCCATTTCTACAGCAAAGTCTTTAAGCATAGGATCAGCACAGTGCTATCACTGCCGAGCTGTAAAATGGCCAAAACCTTTTACCACTCCAGGCACAGTATTACAGCTTTGGATTGGTAAAAAACCATCCAAGCCAACCTGAAATGAATAAAAGCAACCCCTGACACGTGTTTTGCTCTCAGCTCTTCAGAGAGGTATAGCTTTGTCCAGACACAAGGGAGCACCCAGTATAAGTCAAAACAAAACCCTTTCAGGCATAGAGTGATGAATAAATTATGCAAAAACAGATATAATGTAGAGTGGGAAAGTGATATGTTGCTAATAACACTTGATGTTTCCTCCCTCTATACTAGTACCCACCATACAGATGGCCTACGGGCAGTACAGCATTTTTTACGCATGAGACCATTAGGATTTGCTCTACACAACAACATGCTCCTAGAGATGATTGAATGGTGCCTTACTAATAATATTTTCATCTTTGATAAACAATTGTACCAACAACAGAGAGGGACTGCGATGGGCACCTGTTTCGCTCCCAGCTATGCGAATCTTCACATTGGCTGGTGGGAGGAACAGGTGCTCGGCGGTAAGGATATGGAACACTGGCTGCAACATACCACTTTGTGGCTAAGGTATATATGCGACCTCTTTGTGTTGTGGCAGGGCACAGAGAGGGAGGCTAAACAGTTTGTAAGGGAGCTAAATGAGAACAATCTGAATCTCAAATTTACTGCCAGTATTAGCTCCGCTTCAGTGGACTTTCTGGATGTCTGTATTACCACTGGTCCTAATGGTATGGAGACCACGATATTCAGAAAGCCTACTGCTGGAAACACAATTTTGAATGCCAAGAGTTTTCACCCGGCACCACTCATCAGAAGTATCCCCTTTGGGGAACTATATAGAGCTAAGAGAATCTGTAGCAGCCCTGAGTCTTATGCCAAAACTGAAAACAAAATGCTAAAAAGATTTAGGCAAAGAGGATACTCTGACAATATCCTTGATGCAGCTTGTAGGAGCGCCAGACAAATTGACAGGGAAAGAGCACTTTTTGATCCCTCACAAAAGAGTGTAAAAAGAAGGAACACTGTATCCACACCCAGATTTATAACTACATATAATCAGGAGCACCAGAAGGTGCGCCAGGTCATGTCGCAACATTGGCATCTCCTCAAAGAAGACCCAATTATTGGCCCACTAGTCCCTAGACGCCCTATGATTACCTATAGGAAGTCAAAGTCAATGAGGGACCACTTAGTCAGAAGTGATTTTGAGAAGAAAACTAGACCCCAAACATGGTTGTCACAATATGATGTTTATGTTTATGTTATGTTAGGGAATTTATTAAGCGCAAGTATACCAAAGGTCTCTTGGCGCTATGAGGGGAGGGAGAGCCTTCCAGAGGAATACTAACAATAGGCTGATGGCCTCAGGAAGTGCTTTAAGTGCAAAGCATATAAGAATGGTGAAAATCGTACATCTATAGAAACATCGTTTAATAAGGTCATCAAAATACGGGGTAATCTGACATGCAAATACGAATATGTTGTGTATATCCTACTGTGTCCCTGCAAAAAAAATTATGTGGGTAGTACCACATTGCCGGCGCACAGGAGAATACTACAGCATATTCGTGCCATCATACACAAGGACTGCAGCTACCCGGTTGCACGTCACTTTGAAAAAGATCATCAGGGTGATCCCACAGCCTTGAAGTACAGCTGTGTGGCACAAGTGCCAAAAAGGAAAAGAGGAGGCGACAGGGAGAAGGAATTGCAGAAACCTGAAACCTGGTTCATTTTAGAACTAGACAGCAGCGAACCCATGGGTCTTAATGTGGACAAAGAACTGTATACCTGTCTTCTCTGAGAGATGTATGAAGGGCTAGTTACATCTTACCTAAAAGTGTGTGGAGGTAAAATCTAAAATCTTAAGTCCTCATTCCGTAGCATATTGTGCAATATTTAAAATTCACTATTGTTGTTTTGTGAGCCTCTCTGATTTGCACTTTCATTATCTATGAAATATCTTTGTGTATACACGTGATAGCATGAGAAGATTTTGAATATCCCCTATCCGAGTGAGGAATTCGACAATTATTTATTGTTTAAGTTTTGATGGGCTTCCTACCCCCTGTTGGATGGGCACTTTAATATATGTATTGATTTGGCACTTTCACTTTATTTCGGTGATGTAAGGAACACAGTAAGGCATACATCAGGCACGTGCCGATGAAAATTTAAAATGTATAAACTGTACTCTATTAGAGGTTTGGGAAATTATGGATAGTTTCTTGTGTAGTATTGGCCTTTCAGTATTGTTATTTAGGGTCCAAAATCAATTATGGTTTTTTACATGAATTGTATACAATAAGTAGCATTTTGCCCTGCGGACCACTTTTAAGAAGGAATAACGTGTAGGCCATCTTTTGCACATAATTAGGTATTAGCATGAAAATATCACTTGTTTTTAAAGAATTAAATTTTGCTAATAGAAACTATCCTCCCCTCCTATGGTGAACAGAAAGTATTATGCTTTTTATATGTGTACCTTTTAACCAAATATGTTTTTTTATGTCTATTACACCCCTTGTCTATGTTTACTACACTGTTTACTATATATGCACTTTAAAAAATGGCGCTCAATGTTGTGATCAAGGCTGCTGTGATCAGTTGAAACGCATTGACAGGTTGTCACTCCAATGCTTTTAATAAACATTTGCTGCACAATTTGCCGAGGAGTTCGTCCGTATCCATTTGTTCATGGTTTGGAATCATTGTTGCATATATATATATATATATATATATATAGATACAACATACATGAAATAATAATCACGTGGTTTCGTTGATCCTCTGTTACCTATAGATAGCATTTAATTTTAAGCAGTGGATTATAACATGAGCTGTAGTTTCCCTGTGTGAATTACAGTAACGGCATACGCAGTTAAGACGTATTATTCCACTTAAGGGTATTATCGAGCACAGAAACACGGACCAACCTAATCTCGCAAACATCTGTATTATGCTATCATTTTTAATGTCACTGAGTAGGTGAAGCACTTATATGCTATCAAATGTTGCACAAATGAGTAAGCAGTTTTTAATTACGTGCTTGGAATGCCCTCATTTGAGCATGCTTTTCATCTAAATTTATAGCTTAGATTTAATGATGTTTGCCGAAATTATATAGGATTGCAATAGTTCTAAAAATTCACATCAATAACGGCAAATGAGAACAAATGCTAAATATATATATCTTCGTCTCTTTACCTAAAATCCTTTTGATTCCATCACGCTATTAAATTGGCAGACGTGAAAGATCCGATAGTACCAATTTAAGATAAATTGCTTCTACCAGGTCAGTTTTAGAGTGTTTCTACTTTATAGTACCTCAAACCTAACGTTCCATAAAGTATGTTTATCAATTAATCATTTCGGTTTTATGACAACCCTTCACACAAATACGTGTTTAAGACCGCGGTATTGATATTTCTCATGGGTCTGTTTCTCGTGTTTTGAGGATAAATGATTGAGTTGGTTGTTTGATCTGAACAGGAGTAAAGACGGACAGTAGGTGGTGGGGGCACAGCACCGCAAGCCGAAGGAAAACAAAAAGTAGGGCGCCAAACCAACCTATATGGTCAGAAGGCAACTGATCCAAGATACAGGGCCAGTCGCTAGGGACAGAAACCACCCACTGAAAGGAGGGTCAAATGTGAAAATTAGCCACACAAAGGAAGGGAATCTAGACAAGCATATAAAGGAACCAATGGGGAGTGAGGGGCATGATCAATGTCCATAGCGGAGACACTGCATGTCTTGCAGAGCAGCGCATGAGCGCTGACTCTAGGCTCACCCTAAAAAGGTTTGCATTTATATAGTGCTTGCTACCCCTTATGCAGTGTTGAAGCTCTTTTTTGGCAAGTAGCACGCTACTCTGGAACCCATAAAGGATTAGTGGTGAATTAGTATAGTGAAATATGAAATTAATTTGAGAGGTGGACATGTTAGTTATTTGGATTGAAAAGGATAGTGGAGGGTTAGAAGAAGGAAGGATTTAGACATTTTTGTGTGTGTTTGTTTTGGTGGTCAGAGCAGTAGGAGGAGGCTTGGGATGAGTAAAAGGGGTATGGAGGGGGAAAAGTCAGAGGGAAGGGTTTAGAAAGGCTTGTTTTGGGGGAGCGGAATAGTAAAAAGTATGAGATGATGCAAGGAGGGGTGGAGTAGGAAAGAGTTTAGAAAGGGTTATTTTGGGGATCATAGTAGTGTACTAGTGTGGGGTTTGGGATGAATGAGAGAGTGGATTTAGAGGTATAGGGTGAGAAATAGGGTAGTGCATTGGAAAGAGTAGTAGAAAGAGGTTTGAGATGATTCCGAGAGTTGAGGTAGAGGATATATTGAGAGAGGTATAGGGTGAGAAATTGGGTAGTACTTTGGATATGCTGAATTGGAAGAAAAGTAATAAATATATAGATCCATAAGTCCATGGAAGGTATATAGATGTATAAAGGAAGTAAGTATATGTAGATTAAAGATGCATTAAATAAACTCCGGCTTTCAAGTGTTGTACTTAAAATAAATGTTATTTATTTGTTTATATATAATTTTTTTTGTGGTAATTCAATAGTGAAGCAATTGTAGATAAATAGTTATGATAAAAGATGTACTTATTTAAGCAGCCACTTATATACATTTAAAACATAGAATAATGTAGCTATCAGTAATATGTACATTTATTTTGCAAAACAAATGAATATCTATATATATATATATATTTTTTAAAACATAATTATTCTACGCGTTTATACAAAGCAATACACATATTTAGGTACATATGTATAGTACAAATAAATGCTTATACAGAGGGATATGCTGTGTATTTCTGTTTGTGTATGGTGCTTATGTGGGGAAGAGCCAATTCTTGTGTAGTTTTTTGAAGATAAGGTGGTTATCTGCAGATCTTATGTTGGGGGTAAAGAGTTCCATAGTTTGGCTGCTTGAACAGAGAAGGATGATCCACCCATGTTTTTTTCTTGTTTCTTGGGATTTTGAGGTGCCACTCTAGAGCCGAGGTTCCTTTGTTGAATATTTTTGGTGATTTTATTCCTTATGAACAGCAGTCCTGTTCCATGTATCGCTTTGTGGGTGATACAAAGCAACTTGAACGTGGATCTTCTGGCAACCAGTAACCAATGCAGGGCTTTCAAGGCAGGGGAGATGTGGTCTTGCGGTTTTATATGTAAGAGTAGTCTGGCAGCCTAGTTCTGAATCTGCTGTAGTCTTTTCATGGTCGTTAAAAGTGATCAGTGGTAGAGGCTATTGGCGTAATCGAGTTTGGGCAGAATAAGGGAGATGGTAGCTTGGACCTTGTGTGGAAATCCCAAATGGGGGAAGATTTGTCGCAGAGTTTTTGTAGTAACAAAGCTTGATCTTGCTAGTTTGTCCACTTGGGCATTCATCGATAGCTTGGAGTCCATGGTCATTCCGAGGTTTCTTACTTCGTTCGATACTTTAGGCGGTGTTCCCAGACCATCAGGCCAGGCGGCGAGCGGGTCATAATGTTTCCAATCGCCACACATGAGCATTTCTGTTTTGGAAGCATTCAATTTGAGATGGCTCCATGTCATCCATTGATCCATGGCTCTGAGACAACTGAAAATTGGCGAGTTTCCAATGTCTTTGGGGCATTCCAGTTGAAGAAGTATTTGCGTGTCATCTGCATAGTTATAGCAAGCGAGGTGAAATTGATTGATCAGTACCGGTAATGACTTCATGTAGATGTTAAAAAGCATGGGCGAGATGATAGAGCCTTGAGGGACCCCTGCTTTTGTGGAGTACGGTTTGGACAAGAAAGGTGGGGTATGGATGACATTAGTTCTGTTGCGAAGGTAGCATGCAATCCAGTCTAGAGCAGTCCCCTCTATGCCGGCTTCGTAGAGTCTTTGTATCAGAGTGTCATGGTGAACCGTGTCAAAGGCAGCCGAGAGGTCCAAGAGAAGTAGCGCAACAACCCCGATGCGGTCAACTGTGTTCTTCAGGTCATCCCAGATGGCAAGGAGGGCAGCTTCTGTGTCTATTCCTCGACGGAATCCCGTTTGGATGTCTGAAAGTATGGCATTCTCTTCAATGAATTGTCACATCTAGGCGAACGCTGCTCTTTCTATCAGTTTGCTGGGGAAAGGTCCATTTGTAATCGGTCTGTAGTTGTCAGGGTTCAACGGGTCCAAGTTTGTTATCTTCAGTAATGGGCGTATGTATGACTTTTTGAGTTCTTCTGGAAATATTCTGGTAGTTAAGGCGTTGTTGATGATTCTTCTTACTGGAGTGGCAGCACAGGTTGTTAGAAGAATTGTCTTGAAGGTTTGCGACACGGTTCAGAAGGGCTGCCGGCAGGCCTGCTTGCTCTGACCAGGTCCATAAATTCATCATGTGAAATGTGTTGGGAGGAACGGAGAGGCTGGGTTATAGTATTCTTTGATTGTTATTTTGTAAAAGGGTCAGCGCTGGTGCTTTGTCTTTGTTTTAAGTATGAGTGTCTGCTTTGGCTGTGTAATGATTTGCCAGTTTGTCTGTGAAATCTTGAGTAATGGGATGAGCTCCTTCTAGGCAATTTGGTTAACGAAATTCATTGAGTATTTTATAGAATTCTTTTTTGCACATTTAGCATTTTGAATTCTGTCTGAATAGTATCTTTTCTTACTTTTTTTGATAGCTGACTTGTATAATCTGTTAATTTTCTGTAGGCGAAGTTTGTCTTGATTGGTGTTTGTTTTGAGCCAGGCACGTTGCAGCTTTCTTATTTGTTGTTTTATGTCTTTTATCTCTGTATTTCTCCAAGGTACTTGTTTTTTTTTGTTCTGTTGTGTGGTTATTAGTGGTATCAGGATATCAAAAGCTTCCTGTAGCCACTCATATAATTTTTTTACAGAATTTATTGTTTCTAGATCGGTACTGGATGTTTTTTTATTTTTTTATTTTTTATTTATTGGTATTTTCAAAATAAACACCATATACATTTAATTCAAAAACCAAACGTGCCAAGTGCATATACACAACATATCCGATTGAGCAAAAGTAGTTACAGTAGTGTGTCGACATCATGCGTCCTTGTATCATTTTGCATTTTTACAATTAGTTCCAAAGACATTGAGCATACATCCTGGAGAGGCAAATTAATCACAGTGTTACATCCAGGTACTGTCCTGATTCACAAATTTCACATTAACTAACCAACAGCATATACATCGTATGATCGAGACCTACCCAGTTTTGTCTGAGTCTCGTACAGCCGACTCATCCACACTTGTCTTTTCCCGAGCCCATACAATAAATGGTTCCCATATGTCCCGGGGTCTCGAAGTTGGCGGCATCAGTTCCCAAAACGTAGACAGCTGTGTGTGCCCATATGCAACCTCTCTGATCCACTCCATGATTTTAGGCTTCCTCTTCCGCCCCCAGTAAATTGCAATTTGGCGTTTTGCAAAAAGTAGCAGTAACGCATGTAACTTGCGTTTGTTGACAGGTGTCTCCTTAACATACCCCAGCAACCCCATCACCGGGGATGGTGACAAAGAAAGATCGAGGATTTGATTGATAGCACCGAAGATCTGTGACCAGTAGTCAATGAGAGCGGAGCATTCCCATGCCATATGTAAAAAGGAGGCTGAGGCCAGCCCACACCTCCAACAGCTGTCATCCTCTCGCAGCCCCATGCGGTGCAAACTAAGAGGCGTTCTGTAATATCTATGAATAAATTTAAAATGAATTAACCTTAGTTTATAGTTTGGGGACAGCTCAGTTAACTGATTACAGCAGTAGGCCCACTGGTCGTCCGTCAGTGTGTGTGGAAGCTCCGCGTTCCATTTCCCCAGTGCCGACGGTGTCGTAACAGGGGCTGTAGTTTGCATAAGTGTGTAAAGTCTGGTGATGAGTTTACGTGGCGAGGGCGAGTGGAGAAGGTTTTCCAGGGCTAATAGAGTTGGTGGCGGGGTTGGGAAATCAGTATGTAGTGTTCGGCAAGCAAGCCGCAACTTGTGGTAAAGAAATAGTTCCCCAAATGGCACCTGCTGTCCCCCATCCGCCGCAGGGTGTCCCCAGGGTAGAGATCCGCAAATGTGTGTAGTTGCATTTTTGTCGCAGTCTTTTTACTAATTTCATTTTCAACATTTGGCAGCATCGGATTCTGTGCCAGGGGGATCGAGGGAGCATATAATAACTGATGTCCTGCGCGTCTCCGTAGCCCATCCCAGGCCCATCGGAGAGTTTCAGGAGTATCAATTCCGTCTGTGGGGCGGCGATATGCTTGGTACACCGCTACAGGAAGGGGAACCGACGCCACTGCGTCTCTTTCTACCGCTACGTGCGGTTGGAATGGCGTCGGGTATACCCAGTAGTGCAGGAATTGAGCTTGGGCGCATAGCGCATATAATTTCATGTCTGGGGCGCCCAGTCCTCCCTGCTTCAGCGGGAGGGTCAGCAGCCCCCACGATACTCGAGCCTGTCCTCCCGCCCATACCAACGATATCATCAGGGATCGCAATGTTCGGAAAAATGGTTGCGTGAGTATAATTGGTATGTTAACAAAGAGATATAAAAATTTGGGCAAGACTACCATTTTTGCCAGTGCAATTCTCCCTGCCAAGGACAAGGGAAGCTTTGCCCATATTTTTACTTTCCCCTCCAGCCAGGTTATGGCTCTGCCATAATTCAGATTCCACACTTCATGTAGGTCCCGACTTACCCAAACCCCCAAGTATTTTACTTTCTCGGCCTCCCATTTCAGCGGGAACTCAGACGTGACAGCTTGAGTGCTATCCGTCAGCGGAAACACCACCGACTTGGACCAATTCACGGTGACTCCGGCTAAACCACCAAATCGAATGAATTCCCTCAGAATCACGTCTAGGTTTTGTGCAGGGTTCGAAATATACAATGTGACATCATCTGCATAGAGTGATATCAGTAGGCTCCTGGAGCTAAATCCTATACCCTTTGCCGTGTGGTGCTGTCTGATGCGTGCCGCTAAGGGTTCCATCGCAACGGCAAATAGGAGTGGGGATAGGGGGCATCCTTGCCTCGTACCTCGTGTTATCGGGAATGGGTCAGATAGTAGTCCGTTAACGCGAACCCTAGCTTTGGGCTCAGTATATAGAAGCTGAATCCACTTAATGAGCATGGGGCTGAATCCCATCCGTCGTAAGATCTGAAACAGGTAGGGCCATTCAAGCGAGTCGAAGGCTTTTGTCGCGTCTAAAAACACTGCCGCAGCCTGCACCTCCGGGTGCAGATAGTGTAGGACTGAAAAAAGAGTGCGGAGGTTATGGGAAGTAGACCTCCCTGGTATGAAACCCGATTGATCCGGCCGTGCGATAATTGGTAACATCGGTTGTAAACTATTTGCTATCAATTTCGCCAATATCTTGACGTCTACATTAATCAGCGACAGGGGGCGATACGAATTGAGGTCATGATCTGGTTTTTCAGGCTTGAGCAAGGTTATGATAATCGCCTCTCTCATTGTGGGGGTAGGATACCCGAGTCGTGGGCCTCCTCATAAACCGCCAATAGATGAGGCGCAAGCTCCTCGACATAGGCTTTATAAAAGGCGGTCGTCAGCCCATCAGATCCCGGGGCTTTGTCTAATGGTAGACTTCTAATCACATTTGCAACGTCTTCCACCGTGAATGGTAGATCCATGTATTCCCTGTGCCTGTTATTGAACCAAACCAGTTCAAGGGAATCGAGAAAGCCTGACATGCCCTCCGGGCACTTCGATTGCGTAGTTGTATATAATTGGGAATAAAATGAGGCGAATTCATTGAGTATAGTCTCTGGCCCTCGTATTGGATCGCCATCTATATTAACCAGTTCGGGAATATAGGTCGAGGACCTCGGGGTACGAATCATATTCGCGAGCGTCCGCCCTGGTCTATCTCCTTCTCCATATCTACGCGCCTCCGCATATTTCCCCAAAAATTTCACTTCCCTTTGCGCTTCTTCATCATAATCCAGGAGTTTAGATTTCAACATTGCTAACGTAGCCGGGGATTTATCCGAATAGAAGCGTGTCTCAAGCTCTCTGATCTGGGACTCGATGGAGGATAGTGTGTTTCTGATAGCCTTAAGGACCCCAGCTTGCCTGGCTATGCATTGCCCACGGATGACCACTTTGAATGCCTCCCACAGCGAGTTTTTGGTGGCGACTGAGCCTGCATTGAGTGAGAAGTAGTCGGTTATGTCACTACGGATTTCTGCCTTAAATGCCTCATCAAGCAGCGCATGTGGAGGTAATCTCCAGGTGAATGCTTTGCGCGCCGAGTAAGGGAACGACAATTGTAAGAGACATGGGGAGTGATCTGAGAGTGTTCTCGGTAAGTGTGATATTCCCACCACCCAGCTAGCCACATCCCGGGAAGCCAGCCAGTAGTCCAGTCTTGACCATGCCTGGTGGTGCTCAGAAAAGCAGGTTCCTTCCCTCAACTGAGGATGGCGTGAGCGTCAAATGTCCACCAAGTCCCCATCTACAAGTATCTCATTTAGGGCTTTTCCCGCAGCGGGATGAAGAGTCCGCGCCATTCCCTGTCTATCCAGATCATCATTTAAAATTGCATTGAAATCCCCCCCCATAAGACTGTGTTGCATCCAGTCGCATTTATTTTAGCCCATATATCTTGAAAAAAGGTTGGAGAATCGACATTAGGTCCATATAGTGTCACCAGCGCCAGGGAAACCCCGCCCAGTCTACCTATCAAAATAATGTATCTGCCTTCTGGGTCTAAGTGCAATTCACTCTCCTGCCAGTCCAATCCCCGTCTTATCAGCACCGCAACCCCTCGAGCATAGTTAGAATATACCGCAGAATAAACAGATCCCCACCGTTTGTGTTGCAGCTTGGGAGACAGTGTAGCATGTAGGTGTGTTTCCTGTAACATACACACATCAATATTATGCCGTGTCAGATATGCATGCACTAGCCTGGATTTTCTGCTATCATTTAAGCCACGTATGTTCCAAGATAAACAGTTTACGTTAGGCATTCGTTAATGATACAGCAACCTATGGAGCAACATTTAGTCGTGGACAGCATGTGTCGGTTCCTAAGTTGTTTACACATTTTCCCCCAATAGCGTGGACATACACTGGCAAAACTATTAACTCTATACCCCTCCCTCCCCCCACCACCCACACCAACCCCCCAATTAGGTTGAAGAGATCCCCCCCACAAATACAATGCAAAACAACAGAGGTTCGGGAAAGCTCCCATAGGGACGTATGTGCGCCGGCATACTTCCCTACCGAAGTAGGGTGGCCGAGCATCTGCAGGGAGTCAGGGCTATGGCTCAATACAGTAAAAATAAGCAGACTCGGACAGTCCGTGGCTTCCCCGGCATCTTTTTTCCCCGTCCCCGTGCTATAAGTAGTAAGCCCTGCAGTGTATAAGAGCACAATCAATATTCAGAAACCCCACAGTGACCCCACATACAAAAGTCAACAAGTTTAGGCAGTGCACTCAAGTCTCCATCAGTGAATTGATCATACCAGTTTGCAGCCATGTACCCCATCTCTTGCCCATTTAACAGGGGCGGACTACAGGTGAGAGATTAAAGTTAACTGAGCGTCTCCCCTCAGCTCCAACGAGTAACAACAATAGTCACCGGGATTCACCCAGCCCATCGAGCCGCGAGACCTCAGTCATTATCACTTAGCTGATTATCAGTTTGTTCGTCAGGCCGTGGACTGTTTTTCGCCTTTTTCCCACCGACATTTTTGGCGAATTTGAGGGCAGACTTGGCATCGGTGAAAAAATGAGAGGAACCATCATAAGACACCTTGAGCTTCGCAGGATATAATAACGAGTATGGGATCTGTGCCTGCAACAAGATCCGTTTTGCCGGCAAATACTCTCGTCTTGCTGCTTGTACTGCCGGGGTGAAATCCGGGTAGAATGATATATGGTTGCCTTTATATGTGATCTTCCCCAGTTCACGCGCCCGGCGCAGTATCACACCACGATCTTGATAGTTTAGGAGTTTCGCCAGTATGGGCCTTGGAGGAGCCCCCACCGGTGGCCTGGGACCCAGAGCTCGATGAGCCCTTTCCACCGCAAAGACCGGAGAGAGATGAGCATCAAAGAGTTCCCGAAGCAGCTCCGACACAAACAGCTCCATCTTTGTAATTGCTGTAGTTTCCGGAATGCCCGTGATACGGAGGTTATTTCGACGGGACCGTGCCTCCAAATCTTCAATCTTGGCCCTAATGACGCCCAGTAATTTGTCCATCTGCAGAAATTGGTCCTTGGTCTCCGCCTGGAATTTGGGAAACACTTCCTGTTTATTTTCCACCACATCTAACCTTTGCTCGTGCACTCCCACTTGGGCTTTTACATTGTCCATTTGCGCCGTCAAGGTGTCCAATTTGGCATCGATATTGCGGAGGCTAGATCTCATTTCGAGCATTAGGGTACGGATGTCTTCACCCTGGTCCCCCATCTGCCCCTCCGTATGTCCTCCTGTTGCTGTGTCGGGGTCAGATTCCGTCAGGCGGGTCGTCCGCCGTTGATCGAAATTAAGTTTGGGCTGTTTGGCATCCTGTTTGCCCATGGCGCCGCGGTGTGGTATCTCCAAGAGACACAATAACGGATGTCTTCTGGTGTGCTCACAGGCCCAGTGTCACGCGCAATGTATGTCTGCGTGTCTGCTATTGTAACACAGGATGTCACCCGTGTACACCTGCCCTCAGCCGGCGGCTGCCCTTAATGCAATGTTTGTTAGCGCCGAAAGGTTGCCACAGGGGTGGTTCAAGATCCCAACCGCGCGGGTCTTACAGGGACCTCTAATTGTCGTAGACTGCAGCACTGTTCTGGAAGTGCCTCAGATCACCCGTCAGTGCGTATGTCTGTTCACGTTGGTGTGGCCTTAGGATTCCCAGCTCGGCTCCAGCCACATGCGGTATGCCGTCCCCAAATGTCTCGCCTCGCACACCAGGAGCAATGACCCACCTCTGACGCGCAGCTCTGGGCAACCCTCGCAGCGGTATAGTGTTCTCCCCAGTCTGGACCAGCGATTTAAAATGGCGCCTCCGCTCACCTCGGGCTTCCACGGTCTGTCACCAGTGCCTTATATCGCAGTTCAATGTGCCATCACTTCTCAGTGCACCTCGGGGCCTCCCGGCTCCACAGACTCGGCTCCGCGGGGTATATCCGGCTTACCCTGGTCCTCCTGTTCTCCCGGCCTCTCCGGTCCCCAGAATGGCGCCCAGTTGTTATGGCCTGTTCTTCACTTCTCCGCACTCGATGGCCCTTAGGATTTACACACCGCACCAGCGGGGCACGCCGTTCTCTGCGCGCGTCTGCTATCCCTCTTGCCTGCTCCAACCACCGCCGACGTCGTCACCTGCAAAATCAGGGCCTCCACTTCCGGCCGATCCCCGGCCTCGCGTAAATACGGCCTCGGCGTTGCGTGAGTCACTGGTCCGCCCTTCTTCCCGCTGAGCCCTCAGACGCGCTTATCTCAGCCCCCAGCGATCTCCGGTTTCTAATTTTTGCACTGCCAATAGCCTCGGGGTTGCCACGTCCTCCGATGCAGGTTCCGCTCGCTCCTGACTCCCTTTTTGTCCGGATTACTGCAGGATTATTTCACGGCCGGCGGAGCTCGCTCACCAAGCGGCCATTCCGCAGCACGGTAGACCACGCCCCCAGAACATATACCTCGGTACTGGATGTTAGTTGTGTTTCTAAGTGTTCCAAATTGAGTTTTTTCTACGGTTGATAGGTGGATGCACGTAAGGTGGTTTTAGGTGCGTCGCTTAGTGTTGTTTTATGTTGGATAGGAAGCAAATGGTGGTCTGACCATGTGACCAGAGTTATATTTTGAAAGGTAACTAGTTCAGTATTACCAAAAATGACATCTAGGATGTGTCCAGCATTGTGTGTGGGTTTGTGGACGATCTGATGCAGGTTCAGTGCGTCTAGACCAGTGATTCTTTTTTTCGGGTGGGGCATATTGGGTTTGTCAAACCAAATGTTGAGATCACCCAAAACGCATAGTTTGGAGTGTAGTGTTATCAGGTTTGAAATCGTGTCTAGAAGCGTGTCTGGGAATGTCACATTGCTAGGTGGAGGTCTGTAAAGGAGCAGGAAGTTACAGGAGGAAGATGGTGTAGGATTGCATCTGGTGAAAAGAGCCTCACAATTTTGTATGGAAACGTCGTCAACTTTAGTGATATGTAATGTTTGCCTGTACACAACAGCTAGGCCACCTCCTTTTTTGCCTATACGATTTTGGGTGATCGTTTGATAGCCTAGAGGAACGGCTTCATGCAGGACTGGAGCCATATCATCTCCCACCCATGATTCAGTTATGAATAGTATGTCTGGTTTTGCGTCAGTGAGAAGGTCATAGATGTGATGTTTGTTTTTAGAGAGCGGCCGAGCATTTATTGGTAGACAGTTTAGAGAATGTGCTTTGGCGATAGTGTGACTTTGTTTTGTAGAAGAGTGAGCAGTATTTTGTTGGCTTGCAGCAGGTGTGTCCTTAGTGCTGGTATTAGCTGAATGAGGATAGCAATAGTGTAGCTGTTCTGTATCGTGTTCCTCGTCCAGCTGGCTAAGAAGGCATTTTGATGGGTAGGTGGTAGAGAGGGTGTTTGAGAGTGAATTGGTGCGTGGTTTTGTTTTTGTGGTGTAACCTTGTTGTGCAGTAGACATGGAGAAGCGAAGTTGTGAGGTGTGGCACGTTGCTTATATTGTGTGTTTAGGGCGGAAGGTGTATGAGTTAGGGATGGTGGTGCAGCATGTGGGTCATGTAGTAAGGTTCTAAATTGTCCAATGGATGAGAGGCGGTTAGAATAGAGTTGCTGTGTTGCTGTATGTGTGTTAGGTGTGGTGGAAGAGAGAAAGCTTGGCATTGGAGTTTATTCATTTGTGTAGTTTGAAAGGTGGGTGTATGTTTGTATTTTGTGATGGTAAGCATTATGAGGTGTTGCGCTGGAGAGGTTTTGTTGTGCTGGTGTGCGTGATATGTTTTGTTTTTGAGGAGTAGTGAAAAGAGGTGCTGACGTATTTGTTTTATGAGATGGATTTGTTTGTATAGTATTGTTTGTGAGTGGAAGTTGTAAAGGGGAAGTGGCGGTTTTTGCGTTAGGGCGGTGAGGCGTTGCCCCACTTATAATTATTATAACATTTTTACTTTCAAACTTTTAAATAAAGAACATTAACTTTAAGTTTGAAAGTTGAAATTGTATAATTTAAACTGGCGCGCCCGCGTCGCGCGGCGGCGTCACGTGACAACAGTTGAGCCAGTGAGCCGAGCCGAGCGGCGCGCACTGTCATGAGTGTGGCACGACGGCAGTGCGCATGTTGGATTTGGCCGGCTGCCTTTCCCCGGCCAGGAACCCAACATGCGCATAGTGCATCTCTTCAGCATTCACGTTGGTCACTGGGGGTTGTCCAAAAACCGCAGACCCCAGTAGTGACAAAATGAGCGGCGAATTTGCCTGCTCACCCCAATCCTGGCACTGCAAGAGAGCAGTGTTTGGATTGGCTGCTGCATCATGTAGAGCGCGGTTGCCAGTCTAGTCTCGCACTAGCAAAGGCAGCCGCAGCCCTGACTTGGCAGCGCGGGGGTGGGAGGGCCACCCCAACGTAATGGCCAATTGTTAAGCCATGCAGTGATTGGTCATGCTGCCGTTGCTGGGCAAATCGGCCACCCTTCTTGTCGACTCGAGACACGATAGATTAGTGAGTCCGAGACTAGTCGTTGCACAGACAACTGCGGGTCCGTGACACGAGTGGAGTAACCAGTACTGCATCATTTGATTCACGTGGCGTGCATCTCCAGCCCTCCACGTCACACTGGCTTGCAGCACAGTCAGGTACATAAAAGAATTAGATTCTTTTTAAAAGAATCAAATTCAACTTGAATTTGAGGCCTTGTAATGTGCACCACCAGTGGTGGTGCACACAAGGACCAGATTAACACAACAGCCTCTCCAAAATCCGTATTTCGGCGGGTTAATTAATCCATTCCGAGATAAAAAATCTGCCACCGGCTGCGCACCTAGTGTTGCTTACTCCATCGATCAGGCTTAGGTCATTGTGCGGGCCTTTGTCTTTTCTTCGAGTGCTGCCCTCACTCACGGGGCCAACTGGCTGCTCCGTGGCGGGCACTTGGGCCTGGAAAAGAGCGGGAGCCCGAGGGAAGGTGTCAAGGTGATGCGCAGGGCAGATGCGGGCGATGTATTCATGGCACAGAGCGAAGGCGCAACGGTGAGAAATGGCGGGTCACTTCTCACTTCATTGCCTGCAGACAATAAAGTGAGAAGTGACCCGCCATTTCTCAACGTCACGCCTTCGCTCTGTGCCATGAATACATCGCCTGCATCTGCCCTGTGCATCACCTTCCCTCAGTGCAGACGGTCGGTCACCCCGCTCAGTACATACACACCTCTGTCCTTTCACCTTGACAAGGTGAAAGGAAAGAGGTGACCTTGTCCACACACCTTTTCTCTTTGACCCGTACCAGTACAGTGCGGCCTTTTCCAACAGGTGGTCTGCCTGAATAAATGTCCATTTTTTAATTCTGTGCTATGTGTTTCTCGAGAATCTCGAACTTTGTACCGAAGTTTGAATGCTATTGCTAATTAAAATTAATGTGACGCTGTTTGAGAGCAGATAGGTCCCGGCAGAGTGTTAACCATGAACTAATTCCTCCTTAGCATTTCTTAAACAAAGTGCAATGGTTTCTAACTTTCAGACCAAACCTTCTCCCAAACAGAGTACTAACATTTCAAACCCCTTGTGAGGCCCTAGCATCCCTTAAAACAGTGTGCCATGATTTCCAACTCTTTCAGGCCCTAACATACCTCGAACCGTTCCATGATTTCCAACTCTTTCAGGCCCTAGCATGTCCCGGAGTCCCCGGACCCAGACATTGTACCTCTCTGTCAGGCCCTAGCATCTTTCAAACAGTGTACAGTGGCTTCTAATACTCTTAAGACCCTAGCATCTCCTGAACATTGTACCATGATTTCTAACTCTTTGTCAGACCTTAGTGCAGGGGTCTTCAAACTTTGAAGTGATCCTAGGGGTGCCAGGCTCTGGCCAAAAGAAGCATTATGCTGATAGCAGTGCTTTGTTTTAAAGTGAAATAAATGAGCGTCAGTCAGTAAACCACTCTGTAATGGGCCATCACTAATATCTTTTGTCATGTATAACCTAGCTGAGAGTATAAAAGACCTTGTTTGAGTTTGGGGAGGTACCGCAATCGCATCACAAAAGATTTCCCTTCAGCCTGAAACTCAATATAGGGCAATAACAGTATATTACAACCAGCAACACAACATCAGAGGAATATTTAAAAGAACAAGACAGAACCTTTAAAACAGCAAAATAGAGTTATCGTTCCACAAAGGAAGTCCTCCACTGAGAATGCAGAGCAGAGTTTATGAGAGGTGTTAGGAATTTGCTATGGGCGACATTTATTAAACTGATAAAAAATTATTTTTAACTGAAGAGTACGGCCTTCAGATACAGACTTGGGAAATCTGGTGCAAAGCGCATTAAAAGTCATTATATTTATAGGCCACTGCGTATGCAAAAAAACATTATCGGTTAGTTCTATGCAACCCATTAAAACAGGACTTAGGCTTCTGCATCCAAGTGAAGACAATAAAGGTGAAATTACCATCTTTCTCGGTTTTTCTCTTCAGACTGTTTGCCTAAAGAGAGCCCGGTCACTCTGCATACAGGCCTCCCCTTTCTCCAGTTTTTATGAATAAAAAGTTTGCTTTCTATTTATGTCCTCTTTCTAGCTCCTCTTTATTCCACATCCCCGTTTATGTATAATCCCTATTTCATGAATGTTCGCGTGCTGTTAGCGAACTTTTTCTGCAGGAAGATGGGCGAGCCCCTTTTAGTAGCTCTGCCAGTTTGTCTGGTAAATAAATTGTCCGTTATTTGGAGCACTAATACCTAAATTTTGTTATATTTTGCTTTTCAGCATCTGGTAAAGCCTCAGGCTGACGAACTTTACCTAATTTTTGGGCAAAGAAGAAGATGCACCAACCTCCTTTGCTGCTTCTTGCGCCTCTACAACACAGTCAACAACCCCAGCGTTTAAGGTAAGGAAACTGATGCTATATTTTTTTTACATTGTAGTTAAGGGCTATGTAAGTTGTCTACAGGTGGGTGGCATCTACATGCACATCAGTATCAATTTGAGGCATATAACTGTGTAATCAATATTAAAGATCGATTTGAATGTTGAGCGCTCGATTGAAGACAATGAATTGGCCCAGGGATAATAACGGCTGGTGTAAGCCTTCTGCTCCCAATGTTTGACTTTCTGTTTTCCTCTTTTTAATTTGAAACATTCTACCGTCATTGGATGGAATGTAATAATAGCCTTTTACCGCCCACCTGCCTCTGGCGATACCGGTTGTTAAATTAAAGGCCCTCTCTCTTGCCTTGTAATAGGCCCTCACCTGTGCGCTTGCTTAGGATATATTCCTGCTTGAGTGCCTTCGCAACCAGTGTGGCACACCGAGGGAGCAGGCTATAAGGCTATATTTTTATCAGTCATATTGTGCGAAGGGGAACTGTTGGAGATATATTGCGATAATGCACAAGATATGCATTTATACAGAAATATGATGTATTTGCACCACACCTCATACGTTGTACTTTGATTATTGACAGGTAACTTTAATATTGGTAAGACACCATGAATACAGTAGAGCAACTACTTGCAAAGCCGTTCATTGGACTGAAACGTGAAGAGAAACTAATTGTAAAACAATTAGGACCTCACCGGTCAGACCTAAACCTACAACAAAGTTCCCTAGACAGAGGGAAGAAATACACACGTTCGTTCTCAAACACCTGGTACACAAAAGTTGATTGGCTTACAGGGTGTACTTCAACAAATTCTCTGTTCTGCTTCCCCTGCTTGCTGTTTGGTGGTGAAATTCCTTGGACAAAAAAAGGAGTAATAGACTTGAAGCATTTGTCAGATAAAGTAAAGAAGCATGCACACACAAAAATCCATATGGAAAACCTGACGAGACTGGGAATGTTGGGAGACACACGATTGAAGCCCACATAAGCGACGCGCACCGCAAAACAATAAAGAAACACAATGAAGCAGTTGATAGGAATAGACACATACTATCAAAAATCATTGATTGCATTTGTTTCTGTGGTGCTTTTGAACTGGCATTACGACGGCATGATGAATCTCAAAGTTCTGCAAATCCTGGTATATTCAGAGGCCTTGTGAATTTAATAGCAAGCATAGACCGTGAAAAGGAAGCACATCTAGCAAGTGCTACAGTCTTCAAGGGCCCCTCTACAATAATACAAAACGAACTGCTTGAGTGCATGCTAGAGATTGTAAAAAGCAATATCGTATAAGAGTTAAAAAACACAGACTTTGTGGCTAATACAGGCTGATGACACCACTGATGTGGCCACTAAAACACAGTCTGTATTGCTGTTTCGGTACCTTGACAATGACAGCAAAGTTGTGGAGAGGTTCTATGGCTTCACACATGTAAGAGACTCTAGTGCAGAAAGCATTTCTTCAGCTATTCTACATGAACTAAACTTATGAACTAAACTTGATTTTCCAGAGCAGCCTCAAAAACAAAAACTGATTGCACAAAGCTATGATGGTGCTGCAGTAATGAGTGGAATCAACGGTGGAGTACAAAAAAAAAATTAGAGATGTGTACCCTAATGCCCATTATGTGCACTGTTATGCCCACCAACTTAATCTTATTATGCAACAAGCAGTAGGAAAGATCTCTGAAGCACAGATATTCTTTATGGATGTAGGAGGAATGGCAGCATTCTTCTCACGTTCCCCCAAAAGAACAGAGGTACTTCAGACGATTGTCAACAGAAGGATTCCAAAGGGAGGCCCAACTTGTTGGAATTTTCACATACGTACAATCAGCCTAATATACCAATATAGGGTTGACATTGAGAAATGTTTTGACACCATAGAAGCCAATGATGACTTTGAATTCAAAAGTCGGAATGAGGCCCGTGGCTTTGCTAGAACTTTACAAGACAAGGAGTACCAGTTTTTGCTATTTTTGTTTCATGAAATAATGCCTCATGTTGATGCACTATATAACAAGTTACACAAACGTGAAATAGATACTGTCTTTGTGGAAAGAGCTACCACCGACTTTGTCACCAGCATGAACAAAGTCAGAGAAGGGGTTGACAATTTAGATAGCAGACTCCCAAATGATTCTAGTTTCTCTAACCGCAGAAAAAACATCAGCAGTCTGGTCCGAATTGCAAAAGAGATATGTGACACTATAAATGTGCAGGCAAAGGAACGTTTTTCTTTTACAAAGCATTTGGTGAATGCCACATTACTGCAAAGTGATCAGTTTGCAAAATATGATAATTCCTTCCCTGAGCAAACACTGAATAAGGCTGTGGAAGCTTACCCTATGTTCAACAAAGAGGATCTGAGAACTGAATTAACTGTACTGTATGGAATGAATGTATATCGGCAAGCCACTGGTGCAATTTCTTTGCATGCTTTAATTCAGAATCTTAACATGGAAAAGTCACTTACAGAGACAGTAGCTTTACTAAAAATAGTCATTACCACTCCGATGACAACAGCAGAGGCGGAACAATGTTTTTCCACTTTAAACAGAAGTAAGACATTCCTGAGGAACACCATGATTGAGGAAAGACTGAATGCTTTAGCAATGCTCTCTATAGAGAGAGACCTAGTTAAAAGAATCCCGGACTTTAACGTTCAAGTTATTGAGAAGTTCACTGCTATTAAAGACAGACGTGCTGATTTTGTCTACAAAAAGTGAACAATACGTGGAATGCTGCTAGTTTGCGACCTGTTTAGTTGTTTGTTAAATAAAAAACATCTGTGAGGTACTCAGCAATGCATTGTATCTCGAAGTCTGTTATGAAGCTCTGTGGTTATACTGAATAAGCAGCTACCTATGTTATATGACATCTCTTTATTAATGTAATAACTGCACTTTCACAATTGCCTTATTAACCTTCCTGCTTTCTCAAATTTGCCTGAAAATGCACCATTTGTCCATTCTTTTTTCAAAATTTTCTAGGGGGGAGAACCCCCCCGTACCCCCATAGGTTGTTCTGGCTCACTCGCTACGCTCGCTCGCTGTGGTGCAGTACGACAATAATTTTACGCCTCACCACTTTCAAATGTCACCAGCTGCCACTGCAGGAAACCCTAAGCCCTACGTCCAATAGAAAGCCTAACCCCAACCCTAGTACCAACCCTAGTACCAGCAGCCAATCATACAGGAAACCCTAAGCCCTACATCCAATAAAAAACCTAGCCCCAGCCCTAGTCTCTGCCCTTACCGCAGCCCTATTCCTAGAAGCCAATCAGACACGAAACCCTAAACCCTACATCCAATCGAAAGCCCAGCCCCAGGAACCAATCCAAAACCCCAAACCTATCCACCAATCAGATCACTAGCCCTAAACCCTACATCAACAGATTCACTGACAATACAATACAATGCTTTAGTGCCAAGTTTCTGCTAGTTGGATACTTCTTTTAGGGAAAGCAGCATTCATCATCGGGGATAGCAATGTTCATATACCAGGACGTCTACTGTTCATTGTACCATTGAAAAGTCTGCTTATGTTGCTGATAGAGATGTACAAATGTGCGAAGCTGGTCGATTCGTAACACCACAAACATTTATTAACTGTATGCTTTCAAATTGGGAAGCTGTAAATTAGAACAAATAAAAATGGTGCAGCTCAAAATGCACTTTCAAGGCCTATGGTGTGTTACAGATTTTAATTGAAAACAAGGTTGTAAAATGCAGTATTTGGCACACTTGTTTTTCTTGGGCGAGAACCTTCGCCAAACTCTCTTGAGGAAGGCATGCTTGCTAAAAGTAATCCAACTTTGGTCACTGTCCATGTAGGCAGTGTGCAACACCAATGTAGGAAGCAAGTGGGTAGCAAGGTCAACTGCATTTTTTTCTTCACAAGTTAGGCACTGCACCACACGTTTTGTGTAATGCCCAAGATAAGTAATGAGCGCAACCTTTCCCAGTTTGAGCGGAAAGTCTGGTATTGATGAGTCCAGTCAGATGACACTAGGTGGTGCCATTAGCCTCCCAGATTCCTCTTTCATTTTATTTGACACATTGTTTTCTTGCATTTTGCAGCTGGGAAGCAGAATATTTCTCTTTCAGAACGGAATGGGATGTGGGGGATAAAAGGTGGAAGACTGAGTTTGTGTATGCTTTTAAAAAGATGTAAATAGAGCTTCCCTTTGCACTTGTGTCTATACTATCAACTGATAGGATGCCAGATGACTGGCTATTTACAAGCCAACATAGCAATAAGATGAAACCTCTTCTCGGGCACTGTAGGGGGTATAACTATGGCGGTCTTAGAGTAAGTCATGCATAGGTAATATACAGACCTATCCCGTCTTAATTACAGCTTTGCCTAAGACAGTGGTGTTACAACTATCCACCTCTCATATTTGATTTTTACAGATTTACTCAGGTAATATGTGGCCTGTTCCCAAGGCCTAAAGAGGCAACAGTTATGTAGCTCTTTGCATGGGGGTGTTTTTGAGTCATTTAGGGACCTTTCCTAAGATAATATATGTACCTTAGGCAGGCACTTGGTGAGTAAAAGCAGGTAGGTCTGAGGATAACAAATGTTTTGAATATTCCAGTATCTATTGTGAAATAACGTACATCCTGGTTTCAGGCAGTACTAGGGTATAACCACACAGCTCAAGGGATGGCGAATGCTTTGTTTATTTACAGACCTACCCTACCCTAAGATGGTACATTTCTCGTTTCCAGACATCACAATAGTATACCATCGCAGTTCTCTGGTGGTGATGGTTTAGGTATTCCTCTTCTCTGTATAACCATGTTTCTGAAACAACGTGGGTTAGTGTTAAACAAAACTTACCTAGACTGAAAGGATTTATTTTCTAAGAAAAAAATGGTGATTACTAACTAGGTCTTCATTACATTGCAAAAATATTTTTGAGGATTTTGTTTTCCGAAATTTATACATTGCGGTCGGAAAAAAGAAGTACATGGCCAAGCCAGTTAGTGGAATGGGTGGCACCTTATCTTGCAGGGGGGCAGCTGAGGTTTTGCTATGCCACTGATAGGATCATCTGTTCACATTGAGGGAGCCTCCAAGATGAGCTGCTATTGGAAAGTTTCCCTGTTGCTGTATCCACTTCAAAAGGCGTATCACCTCCCAACGCAGCCCCCCACCCCCGATACTACAATGCCCTCTTTGTTGATATAATGGACGATAGAGATGTCCAAAAGAACGGAACATTGCTCTGTAAGATTGAAGGGAGAAAGTCTTTCATTGCTAGACAGACCCATTAAAGGTCAGTATAACAATTTGGGTTTTTAGTTGAGAGGGGCGGAAGCCCCACTCGTTTAATAAATACAATCCATGTCAAGGTGAACCACAAAAGTCACTAAATTAGCCTGTGCTTAACCTCTGGTAGCTTGTCACAAACGCATTCCGGCTTAACTTAAAGGTGATGTGCAAATATATGAAGCACACAAACAGTAATAAAGTGAAAGCACAACACAAGAAAAATCCCAAACCAATTTAGAACAAGCTTTTGCAATGCAATAGGTCTCGCATTTGCAAGAGTTGGAGCTATTGGTGTTGTAAATGTTTTGTACTTACGTGTTTTGGAGTGGATGTGTAGTGGAATTATGTGGTATGGTGTGCAGTGAAATGATGTGGCTAGTAATTATGTGGTGTTTAGTGCGTAGAAATTGTATGTAGTGGGATTGTGTGTTTTGGAGAATAATTATGTGGTATGGTATTTTGTGTTATGGAGTGTTATGTAGTGGAGTTAAATTTTGTGGTCTGCTGTTGAATTTTATGGTGTGATTTTGAATTATGTGGTGTGGACTGTGTGTATGTGGTGTGTTATGTAATTGTTATGTTGATTTGTATTATGTGTTTTCTTGTTGAATTATGTGGTGTGTAATGGAAATTTGTAGAGTTAATTTGTGTGGTGTGGAACTGTGTGGCGTTGAATGAAATTATGCTGATTGGGATTATGTGGCATGGTGTGGAGTGTATTTATGTGGATTGTTGCTATTTGGTATAAATTGGTTTTAGGTGGGTTGTATTTATCTGATAGTGAGTAGAGTGTTATTATGTGGAGTTGAATGAAGTTGTGCTGAGTTGTATTATGTGTAGTGTAATTATGCTGGGTGGTTTGAATTGTATGCTGGTGAATTGTGTGGTGTGGAATTGTGTCAATTCATAGAGGCACAAGGCGTGATGAGGAAAGATTTACCATTCCCACCATATAGGAAGAACAGTTAAATAAGCAATGTACCTGATAAAGAATAACCCCACTAACTGTTCGTTCGTGTAATGCTTGCCGACTCCATTTGGAGTCTACCAGTATAAACATAGAAGGCACATAAGAAGATAATGTGGGAGCTGTTTATTTTGTAAATGCCTGAAGAATACACCAGCTATTGGGTGCAAAGTTCAGAACTCCAGTATCGTTATTAGATATGTGAAGAGCTCAGGTCGCCTTAGACTCAGTAAGCTGAGAGAGTGAGAAGCTTGAGTTCCTTTTATTGCATGACAGCGCCTTGAAACCATGCAAAAAGGGGGAAAGCGCAGCACTCCTCTTTTGTAGTCCCAGATGGCACCTCTGGAACAAAAGTGATGGGAGGGTAGGGTGATGGGTGCAGCTGCAACTCAAACACTCTACATATTGCAAACAAGGGTAAGATGGGCACACAGAGTAAGGAGCGAGGGGGCAGCGGGCAGACAGGGAATGGAGGGGCAGAGGATCAAAGCAGTGATACCAGGAACATTTTGCTGTTCAACTGTGCACAAGTCCAGTGGGTGGTCAGCTGTTTCCGTTTTGGGGCCTTGCGCTGACAGGTTAAATAATTCTGCAGCGTGTTTGTACAAATGATCGCATCGGTATCTCTTTGATAGCCACCCCTTGCTGCCTGGCACACCACTCACTGCACGCCACCCTCGCTTTTTTGTCTCAAACCACCTCGATAGTTGGGAGAGAAGTTAAAATAGACAGTTTATTATTTTCATATTAAAAGAATGGAGTGCCTACAGTGATACTAACAAATGCTGTCTGTGCACTTCCGGTGTCTTTAAAAAAGATTGACGTTTTGAATACCTCGTCATGGATGCAGCGCAATTATCAACCACTATTAAGCGTTGCGTTTGTACTTGAGTTTGTACCGCTGATTACCACACTGAGGGAAACTCTTATCTGAGATCTTTACAGCTCCAAATGACATCCGACCTCTAAGAATTTCAAAAATAAAACGTAATGATGGTCGCCAAATGCAAGTCTCCAAAGAATTCTTATTATTCTGTAGCATGCAGGGAGAGGCAGAGACTCAGGTACCAGAAAACATAATATCAACAAGCATTTGCAATGCAATAAGTCTCGCATTTACGTGAGTTTAAGCTATGGGCATTGTAAATGACAATGCCTATTATTTTGTTTTTTTAAAACATAAATAAAAGGCATTGTCATTTACAATGCCAATAGCTTAAACTCGCGTAAATGCAAGAGCTATTGCATTGCAAATGCTTGCTTGTTTAAGTTAAAAACTGAGCGCGGTGCCGCTTCAAGGACACTGCGCTCTGTTTCTTTCTTTTTTCTTTTTAAACTTTAATTCTGAGCGTGGTATCCTTGAAGCGAGCGCGGCGCTCAGTGTTAAAGTAAAAAAAATACTAAAAAAAAAACGAGCGCGGTGACCTTGAAGCGGCACCGCGCTCAGTTTTAAAGTAAAAAAAAAACAAGCTTGGTGTCCCTGAAGCAGGCACCGCGCTTCTTATGAAAGTAAAAAAAAAAAAAAAAATAGAGCGCGGTGTCCCAGAAGTGGACGCCGCGCTCAGGATACGAATACAATAAAATAGCATCCGCCATTGTCCCCATAAACAAAATAGTGCTGATCCCCTAGATAAAGCCGACCGTGTAACGAGCCAAGTAAAAGGTCCAGTCGGAAGGGGCGGTAACAAATGATGACAAGGCGGTAACAAGGAGGGACTAACAAGCCTCATAATGAATCGGAAGCCAGCATTTACCAAGGACAATGACACCAGCCGATGAAAAGTATGGGTGGAGAGAAGACGAGGCTTACACAGCATACTCGACTACTGCATGCCTTGCAGAGAGAGCAGTGCATGCGTGCTGCCGCTAGGCTCGACCTAAAAAGTGATCGAGTGCATGGACTCATGGAGCAGTGATGCATTGTTCGGATTTCACATGCAATCAGACTTTTCTTTACAAATGTTCCTTCTGTTAAGACTTTACCAGCGCCACTAAATGTGAGATAGTTCCCACAACTCACAAGGGAATATATGGGCATTAAAAGTAAGTTCCAATGGCTGTGATTTGCATTCAAGTACCTCTAGGATGCAGAATTTGGAAACTTTATCAGTCCCTCATATTCTATTCAGACATTTTCATCTGTAATCTAATTTGATATCAGCTGCAATTAATGAATATGTAGGTAGGAATTCAACAGCCCCAATATTGTTCCCCTAACCTCACTTCTGTTGAATAAGAGGCCTGCATTGGGCAAGTTAAATTAGTGTTTATTTTACCAGGGGGGTTGTTGCATGTGCTTTGTTAGTACTCAGATGAACAAAAGTATTTACCACTGTCAATTTGCAAATAGGCTTGTTGCACTCATGTGAGATATAAAATAGACCCTGAATAGACTCTACTGTGGCTGTAGCTCAAAACACCAAAGGCTCAGGCTGGTTTGTCGGTTGTTTTGATGTCTGCAGAACCAGAAACCCTGACTTCCCCACTTAATCAACTGTGTGATACTGGGCAAATGACTTTCTTGCCCTGTGTTTCAGTTATTTTACCGATAACAATTGTAAACGTTTAATCTAAGTTTCAAGTGCTAGACTTTTATATAGATCAGAAAGATTACATCTTTATTTTGTTTTAACATCCATATCAATATATGCTAGGCCATTGATTTAGCAGCGCTTTTCTTTTTTGTGTGATCTGTGCATCGCAGTAATATTGGGTCCTACTATGAAAGCAGCAGTGTTTGTCCTTGCTAAGGAAAACAAAATATTTACAAAATGTGTCAGTTTTGTCGTCCTATTTTTGGCCAGACAGTTTCATTCGACAAAGAAACTCGTTTCGCCAAGGGTATCACCTATTTCTAGTTTCTAATTCTACTTATTAGTGTCACATGCTCCACATGGCAGCTTCAAGGCGCTTTGATACAGCTCCAATATCGGCTTTCTTTCCCAAACAGGCAGAGTCACTGCGACATTAGACAGTGCGCAGCCGAAACCCCATAAAGCCAGGCTAATGCACAGTTGTTTGGGACACTGCAAGGCTTTTACGTTTTCATCGTGGGTTTGCGCTTACTCGTACAAAGTTGTCTTCCGTGCGCTTTGTAATTGCTATTGGTTGTTGAAGAGCTGGGCAGATAATTTTTAATTTTGCCGTCATAGCGAGAGATTAGCAAATTCAGATATGGCTATTTGTTAATTGTAGACATCTGCGCTGGTTTCAGCAAATGTATTATGTAATATAAACACAATCAAGATACATTTAATATTTACTTTTACGTGCGCAGCTCACTGAGTAAAATTGATGGGGTTTCTAAAGTAAAAGCAGGCGCAGTGCTGAAACTTTAAGCGCGGCGCCAGGGGATGAGAAGCTGTGAGCCACGGGCGCCATTGTTGATTGTGTGCGCCCGTGATGTTGAAGTAAAAATGGGCGCCGTGCTGAAACACTAAGGGGCAGATTTACTAGCCCCTTGCGCCACTTTTGCGTCACTTTTCCCATGTTAAAAGTGACGCAAAAGTGGCGCAAGGGGCTTGTAAATCTGCCCCTAAATGCGGCAACTGGTAGTGAGCGCGAGGCACCCTCTTTATTTATTAAGTGGGCAACGAGAGAATGCAAAAAGTCCTGGACACAGTCGAGGGAGCGGAAGAAGAGAAATACTCACATAGCCCACCGCCGCCCTCAGTAACACTTTCACTTTGACAAAGAAAAAGCAATGGAGTCTTTCCCCGTGCCGGCAGCCAGCCAACCGTCTTCGATTGTGACGTCACCTGAACGTCACACGGACTATGCCCGCAACATTAAAGTGATCGCCAATAGACTGAACTGATAAAGTAGCGGCCATAAGCGTGCACTGCGCTGTTTAGAAAGTCATTAATATGAATTAACTTAATTCCTTGTGATTTATCGACTTTGTATATGTCAAACAAGGAAGAGCTTTGGTCGTTTTTAAAATACGGTTTCTACAAATGGAGCGCAGCAGACGCAAAGCATGTATGGCACTGAGGCAGGGAAACACAAGAAGAAGAAAAGTAGTCAGCAAAGGAAGACATAAAAACGTAAAGCGTAACAATATAGTAGTTGGTCGGTACTGCATGGAGAAAACCGGAAACAAGTAGGAGGGACAGAGATGGCGGATTGCCCATTGGCAAGCAAGTATTTGTAAAGGACCCTAACCAAGACAAATAAAAAGCAATATGAGGAGTTCAACTCCTAAAGCATACACAACAGGTTGCTAAGCGACAGCGCAAGCGATGTACGCTCGACCTAAAAATAGAGTACATTTTAATAAATAAAATGATACCCAAAATGACAAAAATACAATGAGTAGAACCGAATAAACTCCATTCTAAAGTTTTTAGTGAAAACAGCACCTAAAGTGCCACTCATGGTCATCTGGTCACGCTAAGCCAGGGGAAAGTCACAAGTTCAGGCTGACTGCAATGGAATGCGGGTTGGATACAGGGTCCAGGTTAGTCCCGCTGAAAAGTTACCTTCTCAAGTCCACTGCAAAGAGTTCTGTTCATATTGCAGGATGCCGTGAAGAAGAGGCTTGCTGCACAAAAAGCAGGTTGAGCTTTGCATACGGTCGTTGCTGTAGCGTGAAGATACAGATGTCGCTGCGTATTCATGCAACAGCAAAGATGGCTTGCTACTACCACCAACGTTAGGTGCTGTTCTCTCGTTGCAGGTCGTCGTTGGCATAAAGAGAAGGTCAGCTTTACAACAGTGAAAAATTACTTTATGTGTTTTTCACTGCCTGGACATGTGAAACTTAAGTACACATGTGCTTCTTTTTAACTACACAATACCCTCTCCTATGAGCCTTTAGGGTCTACGCTAGTGGTGACTTATAAGTATTAAAAAGGAAGGTTTAGGCATGGCAAAAGGTTAATTTTTTTTATCTATAACACACAAAATGGGAGGAGGGTCCAAGGGAAAATATTTAGAGACCTGCAAGGAAACAATTCCCCTAAAGAATACAGTAGTAACACACACAAATCCTTGGGTCTAGATTAACCAAACTAAGCACATAGAGTGACAGACTAGTGTCTCACCCAGTACCCTTGTGGGAGAAATCCCTTTCAGGACGAATACCCTCACCCACCAAAGGTGGCATGCTTCATCATCTGGGTATCTCCTCTTAGTGGGAAAACCTAGTCCCTCTAAGGGCTACAACCTCTTCTCTGAGAAGGGGGAGCTCAGGGATGTTTTAGATGAGCCTACTCTATAGAGGATACACTAAATCCCACAGATGAGAGATGCTAAAAGATAAATTGTGAGGACGCAGCGCAAAATAAATATAACTAGTGGGGTAGTGAAGTTAAAACTGCCTAGTCAGAAACAAAAAAAAATGTATTCGCTTGTTCCTACTGACAGGGTTAAAAAGACAGTGCAAGAAGCAGTATGGATTTAAACTACTCTGTGTACGACAAAAAGGTCTACATGTTTCAGCCCTAGTTAATCCAAGAGGTATCAGGGCTTTCGTCAGGACCTAAAGACGATTGCTGCTGCCAGAGACAAAAAAAGGAAAGTGTGTATAAAGTGTAATGATATCAAACCAGTTATCCCTTCAATTTCAATTCTCGGATTTCACTGGTTGTACCCAAAATTCTTGGACAAGCGGCAACACCTCAACCTGGCGACAGCTCAGGGAAGGGGGCCCCGCTCTCTCCGTCGGTACCCCGTCTCGGTACTGAACAGCAGCAATCGTCTTTAGGTCCTGACGAAAGCCCTGATACCTCTTGGATTAACTAGGGCTGAAACATGTAGACCTTTTTGTCATACACAGAGTAGTTTAAATCCATACTGCTTCTTGCACTGTCTTTTTAACCTTGTCAGTAGCAACAAGAGAATAACATTTTTTTGTTTCTGACTAGGCAGTTTTAACTTCACCACCCCACTAGTTATATTTATTTTGCGCTGCGTCCTCACCTTTTATCTTGTAGCATCTCTCATCTGTGGGATTTAGTGTATCCTCTATAGAGTAGGCTCATCTAAAACATCCCTGAGCTCCCTCTTCTCAGAGAAGAGGTTGTAGCCCTTAGTGGGACTAGGTTTTCCCACTAAGAGGAGATACCCAGATGATGAAGCATGCCACCTTTGGTGGGTGAGGGTATTCGTCCTGAAAGGGATTTCTCCCACAAGGGTACTGGGTGATACACTAGTCTGTCACTCTATGTGCTTAGTTTGGTTAATCTAGACCCAAAGATTTGTGTGTGTTGCAAAAGGTTAATTTTGCCAGGTCAAAATGGCAGTTTAAAACTGCACGACAGCATGCAGTGGCAGATCTGAGGCATGTTTTACAGTGCTACTTTAGTGGGTGGCACAATGAGTGCTGCTGCCTACTAATATCATGTAATTTACAGGCGCTGGGTACAGGTAGTACAATTTAGTAGGGGCTTATAGGTAGAATAAAAGTGCCAATTAGGTGTAGTCCAATTTTACCACAGTTGAAGGAGAGAGCACAAGCACTGGTTAGCAGTGATAAATAGGAGAGTCCTAAAGCCAACAAAAACAAATTCAGCAAACAGGAGGGGTGAAGGCAAAACGTTTAGGGAAATACCACGCCAATGACACCAGGTCTAACAGTCCACTTCGGTGTGGGAGAGGTGAGATATTTGGGTGTTGATGGCAAAGCCCAGATTGTGGATATGAGTCACTATGCTGTAGATGTTCCTTGACCAGTGCTTGCGACTTTGCTTTCACCAGCCATTCGTCCAAGTAAGAGAATACATTAGCTCCTGGCAATCGCAGTGAAGCTACTGTCAGTCTGGACAGCAGGACTACAATGTGAGTGCTGGGATCCCAACTGTGAACCTCCAGTGTCACCTGTGAGTGGGGATAACTGGAAGAAGAAAATAGGCTTCATGGAGGTCTATGGACACTTATTTCCTGAGTTCATGGCCAACAGGACTTGGCTCCAGGACAGTAACGTGGATGTGTCCTGCTGGATGAAAAGGTTCAGAAGGTGGTGATCCAAAATTGGCCACAGGCATCTGTCCTCCTTGGAGGCCAAGATGTAAAAGGAGTAAAATCATGTGTCTGTCTCTACCAGAGGCACCACCTTTATGACCCTCTTTGTCCAGTTGGACAGGGACTTCCACCTCTAGGATCAAGGCATGCGCTAGAGAGCATGCTCTGATGGGAGAAGGTGGTGTGGATTGGAGGGGAAGTCATAGTCCCAGTGGATTCGCTGGATGACACAGCAAACTATTGTGATTGCCTGCCAGTTGGTGACAAAATGAGAGACCCACCGGAAGATGTCGTAAAGAGGAGTCATCTAAGGAGTTTGAAAGCAGCAGGAGACAGTGAGTACTGGATCCCTTGTTGGTGTTCCTCAGATCCTTCATTTACTCGTAAGAAGTGATGTAACTGCTGTGGCAGCAGATGGGTCGAGACTGCAGGGCCCTAGGATAACCGTAGAATTTTCAGAATTGATGTTGTAACTGCAATACTTTAGAGGTTAGGCTCAGGGTGCTATCTATAGTTCTAGCCCTGCTGTTTTTAAAATGTTTCTTGAGGAGTCTTCCTTCTTTGCGAAAAGTTCTTGCTTTCAAAAAGCATGTCTATAAGCCTAGTCAGGGCACTGAAAATTCAGTGGGACACATCCAAGCACGTTGATGGAGGGTGAAGGCTTACTAATAGGCCAAGTAATGGAGTTAGCATAGTCTAAGCCATATTTCATGGCTTGTTTTGATGCATTCAGTCCATTAATCTCGAAATCAGAAAACTGTTTTTGTTTATATCTTCTGTCAAGTTGATAGCTAGGTTTTGCTCATTCCTGTAGGGGATGTATATATTGGCCTAAAAACAGGGGACATTAGCAATGCATTGTCTCAGAATGCCGGAAGCAAAAACGTTGCAGGCCAAGGTGTTTAGGTTCTTGGATTCCCAATACAGAAATGCCATAAGGAAAGCGTTGGGGATTCTGCTTGGAAGACTGCTTTTGGATCACTAGACTTTCTGGCGATGGGCGAGAAGACAGGGAAAGGAGTCACTCAGAACAGGTCTATGGCATCTAGCAATCTGCATAAGGATTGCCAAACACGGAAAGAGTTTCTTGCATGTAGCCATGATAGAATTTAGGATGGCCTCATTAAACAGAAGCAAGAGTTCTGCATTTGCTGCAAATGATTCTAACATATGTGCGAGAATGTTAGATGATACTTCTGTAGAAGACAGGTTCAAAATCAAGGTTTCTGTAGCATTCTGGACGAACGTGGCAAAAGACGACACCGACTCATAAACAGGCCCTGATGGGTAGGTAGGAGAAGTCCTCTTCTGGCAACATGTAGG
This sequence comes from Calotriton arnoldi, assembly GCA_963921515.1. NCBI lineage: Eukaryota > Metazoa > Chordata > Amphibia > Caudata > Salamandridae > Calotriton > Calotriton arnoldi. The sequence goes on along the minus strand of CAWUFW010002074.1, from coordinate 2,251,116 downwards.
AAATCCACATTTTTTGCATTGTCATCCCAGACTTTTCACCTTTTTCTGGACATTATTTTGGCTGGATTTTGAAATCTGTGCCCCATACCCCTGCTAAACAGGACTAAAGTGCTTTGTTTCCCCTTTGAGCTTAGTTACATTGGCTAGCACCTGATTGTTATAGTGTCATACTTAACTTCCCTAGTATGTGATGTGCGAAATACACACCGGGCTAGAAGTTAGATGCCACCGGCGGACTGCACCACCTAGGGTGCCATCCACAGGGTTGGCCTGTAAAACATGGCTTCAGTCCTTCCATGTGTCACCTGAGTGAAGCTACTTAAAACCTGCTGTCGAAGTGTCGGACCAAGATGGCCGCTTGAGCTCTCGGCTCCGCCGCTACTATCTCCCCAGACCCAACATCCTGCCGATATCCTGTCCCTAATGGTCGGCGATTGCAGCAGAAAGTGAGCAGTGACGATCGACGTTGTCCCGACTCTCTGACACCGCCCGGAGCTGAAGATACCGGTGCCGGTCATTTGGGCCTGTTCGCTGGTGCTCGACCGGGGACTAAGGTGAAGAGGAGGCGGCCGTGACGCGCACGGGAATCGGATGCCCGGACCGGAAGTTGCCGGTCGAAGCGCAACTTCCTCACCCAGCGGAATCCCACCTTCTGAAGCAGCCCGTCTCCTCCTGAACCGAGTATGGAGGTAGCACCACAGGCAACGCAATAGGCAGCGGCGTGGGGGAGTCGGAACTTTGAGGACAGACAGGAGGGGTGAGAGCGACCTGAGTTCCATTCCCCCCCCCCCTCTCAGCGGCATTTATTGGGGAGGTGCGACTGGGGCCACGATTGACCTGCTTCCTTGCCTGTGCTCTCGCGTCGGCCTGACGGCGGAAGGTGGCGCCGACCGGACCGGGGAATGGATCGACAGTAGAGGTGACATCTATCTGTGAGAAGGCCGAAACTCCACGCGAACCACGCGCCTCCGGTGCCTCCCGCCCCTGGCTGGGCGCCCGCGCTGATCTGAACCACGAGCGGGGACGAACCACGGTAGTGACCCCTCGGCGGCGATCTGGACCGGACACTACCTAAGCGACCTGTGATACAGAGGGACAATGGCGAGTAAGACGGACTCGGACAGGGGCAAGGCCAAGGGGTCCAGGGGGTCAAGACAGATCCAATCGAACAAACTAGATCGCTATACCCTGCCCAGAGGCTCGCCGACGGATCCGCATCATGCCCTTAGGGTGGGGGAGATCTCTGCGAGCCCCACTCCGGAACTGACCCTGCAGGATGTCATGGCAGCCATATAAGGGGTCAAATCATCCCTGGAACATAAAATGGACACCATTTCAATAGAAGTGAACCTAATCCGGGCCGACCTAACAAAGATGAACGAAAAAGTCAAATCCCTGGATATTAAGACGACCGGTCTAACGGACGACGTGTCGCAGCTCCAGCAAGAAGTACGCGATCTTAAATCCTTTTGTGAGACGGCCGAACGTAAACTTGACGACTGCGAAGGAAGGTCTAGGCGTAATAATATCCGCATTTTAGGGGTGCCCGAAAAATCAGAAGGGCCAGCCCCTGACCTGTTCGTTGAGGACCTTATCCTGAACCATCTTAAACCCAAGGGACTGGGAAATTTTTTTACCATAGAACGTGCCCACAGGATCCCGGGTGGGCGACCCAGGCCCGGGCGCCTCCGCGCCCTCTCATTGCACGGGTCCTCAACTTCAGAGACAGAGACGCTATCCTGCAATGCGCCCGAGCGACACCCCCCTAAGCTACGAAAATGCCGCCCTCTCATTCTTTCCGGACTTTACACAAATGGTGCAAAGGCAGCGTAGAACATTTCTGGCCGTCAAGAAGAAACTTAGGGACAAAGGACTGAGGTACGCCATGATGTTTCCCGCGCGTCTACGTGTCGAGGACGGTGGAAGGGTATGGTTCTTCGAAAATCCTGAGCTGGCCTCAGATTGGCTGGACAGTCGATCCGCTGGTGACCCCCGGGGAAGTAGTCGAGATGGAGATCAAGCGTCACAGGAACGGGAGTGAATACTGGCTAACAGGCGGGCGGCCTGTATGAACATAACCAGGTACCGGGGTTTTAAGGCCCCACAGTCGGACGACAGTTTCATGGAACAGTAGCTATTCAGCAAGGCACTCCATGACATTATGGGAACAATTTATCAGGGACGAATGGGTTTGGGATAGTGGGAAGGGGCACCGACCTTTCTCCTCTTTACTACCTTTAGTTATTGTACGTTCTAGGGTATTGGGTGACAGGCACTCTGCCAGTTTGTAATGGGCAGTTTTAAGTCCAGAGAGCAGGGACGCAGGGAGGGGGTTGTTGGAAAAGGGAGTTGGGAGGGGTGGGTTGTTTTATTGGTATATGTATTCATCGATACATGATTTGTGTACAGATTGTTCTTTCGGCAAATTTTATAATCTGCATGACCAAGGCTATGGGAGACACATACACTTATGACGCATACGCAGTGGGATAAAAGTGCGAAGATCCTGAGCTGGAATGTCAACGGGTTGGGGGACAAGGTTAAACGCAGTATAGTGCTCCAATATATTAGGAAGCAAGCTCCCGACATTGTCCTGCTTCAGGAGACACACTTGATAGGTAGCTCATGTAAGGCACTGTGTAGATCTGGCTATAAATTAGTGGCACACGCAGGATTCACCAAAGGCTCCAGAGGCGTGGGTGTAATGTTGAAAAATACCTTCCCGCTCACTATAGACCGTATTTGGGCAGACGACAGGGGCCGATACGTGGGTGTCACGGGGTCCTGGGAGGGGCGCACTACCACACTGGTCTCAATTTACGTTCCCCCGGCCTCCAAACCACCACATTCCAGGACCTGCGTGCCACTCTCATCTCACTACCTGAGGGGGTGTTGTTGCTGGGAGGGGACTTTAATTCTGTGGGATCGGGAGAGCTTGACCGCCATCCACCGCGGAAACTGGGGCCCTCGCATAACTGGTTGCCTGACTTTCTTGACACCATGGGACTAGTGGATGGCTGGCGCACATATTACCCTGACAGAATGCAATACACGTTTCACTCGGGGGCTCATGGCAGCTTCTCCAGACTAGATTACATCTTGATCCCAGCCCACCAAGTCTCGCATATCCATGAAATTAGACATCTGGCTAGGGGCATTTCGGATCACTCACCACTTTGGGTTCATATACTTCTTGACCAAGCCCGGGTGGGAAGGGTGGCCCCTATTAACCCCTGGCACCTTCGCAACCCTAAAATCCATCAAGAACTCACCAAGACAATTGATACATATTTTGCCGAAAACCTGGGCACTGTGGACTCCTCACAGGCGCTCTGGGAAGCATTTAAGACTGTGATTAGGGGAGAGGCCCTGTCCCTGATATCCGGACAAAAGAAAGAAAGATATAAAGCAATTACAAGAGTAGAGGATGAGATCTCTCACCTAGAGAGAGAGATGGAGATAACGGTCACACCTGCCACAGCTCACTTGTTGCGACTCAAACAGGATGAATATAAGGCACTATTGACTGAAAGAGCGAAAGTGCTGGGGAGAGAGACGCTCGGTAGACTCTATGATCTCGGGGATAAAGCCGGGAAACTAATAGCCTGGCTTGATAAACGCGAATGGGCAAACAGGTTAGTCCCAGTCCTTCACGAGGCTAATGACACTGAAGTAACGGATCCGCAGGACATAGTAAACTGCTTTGCCAGGCACTATAAATTAATATACTCCGCAGTGGCGTCTTATACTGAAGATGAATCTTTCGAACTACTGCGCGACATCAAACTTCCCACTCTTTCCTTAGACGATCAACGTCTTTTAGATAGCCCCCTGACTAAAGAGGAAATAGCGGCAGCAATCAGGTCACTGCGGTCAGGAAAAGCTCTTGGCCCTAACGGCATCCCAATTGAATTGTATAAACTCAGCCCCGACAAATTGTCCATTCATCTCAAGAACATGTTTGAGGAAAGTAGAGACATAGGAGTGCTCCCTATTGATCAACGTATAGCTAACATAGTAACCATACACAAGGAAGGTAAGCCCAAAACGGACTGCGCCTCCTATAGGCCGATATCCCTCCTCAATGCCGAACCCAAGATCCTTGCTAAAGTCCTCGCCACTCGTCTCATAAACGTAATTCCGGAATTGGTACACCCGGACCAATCCGGCTTCATTCCGCATAGGAACACGGCGTTGAACCTACGCCGTGCTCACGGTGTTTTGGGCAGAGTGGACACGATTCTTGAGCCAGCTGTCCTCGTGTCTTTAGATGCCACTATGGCATTCGACACTATAGAATGGCCCTATCTTAGGGCGGTCCTCCGAAAGTTAGGGTTCGGCCAGGAATTCATGCGATGGATCCAACTTCTATATTCGGAACCCATGGCGCAAGTCGTGGTGAATAACAAAAAGTCAGACCCCTTTGCCCTGAGCCGGGGCACCCGTCAGGGGTGTCCACTCTCTCCCCTTCTTTTTGCACTGGCGCTGGAGCCACTGGCCGCGTGGATCCGCCAAAACCCAGTTATACAGGGAATGCGGTGGTCACCCGACTGGGAGGACCGCATTTCGCTCTATGCGGACGATATATTACTCTATTTAACAGAGCCCAAAAAATCTCTAATAGCAGTCCTTGACATCTTAGCCACGTTCGGTAAATACTCCGGTTTCCGGATCAACTGGTCTAAATCCCATCTCTATGTTCTTCGAGGGGACCCCCTGTGTTACCCCGCAATTGTCCCATCCAAGTAAGCACCACCGGGTTCAAATACCTGGGTATATTTCTCTCCCGGGATCCTATACTCCGCTATGAAAATAATCTTCTCCCTCCACTGCTCCGCTTACGGCGAGACATTGCCAGCTGGAAATCCCTTCCCCTTTCCCTACTGGGCAAAGCTGCTCTTTTTAAAATGATGTCCCTACCCCGTTTTCTATATGTTTTGCAGAATACACTTGATCCAGTCCCTCCGAAATATTTCACAGAAATTGAAGGCCTCCAGAGAGACCTGCTATGGAACGGGCCTCCCGTATAGCCCTGACTAAGCTAACGCTACAGTGGTACGATGGGGGCATCAGCCTTCCTGACATTAAAAAATATTACTGGGCGGCACACCTAGCTGCCATTAACCATAGCACTTATGGAGAACGTGACAATCCGGGCTATCAGATGGACAGGTGGCTCCTCCCGAGCGGGAGCTATAATCGACCCCTATACGCGAAATCTGGCAGATCCAAACTCACAGGGCCCACCGGCCACTCTGTCAAAGTGTGGCACGCAGCAAATAGATCTCTGGGGTGGGAGGGTAAATTAACATTGGCTACCCCCTGTGGGACTCCGCAAAGCTTGGTAACCTGTGGTCCTCGAAAGGATTTTCTAAATGGGACCTGATCGGTGTATCACGGATCGGAGATTTGTGGACACAGGGTGCAGTAAAACCCTTTGCCGCCCTTCAAACTCAGTACGAACTTGCGGATGCCGAACTTTTCCGATATAATCAGATTAGCCACGCACTATGCTCTCTCATCCCTAGAGGCACATCCCTTCCTGACGCGTCCCCTTTAGAGGACAGAATATTAGATGGTCATGTTCCCGATAGGACAATTTCATTAATTTACAACAAATTAATACACCACATGGACGATCCTCTCCTGGCTTTGAGGGGGAAATGGGTAGCTGATGGGATGGAATTGGACGATGAGGACTGGCAGGAAGCGGTCTCCTCGCCCCGGGTGGTAGCCATTTCGGCCCGACTACGACTTGTCCAACTTAAAATCCTACACAGAGTATATATGACCGGCCCTCGACTTGTGATGATGGGAAGAGCCGAGACAGGGGACTGTCGCAGGAAATGTGGCCTCACGGGCACATTCATGCATATTATATGGGAGTGCACCCTAGTCCAAAGGTACTGGAGAGAGGTACATGAAACTATGAGTACAGTACTGAATGTTCGTATACGCCCGGAGGCACGTAGATGCCTACTAAACATATGGGAGCCAACTGATCTTAACACACACCAAACGCAGTGGGCAACTTTGGGCTTTATGCTGGCAAAAAGAAATATCGCTCAAGCCTGGGGGCGACGGCCCCTCCTACCTTAACTACCTGGGAAAACGACATGGACTGGTGCATGTTCAGAGAAAAGACAGTGTTTATTGCCCGAGGATGCCCCGAAAATGGACCCACATCTGGTCACTGTGGAACGCTTATCGTGGCGATATCTGCACCCCCACAAACTGTAGATTCTGCTGATTGACTTCCCCATTGATTATCCCCACTGCATGTAAATTCGCTAATGTACTACCTTGATTGTCATGCATATTTTTATATTGTACCGATATTGATGCCGCTATGTTAATGATTGTTTAATAAAAAGTTTAAAAAAAAAAAAAAAAAAAAAAAAACCTGCTGTCTCACCTGTCAAAATAATACTTTAGTGACAGGCAGGAATCCCTGCTTTTAATTAACCCATTCCGTGCTGAGGACGGAACGGTTCAGTCCTCAGCCACGGTGGTCGTGTGCTGAGGACAGAACCGTTCCATCCTCTGCACACAACCAAGAAATCCCTCTGCTGTTTTCAGCAGTGGGATTTAATTTAAAAAATGTTTGCCTCAGGAGCTGGGAAAGAAATTCTGAGGCATTTTTTTTGTCAATGTAATGACGATTGATGAACATGGCGCACTGACGTCATTGCATTGAAAGTGAAAGTGAAATGAGCCGATTGGCTCTTTTCACTTTCACTGCTTCGGTGCTCTCGAGGCCATCTGAGCTCCCGAGCACCGAAACACACAGGAGAGGTATTGTTGGAAAGAGGAAAATCTCCCCTTGCAAATGGTACCCTTTTCTAGTGGATCCCTGCTTGGGGATTGCAGCAGGAGGGCATTCCCCAAGCAGGGATCCACCACTAGCCACCAGGGAGGGGGGAGTAGCCTCTTGGGCAATGGCTTTTGCTCCCCCCAACTAATTTTGGGCATATTCAGTCTTTCTGGGGGGGGTGTAGAAAGCCTACTAGACACCAGGGAGTAATTGTTCTTTTTAATCAAATGGGTGGGGGCTGTCCAAAATGAGCATGCCCCCAGCCCCCAAAAAACAAAAGGGACAGCCCGAAAGCCCACTAGACACCAGGGATAATCGTGCCCCCACCCAAAAGAAATGAAAACAGAAGAATTTCTGCACCCCAGGGGGCAGATGGGGGCACTAGCCCTCGATCTGCCCTCCCTCTCGGGGAGGGGAAAAAGCCTACTAGGCACCAGGGTTTATTTTTGTTTGAATATGTAGAGGTGGGGGCTGCCCAAAATGGGCATGGCAAAGCCCCCACCCCCCAAATAAACAAGCATTGGAAATGCAATAGGTCTTGCATTTGTTGGAGCTGGAGCTATTGGCATTGTAAATGGCAATGTTTTGTACTTTGCAATAGGTCTTGTATTTGTTGGAGCTATTCACATTGTAAATGGCAATGTTTTTTTATTTATCCTTGGGGTTTTATATAGCGCGAACTTAACAGCCTCAGTTGTGAATTTCGATTCATCAAAGTTTTGTGAGCCCTGAAATTTGCACAAGTAAAGTGCTAACAGTATAAATATGGGCACTGTTTAACAAACGAAGCCACTGCAATACAAGAGCAAAGGTGACTGAGTGACTGCTTCTGGGTTGACGGAGTTGCTTACAGTCACTGCCCGTTAAAGCTAGCTAGCCCGCTACTATGAGTTTATCAAACTTAATGCTATGTTTTCTTATGTTATGTTATGCTATGCAATGCTATGTTTAGTTGTGTTTTGTTATGCTATGTTTTGTTTTGTTATGCTATGCTATGTTTTGTTATGCTATGCTTTGTTTTGTTATGCTATGCTATGTTTTGTTATGCTATGCTATGTTTTGTTGTGTTTTGTTATGCTATGCTATGTTTTGTTGTGTTTTGTTATGCTATGTTTTGTTGTGTTTTGCTATGCTATGCTTTGTTTTGTTGTGTTTGGTTATGCTATGCTATGCTTTGTTATGCTATGTTTTGTTATGCTATGCTATGCTTTGTTATGCTATGCTATGTTTTGTTTTGTTATGCTATGCTATGATTTGTTGTGTTTTGTTATGCTATGCTATGTTTTGTTATGCTATGCTATGTTTTGTTTTGTTATGCTATACTTTGTTATGCTATGCTATGTTTTGTTATGCTATGCTATGTTTTGTTGTGTTTTGTTATGCTATGTTATGTTTTGTTATGCCATGCTATGTTTTGTTGTGTTTTGCTATGCTATGCTTTGTTTTGTTATGCTATGCTGTTTTGTTATGCTATGCTATGTTTTGTTGTGTTTTGCTATGCTATGCTTTGTTTTGTTATGCTATGCTATGTTTTGTTTTGCTATGCTTTGTTATGCTATGCTATGCTTTGTTTTGTTATGCTATGTTTTGTTATGCTATGCTATGTTTTGTTGTGTTTTGTTATGCTATGCTGTTTTGTTATGCTATGCTATGTTTTGTTGTGTTTTGTTATGCTATGTTTTGTTGTGTTTTGTTATGCTATGCTATGTTTTGTTGTGTTTTGTTATGCTATGCTGTTTTGTTTTGTTATGCTATGTTTTTGGTTGTGTTTTGTTATGCTATGCTGTGTTTTGTTGTGTTTTGTTATGCTATGCTTTGTTGTGTTTTGCTATGCTATGTTTTGTTATGCTATGCTGTTTAGTTATGCTATGTTTTGTTATGCTATTCTATGCTTTGTTATGCTATGTTTTGTTTTGTTATGCTATGCTATGTTTTGTTATGCTATGCTATGTTTTGTTTTGTTATGCTATGTTTTGTTGTGTTTTGTTATGCTATGCTATGTTTTGTTTTGTTATGCTATGCTTTGTTATGCTATGCTTTGTTTTGGTATGCTATGCTATGTTTTGTTATGCTATGTTTTGTTGTGTTTTGTTATGCTATGCTATGTTTTGTTATGCTATGCTAGGTTTTGTTGTGTTTTGCTATGCTATGCTTTGTTTTGTTATGCTATGTTTTGTTATGCTATGCTATGTTTTGTGTTTTATGCTATGCTTTGTTTTGTCATGCTATGTTTTGTTTTGTTATGCTATGCTTTGTTGTGTTTTGTTATGCTTTGTTGTGCTTTGTTATGCTATGCTATGTTTTGCTATGCTATGCTTTGTTATGCTATGCTATGTTTTGTTGTGTTTTGTTATGCTATGCTATGTTTTGTTGTGTTTTGTTATGCTATGCTATGTTTTGTTGTGTTTTGCTATGCTATGTTTTGTTTTGTTATGCTATGCTATGTTTTGTTGTGTTTTGTTATTCTATGCTTTGTTATGCTATGTTTTGTTATGCTTTGCTTTGCTATGCTATGTTTTGTTTTGTTATGCTATGCTATGTTATGCTATGCTATGTTTTGCTTTGTTATGCTTTGTTGTGTTTTGTTATGCTATGCTGTGTTTTGTTATGCTATGCTATGTTTTGTTTTGTTATGCTATGCTTTGTTATGCTATGCTATGTTTTGTTTTGTTATGCTATGCTATGTTTTGTTATGCTATGTTTTGTTATGCTATACTATGTTTTGTTATGCTATGCTATGTTGTGTTTTGCTATGCTATGCTTTGTTTTGTTATGCTATGCTGTTTTGTTATGCTATGCTATGTTTTGTTGTGTTTTGTTATGCTATGCTTTGTTTTGTTATGCTATGTTTTGTTTTGTTATGCTATGTTTTGTTGTGTTTTGTTATGCTATATGTTTTGTTATGCTATGCTGTTTTGTTTTGCTATGCTATGCTTTGTTATGCTATGCTGTTTTGTTGTGTTTTGTTTTGTTGTGTTTTGTTATGCTATGCTATGTTTTGTTTTGCTATGCTATGTATTGTTTTGTTATGCTATGCTATGTTTTGTTATGCTATGTTTTATTGTGTTTTGTTATGCTATGCTTTGTTATGCTGTTTTGTTTTGTTATGCTATGCTTTGCTATGCTATTCTATGCTATGTTTTGTTTTGTTATGCTATGCTATGTTTTGTTTTGTTATGCTATGCTAAGTTTTGTTGTGTTTTGTTATGCTATGCTATGTTATGCTATGCTTTGTTGTGTTTTGCTATGCTATGCTTTTTTTTGTTAGGCTATGTTTTGTGATGCTATGTTTTGTTGTGTTTTGTTATGCTATGCTTTGTTTTGTTATACTATGCTATGTTTTGTTATGCTATGCTATGTTTTGTTGTGTTTTGTTATGCTATGCTACGTTTTGTTATGCCATGCTGTGTTTTGCTATGCTATGCTTTGTTTTGTTATGCTATGCTTTGTTATGCAATGCTATGTTTTGTTATGCTATGCTTTGTTATGCTATGTTTTGTTATGCTATGCTTTGTTTTGTTATGATATGTTATGCTATGCTTTGTTGTGTTTTGTTATGCTATGCTATGCTTTGTTGTGTTTTGTTATGCTATGCTATGTTTTGTTGTGCTTTGCTATGCTGTTTTGTTTTGTTGTGTTATGCTATGTTTTGTTATGCTATGCTATGTTTTGTTATGCTATGCTATGATTTGTTATGTTATGTTGTGTTAGGCTAGGCTATGTTATGTTGTGTTAGGCTAGGCTATGTTATGTTGTGTTAGGCTAGGTTGTGTTGTGCTGTGTTGTGTTGTGCTGTGTTTTGTTTTGTTTTGTTATGTTTTTGTTGTGTTTTGTTATGTTACATAATTATGTTTAAAAGAATACTTCAGGCAAATTAATTAAAAACTTCAAGCAGAACGTGCCTTGCACTAACATTTCTCGATGCAAAGCAATATGTTTAGTGAGATTAAAACATTTTCATAGATTACTTTTTTTCGCTCTGGTTTTTAGGCCCCTCTAAGTACTACGCGCCTTTGGTTACAGTGTTATAAAAAAACGTGTTATGTGCGTTTTCAATTACTTGGGAAAACAAGCCGGTGTTTTCAGTCTTTGCCTGCAGAGCAGCTGGGTCTCACAAAGTGGGTCTCTCAGCACAGACTTGCAGCTCCACTCCACGGCGTTCTCTGCCCCGCCTTCTCAGAGCATCCTCCTTTGAGACACGTAGCCACTTCCTTGTGTGGGGCCCTCTGGCAGCTGGACACCGACAGACCAATGAGAGAGCTGACTGGCGCATGCTCCAGGCGTGAAGCCAGCGTGGTTGCAGGACGCCTGGTGCATGCTCCTTCATTGCTCTCGTGAAGACATTTCTTATCAGCTTGTTAAATAAACAAGCTGATAAGAAATGTCTTCACGACAGACGCAAAGCAGGCAAGCCAGTCCAGCTCGGAGACAAAGGTCGTGAACAGAAAACCCTTATTTCCAATGGCAGGCCACCGTTTACCATAAACGGTGACGCCGGCCAATGGAAATGAGGGGCGGGGCTTAAAGCCCTATTCTGAAAGTCCTCTCCTACAAAATCTCTTGCGGAGGCGGAGCAGCGCTTTGCGCTGCAATGCACGCGAGACCTAAAAAGAAAAGTCTTTCTGCCCGCCCTGGAGGGTAGATGGGGGTTATAGGGGGGTTATGGGGAAAGAAGCCCACTAGACACCAACGATTTTTTTTTTAATTAAAGAGGGGTGGGGGCTGCCCACAATGGGCAAGACCATGCCCTCACCCAAAATAAATTAAAACAGAAGTCTTTCTGCCTACTAGGCACCAGGGATTATTATTTTTTCTTAGTGTAGAGGTGGGGGCTGGCCAAAATAGGTACGCCAATGCCTCCCCCCCAAAAAAATCTGTACAGTCTTTCTATCCCCCGGGGGCATATGGGGGCAATAGCCGCCGATCTGCCCGCCCCAGGAGGGGTGGGGGCAGAAAGCCCACTAGGCACCAGAGACTATTTTTTTCTTTGTGCAGGGATGGGGGCTTTCCTGAAAAGTCATGCCGATGCCACACCACCCACATATCTGGGCAGATATGGGCAACAGCCCCCAATCTGCCCACTTGACACCAGGGACTATTTTTACTTTGTGTAGGGGTGTGGGCTGCCCAGTCTTTCTGCCCACCCTGGGGGGCAGATGGTGGTTATTACATTCGATCAGCCCCACTCCCCCGGGTGGAGCAGAAAGCTCATTGTCAGTGAAATTGCTCGCCCACCCTCGCAGCTCCACCATTAAGTGAGGCCTGCCCCTGCACTCTTGAGTGTTGGTGATCGAGGCCCTCCTCCACCCGCAGGTTTCCCTGCGCCTCATCCCTGGTGGTCCAGTGGACCTCTGTCTCCTTCCTCTCACTCTGCTCTTTCACTCGTTTTCACTCGTTTTTCTACCCTTTTTATCTTTCACCTTTCTGCACTTTTCTGCATCTCTGCTCTTTTGTGCCTTATTTCTGCTCATTTTCCCTTCCTCTCGCTCTGCTCTTTCACTCGTTTTCACTCGTTTTTCTACCTTCTTTTATCTTTCACCTTTCTGCACTTTTCTGCATCTCTGCTCTTTTGTGCCTTATTTCTGCTTATTTTCCCTTTTTTCTTTATCCCTTATTTCCTCCCTTTACCTTTCCCCGCCGCTGCTGCCCACGCGGCCCCTCCCCCCCAGCGCGACCGGCCCAATCCAGCTCCACTCCCCGCTCCCGCCTCCCAGCTGTCCAACCCTGCCCGACCCCTACTTAATGGCGGCCACTGCGGGGACAGGCGAGCAAGACCACTGACTCATTGTCAGTGAAATTGCTCTCCCACCCTCGCAGCTCCACCATTAAGTGAGGTCTGCCCCTGCACTCTTGAGTGTTGGTGATCGAGGCCCTCCTCCACCCACAGGTTTCCCTGCGCCTCATCCCTGGTGGTCCAGTGGACCTCTGTCTCCTTCCTCTCACTCTGCTCTTTCACTCGTTTTCACTCGTTTTTCTACCCTTTTTATCTTTCACCTTTCTGCACTTTTCTGCATCTCTGCTCTTTTGTGCCTTATTTCTGCTCATTTTCCCTTCCTCTCGCTCTGCTCTTTCACTCGTTTTTCTACCCTCTTTTATCTTTCACCTTTCTGCACTTTTCTGCATCTCTGCTCTTTTGTGCCTTATTTCTGCTTATTTTCCCTTTTTTCTTTATCCCTTATTTCCTCCCTTTACCTTTCCCTGCCGCTGCTGCCCCCGCGGCCCCTCCCCCCCCAGCGCGACCGGCCCAATCCAGCTCCCCTCCCCGCTCTCGCCTCCCAGCTGTCCAGCCCTCCCCGACCCCTACTTAATGGCGGCCACTGCGGGGACAGGCGAGCAAGACCACTGACTCATTGTCAGTGAAATTGCTCTCACACCCTCGCAGCTCCACCATTAAGTGAGGCCTGCCCCTGCCCCTGCACTCTTGAGTGTTGGTGATTGAGGCCCTCCTCCACCCGCAGGTTTCCCTGCGCCTCATCCCTGGTGGTCCAGTGGACCTCTGTCTCCTTCCTCTCACTCTGCTCTTTCACTCGTTTTCACTCGTTTTTCTACCCTTTTTATCTTTCACCTTTCTGCACTTTTCTGCATCTCTGCTCTTTTGTGCCTTATTTCTGCTCATTTTCCCTTCCTCTCGCTCTGCTCTTTAATTCGTTTTTCTACCCTCTTTTATCTTTCACCTTTCTGCACTTTTCTGCATCTCTGCTCTTTTGTGCCTTATTTCTGCTTATTTTCCCTTTTTTCTTTATCCCTTATTTCCTCCCTTTACCTTTCCCCGCCGCTGCTGCCCCCGCGGCCCCTCCCCCCCAGCGCGACCGGCCCAATCCAGCTCCCCTCCCCGCTCCCGCTTCCCAGCTGGCAAGCCCTCCCCAACCCCTACTTAATGGCGGCCACTGCGCGGCCGCGCCGCTGGTGCACCGAAGGCGCGTCAAAGTCAAGCCCGTCCGCGACCAGCGCCAGGAACCCTGGACCTTTGCCCCGCCAACGCTACGACCCAGCAGCACTCCACGCACTCAACCCAGGCCGCAACAACAACTGCAAGCTAGCATCACCAGCCGACACCCACGGACCCTTCAGCTGTCACCGATGCCGGCACACCTGCAGCACTGCCAAGAACACGGATCCAGCACAACCCGCCCACAAGAACACAACTGAACCGAAGACCCTGCAATGCATCCTCCTCAACGTCCGATCCCTCCACAAACACGCCACAGAAATCTGGGACCTTCTCGACAGCACCACCCCGGACGTAGCGTTCTTCACCGAAACCTGGACCAACACCACCTCGGGACCGGACATCGACGTCGCCATCCCCCAAGGATACAAGATCTCCAGGAAGGACCGCCCCACCCGCCCAGGAGGAAGAATCGCCATCGTCCACAAATCCAGCCTCCGCCTGAGCACACTCCCCGACGAGCCCACAGAGCTGATGGAACACCTTCACTTCAAGATACTGGCCAGCCCCACCGCCACCCTCCGAGGAACCCTCATCTACCGACCCCCTGGACCCCGCGGACCCTTCGCCAACTCCATCACGGACATTATCTCCCCGCAGGCCATCGCATCCACCAACTACACCCTGCTGGGAGACCTCAACTTCCACATCGACAACCAACTGGACCCCAACACCACATCCCTCCTGGACAACCTCCACAACATTGGACTCCGCCAGATCATGACCGAGCCCACGCACTCAGCAGGACACACCCTCGACCCCCTCTTCACTACAGGAAACTCCATCACCTTCAGCCACACCACCGAACTCCCATGGACCGACCATCGCTGCGTCCACTTCACCTTCAGAACACCCACCATCCACAGACACCAGCACCTGCTTCCACGAAGAAACTGGACCAAAATCACCAACGACCAGCTCACCTCCTCACTCAACAACTCCACCCCAACCATCGCGGAAAACGACGACCCCAACACCGCAGCCCGAAGCCTGCATAGATAGATCTCGGACAGCACCAACACCATAGCCCCCCTCAAGAAAAACAACAATACCTGCGCCAAAAAAGCCAGATGGTTTACCACCGAACTTCGAGAGTCCAGACGCACATGCCGCCGTCTCGAAAAGGCCTGGAGGAACACCAAATCCACAGAAGCCCACAACAACTTCAGAGCCGCCACCAACGCCCACCATCAACTCATCAGAGAAACGAGGAAAAAGCGATTGAAGACAGAATCTCCACCCACGCGCACAACAGCAAGGAACTCTTCAGCATCATCAAGGAGTTCGCCCAACCCACCAGCGAGTCTACCGACATCCCTCCCTCACAAGACCTCTGCGACAAACTCAGCACCTTTTTCCACCACAAAATCAAGAGCATCTACGACAACTTCGACGAAGACAACCAACACACTGAACCCTCACCAACCACCCCCGACACCCGGAAACCAGCGATTGGCGACTGGACAGCCCTCACCACTGAAGACACACTGAAGACAATGAAGTCAATCCACTGAGGGGCCCCCACGGACCCCTGCCCCCACCACATCTTCAACAGAGCCGCCGACACCATCGCACCCATGCTCCGCCACACCATCAACCGCTCCCTGGCGACCGCCTCGTTCCCCGACGACTGGAAACACGCCGAGGGCAACCCCCTCCTAAGGAAACCCTCAGCGGACCCCACCGACCTCAAAAACTACAGACCCATCTCCCTGCTCCCGTTCCCAGCGAAAGTCATCGAGAAAGCCATCAACAGCCACATTCATTGAAGAACACAACATCCTCGACTCCTCCCAATACGGCTTCAGAAAAACCACAGTACGGAAACCGCCCTCCTCGCCGCAACAGATGACATCCGCACCCTACTGGACAAAGGAGAAACAGTAGCCCTCATCCTCCTCGACCTATCAGCGGCGTTCGACACAGTCTCCCACCGCACCCTAATACGCAGACTCTACGACGCAGGAATCCAGGACAAGGCTCTCGACTGGATCCGCTCCTTCCTCTCCGGCAGGACGCAGCGGGTCAGACTCCCCCCTTTTCCTCTCGGACCCCACACCTACCACCTGCGGAGTCCCCCAGGGCTCCTCCCTCAGCCCGACGCTCTTGAACGTCTACATGGCTCCACTTGCCCCCATCGTCAGAACCTACGAACTCAACATCGTGGCATACGCAGACGACACCCAGCTCATCCTCTCCCTATTCAACGAGCCCAACACCGCCAGACGCAACTTTCGAGAAGGCATGGAAGCCGTCGCCAAATGGATGAAAAACAGCTGCCTACAACTAAACAGCAACAAAACAGAAGTACTAATCATGGGCCCAAACCCCAACGCCTGGAGCAACACCTGGTGGCCCCCCGCCCTCGGAAACCCGCCAACCCCCACAGACCACGCACGCAACCTGGGAATCATCCTGGACTCCGAGCTCAAAATGGACCGCCAGATCAACTCTGTCTCGTCTTCCTGCTTCCACACCCTCCGCCTCCTTCGTAAGACCTTCAAATGGATCCCCCTCGAACACCGAAAGACCGTCACTCACGCCCTGGTCACCAGCAGATTCGACTACGGCAACGCACTCTACGCCGGAATAAACAAAAACCTCACCCGCAAGCTACAGAACATCCAGAACGCCGCCGCAAGACTGGTCCTCAACCTGCCAAAACACTGCCACATCTCCCAGCACCTGCGCACACTCCACCTAGCTCCCCGTCGAGGCGAGAATCACCTTCAAGATGCTCACCCACGCACACAAGGCCCTCCACGGCACCGGACCAGCATACCTGAACAGCCGACTCAAATTCCACGCACCCCAAAGGACCCTACGATCAGCCCAGCTCTCCTACGCCGTGGTCCCCCGCACCAGAAAGACCAGATCGGGAGGCCGCTCCTTCTCCTTCCTCGCGGCCAAAGCATGGAACGCCCTTCCGGTCCACCTCAGACAGACAACATCGCTCCCCATCTTCACAAGAAACCTCAAAACCTGGCTCTTCGACAGACCCCCTCCTTGATGGAATGGAACCTGCACCCTCCCCCCCCCCACCCCTAGCGCCTTGAGACCCTTACGGGTGAGTAGTCGCGCTTTAACAAACCCCTGAGTTAACAAACCCCTGAGTAATGGGCATGTCAGGGAGCAGCCCCATAGTAAAGGATCGCTCCCCTTTTTTTTAGGCCCCCCTGGGGCAGATCAGCAATATTTTTAGGCTCATCTGCCCCTAAGGAGAGCAGAAAGCCACAAGGTACCAAGGAAAGTTTCTGTGTGTGAACTGGAGTTCGGCTGACGGTCTGCATGTACTGGTGTTTGGCTGGATCTGTGGGTACTGGCATTCTGCTGGCGGTGTGTGTGGACGTGAGCTTGGCTGGCGGTGTGTGAGGACGTGTGCTTGGCTGGCGGTGTGTGTGGACTAGCACTGGGTGGCGGTGTGTGTAGACTGGCGCTTGCCTGGCGGTGTGCATGGACTGGCATTTGGCTGCAGTGTGCGTGGAGTGGCGCTATGTGTGGATGGAGCTTGGCTAGCGGTGTGCGTGGATGGCGCTTGGCTGGCAGTGTGCGTGGAATGGCACTTGGCTGGCAGTATGTGTGGACTGTCGCTTGGCTGGCGGTGTGGCTTGTGTGGATCCCGCAGCATTTTATTACCCATAATCCTCTGCATGCATCAAATTTAGTTTGTCACATATTCCTCGCATTTCTGTGTGCGAAAGCTGTGGGATCACCGGGCCGGAACAATTTTCCTACCATCCAGCGTTACCCCAGGTCTCCCAATGAAAATGCTACCTCACTTGTGTGGGTGGGCCAAGTGCCCGTGACATGGAAGGGCCCAAAACGTGAAGGCATCAAAATTATCGATCACAAAACGACCTGGTTTTGCAAGCAGGTCACCCGCGTTTTTAGTACCGGGCTCGTCGGCCATTTAGGATAACCTACCAAACCTAGACAGTTCTGAAAACTAGACACCTGGGGGAGTCCAGGGAGGGGTGGCTTGCGTGGATGCCCGGTTTTCTTGCCCAGAATCCAATGCAAATCTCAAATTGAGCTAAAAACATCAAATTTTCCTCATATTGCTGTGTGGGAAAGCTGTGGGATCACCGGCGCTTCCCCCAGGTCTCCTGGTGAGAGCCACACGTCACCCCATCCTGGATTCCCCTGGGTGTCTAGTTTTAAAATATATACAGGGTTGCTAGGTTTCCCTAGTTCCGGCTGAGCTAGGGTCCAAAATCCAGAGCTAGGCATATTGCAAAAAAAAGGGTCCGTTTTCACTGGAAAAATGTGATGTGTCCATGTTGCTTTATGGGCCACTTTCTGTCGCGGACACTAGGCCTACCCACACAAGTGAGGTGCCATTTTTATTGGAAGAGGAACACAAAATAGTAGAACAAGCGTTATTACCAATTGATGTTCTATGCATTTCTACCTTCCAAATGTAAGACAGTGTGAAAAAAGAAGTCATTTCGAAAAATGCCTTCTAATTCACATGTTAGTATGGGTGCCCACAAATTCGGAGATGTGCAAATAACCACTGCTTCTAAACTCCATATGTTGCTCCCATTTCGAAAATACATATGTTTCCTTGATACCTATTTTTCACTCTTTATATTTTACCAAAAGAATTGCTGTATACCTAGTACACCATGAAAAACCATTGCAAGGCACAGCTCAGTTAATGGCTTTGGGCACCTCGGGTTCTTGGTGAACCTACAAGTCCTATATATCCACGCAATCAAAAGGGTCCAATGGGCGTAATGGTATATTGCTTTCAAAAATCTGCCATACTTAGAAGAAGTTACAGGTGAAAACGTAGGCACAAATGGCTGTTTTTTCAACTCAGTTTCTTTCTTTTCTTTTTTTTATTAAACTGCTGCATCAAACACCATCACAAGCCATAACACTTGCATTATAGTTTGGCGGTGGTAGAAAGAGAGTACAGTTCAGCTCCAATCATCAACTAGGTACCTCAGTGAATCCCAAACCCCTTGTGTGTCGGGTCCTCCCCATCCACCCCTTCCCTGTCATCCCCTCACTCCTAAGATCGGTATTTCTTCCAAGCACCCCAGATCTTCTCCCATTTTTTTGGGCATCCTCTTCTCTGATAAATGACTTCTTCCGCCTGCTGGCACCAATCTAGGTCTTTTTTCCAGTCTCCGATCTTTAGGGGATCTGCTGCCCCCCAAGTCCAAGCGATGTTCCTCTTTGCCACCCCCGCAGCCAACATCAGCCAGGCCTTGGTGTGTTTGGGCCATGTTGTCACCCCAGTTACTCCCAACAGGTGCCACCTCGCGTCTGCTGGCACCTGCTACCTCACTACTGTAGTCATTAACTGTGCCACTCCCTTCCAGTATCTTTGAATTATGGGTCATACCCAAAGGATATGAAAGAAGGAGCCCACCTCCTCGCACCCCCTGGCACACTGACCCGAATCACTGCAGCCTATTTTGTGCAGGAGTGTCCCAGAGGTGTATGACCTGTGTAAGATTCTGAGTTGGATCATTCAAAATCTTGTTCGTATAGCGCATTCCCTGGGGCTCTGCATGGCCTCCGCCCAGTCATCATCCTCTTATAGACCCAGATCTGTCTCCGAGGCCTCCCTGAGGGGACCTAGGGGATACGGCAAGTTGTTCATAATCTTACGATATTTTAAAGTGATGGCCTTGTCTACTATTGGGTCTAGTAGCAATCTGTGCTCCAATGGGGACCAGTCGGGCAGCAGCTCTCCCTTCGGCATGTGGCATTGTAAGGCATGCCTCAAGTGCAGATAACGGAACTGTTCTCCATCGGCCATCTGGAATTCTGTTTGCAAGTCTTCGAATTTGACCATGGTCCCTCTGTGCCATACCACCCCTAAGCGGTCTATCCCAATGAGGCCCATCTACGAAAGCCCCGCAGTCGCCCAGGCTTACTCAGTAGGTCGCTATCCCATAGTGGGGTTTGTTCCGTCAGTTTGGCCTCCCACCCCACTAGTTTTGTGGCCACTCGCCATGCCTGTACCACCGCCCGTGTGTGTGTAGGAAGAATCTTTTCTCGGCCTTTCCGGTACAATGCGGCCGGGTACCCTCCGATTCCCATGGCATGGCGGTCCACCCGGTACGCTGGTTCTGTGTAGGGTGCAAAGACCCAGTCATTGATATTTACGAGTTGGGAGGCATAGTAGTAGCTCCTAACATACGGAACCGCCAGACCTCCGTCATATACTCCCCGTTGTAGTTTGCGCAGCGCAATTCGGGGGCGACCCCTTTCCCATAGTAGATTACGTAGCTCTCCTTCTATCTTTTGAAAGAAAGTAGTCAGGATCGGCTATGGGGTGTTCTGAAACGAATACAGGAGGTGCGGAAGGGCCATCATCTTGAATAAGACAGCTCGGCCCATAAGGTGACCGGAAGCCGTCTCCAATGGCTCACATCCTCTTGTAGCCTCTCAAGTTGGGAATAAAGATTCAGGACCAGGAATTCCTCTTTTGACTTAGTTATCCAGATTCCTAAGTATTTGAATTTGTCCTGTGTGGAGAGGGCTCCACAGGCAGATGTGAGAGAAGGGATCTCTCCGGCCAAAGGGAAAATTAGCGATTTCTCCCAATTTAACGGGTAGCCTGAGTAGCTGCCAAATGTTCGGAAGATATGTATTAGTCTGTGGAATGTCTGCCGTGGTCTGTGCACATACAATGAAATATCATCCGCGTAAAGGGAGATTTGTTCCCCCCAACACTCTCCAATGTCAATTTCGGGCACCAGGGGATCCCTGCGTTGGGTACGCAGGGATCCCCTGGTGGCAGCAAGTGGCTCGAGAGCTATCGCAAAGATCATGGGGGAAAGGGAGCAACCTTGCCGTGTGCCTCTATGTAGTGAGAAGGGTCTGGATACCGTCCCATTAACTTGTACTCTTGCCTGCGGGCCCGAATACAGCAGGCGAACCCACGCACAGAACTTTGGGCCGAAACCGAGTCTCAATAGTATGGCGAATAGGTATGGCCATTCTATGCTATCAAACGCCATACGGGTGTCCAGTGAGAGCACTGTAGTGGCCTCTGCCGGACGGGACGCAGTAACGGACATGATTCCGTACAGACATCTGAGATTTAGTCTGGTGCTCCTGTGTGGCATGAACCCAGATTGATCCGGGTGAGTTATTGTGGAAATCGTAGACTGCACTCGAGTGGCCAACACCTTAGCAAGCACCTTTGCCTAGAAGTTTAGGAGGGATATGTATGAGCTGCATACCTCTGGGGGTTTACCTTTCTTTGTAATGAGTACAATGGTGGCCATTCGTAGGTCCTCTGGCAGCTGCCCCTCCTCCTTTGCCGCCTGGAACATATTAAGCATTGGCTGGGCGGGAAACCGATGTTCTATCAAGTTCTGGGGACATCGTGGCGTTCACGTCCCCTCCCAATATTAGGATACCCTGAGGCATGTCGAGCAACACTCTGCTTAGTGTCGGGAGAGTTTTGGTATGTAGTTTCTGGTGTATGAATGTAGAACACAAGTTGAGGGCCCTCCCCTCCCACATTCCTGTCAGCGCTACATATCTGCCTGATGGGTCCTGCCAAGTGCGTCCCGGCAGAAAGGGCACCGCATTCCTGACAAGTATCCCCACCCCCTAGAGCCCGAGGTAAATCCCGCATGGGCCACAAGTGTGTATCCAAATCTATTGAGTGCTAGGTAATGGTTACCACGGAGGTGCGTCTCCTGTAGAAAGACTAAGTCTCGGGAGTGTCTGCGCAAGTATTGCAAGACCCTGGTACGTTTAATTTTGTCCCCGAGGACGTTGGAGTTCCACGTCCAAACCCTCAGAAGCGCCCCAGAGTGTGTAGTCATACCAACACTAGGAGAGCTGCTACCTTTCCTCCCTTCCCCCGCCCTCCCACACCATTCCAAGCCAGAGTGTTATGGAGTTCGTGTAGTGGCATGTGTGCAGCTAAAACATTTAAACCTTTAGAGATGCGCAACGTAATAATACCTAAACAAAGTCCCATCCCCCCGCACCCCCCACCCTGCACCGTACGTCTATAACTACCCACTTCCCCAATTTGCAGAGTGCCTGTTGCCCTTTATAACCATTGTAATACTCTAGGGTGGGCTAGCACCTACGCCTTCAACCCACTGGCGGCCCACCCTCTCCTCCCATAGCTGTGCATTTGATTGTGTCCCTATGCCTGGTACATACTTGTCCCGGCACTTACTTGTGCTTTCGTGATTGTAAAGTCCTTAGCCCAGTGTCCACCTCTTTGTGGTCAAGGTCCTGCCAGTCTCTGGCCAGTTGCGAACCCCGCCGCCTCATGCTTTCCACGATTCTGTGGAGCCCCTAACTCCCCCCCCCCGCATGATCATTCGGTCGGGCTTCGTGAGCGCTCTTCCGGAGTGGAACTCCGATCTGAAGCCTAGTTGTGCGGCCCAAGAGTGGATTCGTCGTTCTTGTTCCCACGTCGTGTCCGTTCTTGTTTCCGCTGCTGCCTGGGTGCTCTTC
Organism: Calotriton arnoldi; assembly: GCA_963921515.1. NCBI lineage: Eukaryota > Metazoa > Chordata > Amphibia > Caudata > Salamandridae > Calotriton > Calotriton arnoldi. The sequence goes on along the minus strand of CAWUFW010002074.1, from coordinate 2,228,902 downwards.
CACCCTCCAGCCAGTCCCATACCTCCTGTGGAGCAGTAAAGTACCATGATTTGTCTTTATCCAGTACACAAAGTTTGGCCGGGAACAGCATCATATATTTAAGATTTTCGGCCCGCAACACTTTCTTGACCTCGTCAAAGGTACGCCTTTGTCGTTGCACCATGAGGGTAAAGTCTGGGAAGAAACGGCTGGTTGCGTTTTCATATTGTAGATCTCCCTGTGTACGCGCGGCCTGCTGAAGGTCGCGGTAATCGAGGATTCTGGCAATGATAGCTCTGGGGGGGGCCTCAGGCTTGGGCATTGGTATGGGCGCTCTGTGCGCTCTTTCGACCGAGAAGAAGTTCGAAAGACATTTGGGCTTCAGATGTTGGACAATTCGGTCTTCCAGGAGGAGATCCGTCCAGGGCCTCTCCGACCCGTCTGGGACCCCCACCACCCTGATGTTGTTTCTGCGTGCCCTCCCCTCCTGGTCTTCCAGTTTTGCAGCCATCAATTTATGTTGGGAGAGTAATTGAACCCGATCCTCTAATTTCCAGGTGGCGGATTGGAGGTTGTTAATATTCGTCTCTGCCGCAGCTACTTTTTCGGATGTTTTGTTCATGTTTGCCCTTAGGAGATTCACCTCTATGGTGACTTTGTCCATTTTAGACTCCAGGGTCGTTCCCAGCTCCTGGATAGTGGCCATTATGGCTCCCAATGAGGGTTCTGTTGTCTCCTGGCTTCCGGCGGCCGTTATACCGTCCACCCCTGCCAACCAGGGGACTGTGTACTTGTCCAACTTATTTGTCTGGGCTGGGGCCACTCCCTTAGGGTGCATTAAAGCTTTCCGATGGTGGGGTCGCCCTCTACGCGCTGTTTCTGTCCCAAAGTATCCTAGAGTTTACCACCTTCTTGGTGGAAGGGGACCCAGCCCTGCCTGAGCCCCACCCCATAAGATTTCACCGTCTCTGGTCCCCGGACTGGCTCCGGGGGTCCCACTCCCCGGGACACTGTTTTCGACCTATTTCACCACGGGTCCTCCCCCTGGCTTGATTCACTCTCCTCACCTCACTCCACACAGCGTCACTGCACCCCGCTGCGTAGCTTGCTCTGCAGGCGTTGGGATCCAGTCCTGATCAATGTGCGAGGCGACAGTGGCTCGTTTCTGTGGCTTTCTCCCACGTTGTCTCAGCTACCGAGTCTTCAATGCCCTCGCCTGGGCCCAAGCCGGTCCCCCCACCACTTGTCTTTTACATCCGTCACTGCAGAGGCTTCCTCACTCGAATTTTTCAATGCAATTTCAATATTTTTTTATTTTTAACTGTTATTTTCTATAGGAAAACCTTGAAGGGTCTACACAAATGACCTCCTGCTGAATTCAGAATGTTGTCTACTTTTTAGAAATGCATAGCTTTTTGGGATCCATTATTAGTTGTACACGCATTTCTACCACTAACTGGAAGGAGGTTGAAAGCACGAAAAATAGGCTATGTCCCAGTAAAATGCCAAAACTGTGTAGAAAATGTTGGTGATTTTAGCACCACAAACCCTTCGTTGATACCATTTGCAGGGGGAAAAAAATCATACGCTTTCTTCTGCAGCACTTTTTTCCCCCCAAACAACCAACATTTAGCTGTATTTTGGCTGTTTTCTCGGTCTCCTCCAGGGAAATCCACAACCCCTGGGTACCTTTAGAATCCTTAGGATGTTGGAAGAAAAGGACGCAAATTTGGTGTGGATACCTTATGTGAACAAAAAGTTATGGAGGCTAAGCGCAAGCTACCCCAAATAGCCAAAAAAAGGGTTATCATGGGGAGGCCTAGCAGCGAACGGGTTCATAAGTCACCTCTAATTACAACTTGTCACCCAGAAGGAAGAGTACCTGAAATTTAAATGGTGAACATGTTAGAAATTAAAGTTGGCGTGTTCCTTCAGTGACTAACCATCAAAAGCTTTGTTCAATGGCAGGGTGGAGGTTGGAGAAAATGTCAACATACAGATTATAAACACTAATCTGTAACCTTTCCCTGAAAACAACTAAAATAACAATTAAAAGTCTATTTTCATATTAATTTAAAGTCCAATTCGTTGATGAAGTTGTATTTTCAATAACTACTTAGGAAAGGTAACTTTTAAGAAATTACCCTTTTCCTGCCCAAATCTTCTGAAGGCTAATTTGCCTTTGTCCTCCAGTAGCTACCCAGCCAGTGCTTGGCGTTAATGAGGTGTGAAAACTGCTACCAGAACTGGAACAATGGCCTCTGTATGGGGAGGCATTTTTCTTCCACTTACAGGAAGACCAGTTAGCTTGGACCCAGGAACACCAGTAACTTGTAAAATAGCCTGCTCTTTCACAAGCAAATGTGAGGTCAGACATTGAGAAGGCAACCCTTTGTCCCCTCAGCCAGGTCAGAACCAAACCCATTGGGACAGTATCCTCATGGAACAAGGCTTCTTCTTGTGGTCCTTTTTTTTTTTTTTTTTTCAGGAATATCTCTTTGGAGAATGGTCCCAAGATGGTGACTTACCTCCGGGAGAAGGAGATTGCTCAGGGTCTCTCTGCGGGTTTTAGGCAAAAATAGTTTGCCCTCCTGTTTTTTGATGGCTTTCAGGTGCATAGAGGCTCAGAAGTCTAAGGCTGTGGCTTTATAATCTAAACTCAGCGACCATAGAAAGTTGTCATGTGGATCTGAAAGAGACCAGTTCTTGCAGAACCTTCTACAAGACTTGAAGTATGAGGCTTTTTGTGGAGTCAAAATATTTAATTCTAAATAAAGTGACTAATACTTCGCTTCAGGCCGAGGCTTGATATTTCCTAAGAATTGGGTGACGAGTTATTTTCTGCTAGTCCACAAATAGCAGACATTCTAAAAGGAGAGGAGTTATGCTATGTTTAACTTTAAATTCATATATACAGCACTCATTGTTCACAGTGATTCTCCTTTTGAGACCAGGGATTCTCCAAACTGGATCAAGTCTAACACAGATTTGCAGAATTCAATTCTGAGTACATGTATCTGGCATTTGAAACAAATAAGGAAAGATGCCTTAGAATCCTAAACTTTCTAGAGAATACATCACAGACTTTTAATTGACAAATAATTTCTTTTTAATTGACAAGTAGTTTCTGTCATTAGTTTGACTAATATCGACAACCCTTTTAGTAGTAGTCTTTTTGATGGTGGTCAGGGAAAGTGAACTTTCCAATTGGAAAATATTGATCCTTAAATCGGACTTCTCAGTGAGAGCTAGAATATGATGAGAGAGTTTATCGGGGCAGTTTACTGTGTCTTTCAATATCATTACTGAGAGTTTATCAATAGCCTGACTCTCTTTTAGGGAATATAAAAAACAGTACAGCACACAATTAAGCTAATAGATCCCAGAAATACAGGCCTATCTCAAACCTTAAGGCTTGACTCATTAAATTTACCTTGATAGACAGTAATATTTTAAGCCACGAGCTTTCAAGATACTCTCAGCTCACTCTTTCATCGAGAGACAACAATTTGTCCCCTTAAATGGCTTGTGGTATTAATTTAACATTTATAGCCCTATTTAGTGGTTCAACTGAGAGACCACCAAAATGAATATAAACCTTTAAAGGGAATTGACTTTTAAAAATAAAAATGTTTTCAGTTTATCAGCAAACAGGAGAGCCAAATATGTATATATGCTGACCTGTTCGAGCAGAACTTTAAGAAACCAGGCAAACTTCTTTACACTCTTTGAAAATTTCAGCGTCTTTGTCTGCCTTGACAATTAGTCTATTAGAGTTGCAGTATTCGCCAAGAGGTTTGTGTTGTATGCCTACTGGGGTGTAGTCCATAAGAATTACGTTGTTGAGGTATAGGAACACATGTATCCCACACTCCAAAGGTCGGCAGTGACCACAACCATCACTTTCATGGACCGAAAGGCAGAGGCAAGGAAGATGGGAAGCAAAGTAAATTGGAAGTGTACTGAGTGTACCTGAACAGTAGATAATGCCTGTGGGATTGCAGGATGGGAATACATGAAAATAAAAGTTGTGTAAATGCAGTATCCTATATCCTGAGTCAAGAGCAGAAAGGATCTGGGACAAGGTAAGCATTTTGAATTTGTTATTCCAGAGAAAGGCATTCAGTGGCTGAACGTCCAGTGTAGGTCTGAGGTGTTATCATTCTTTAGCACAAGGAAGTAGTGCAAATAGCACCCTTCTCCTGTCTCCAAAGCCAGCCATCGCTCAATTGCACCATTGGCCTACAGGTCAACTTCTTGAAGCAAGACTGCGGAATGGTCTGCTATCAGTTGCTCTGATGTTGAAAGGTAAAATAGAGCAGGAGGAAATGAAAGACCGATCTGTCTGATGTGCTGGATCTCCAGTGAGGAGGAAATGTGTATACTGCCTCCTACCAGCTGAGCAAGGTAAAGCAAATTGGCAGCCCCTTCAGAAGGGGAAGAAAAAGTAGAGGAGAGCTGTCCCTGCTGCTGCGAACGGCCTTGGTCGCCGCTACGAACTCTGCTTCGAAAGAACTAGGCTTGCTGCTGCACAGGTTGGCCAGGCAGAGTTTTCTGTAGGCTGGCCCACTGGAATAATCCCTGAACGTCCAATGCCTTTAATGATAATGTTTAGCGAGAAACAAGAGTCCAAGGGTCATTCTGTGGACCGACTGTCCTTAAATCGTTTGGGCGTCCAATCAGACTTTCCCTCAAATAATCTAGAGCTGTCAAAGGGGCATGTCCATAAGAGATGACTGGGCATCTCCCGAAAATCATATTGGTAGTACCCAAGCCTGCCTTCTAGGCAGTACACTGGTGCCAATAGCTCTGCCCTCAGAGTATGCTATGTCGTGGCCATCATATATAATTTGAGCCAGCACAGCTCAGAGGTATAGGGCCAGCCAGTAAAACTTTGTTGGGCATAGTTGCCATAAGGTGTTGTTGTACCTGCCCAGAGGGCCAAATTTACTGAAGAGAAAAATCTCTGTCTAAAGGCATCAGTACATTTTGACTCTGTATCTGGAGGATTGATTAGAAAGGCTTTAGGAGTGCCGTTACTCGTCGATGCCTGTACCTTCAGACTTTAAGGAGTAGAGAGCCTTGTCAGAAAATCAGGATCACCAGGGGCAGGCCAATGTCGCCAGGCGGCAACAGATAGATGACCGAGGGCCCAAGCACAAATTGGACTAAGTGGTCATAAGGGTGTCAGTAAGAACCTTGCTGAAAGGTAATAGTGGCTCTGAACAATTTGGACCTGGTTGAAGGATCTTAGTTAACACATTTGTCTTGGTTTCAAAAGTAGGCAACTGTAAACCAAGAACCTCTGTTGCCCTTCGCAAAGCACAGCGATAGAGGCACTTTTTTCCATTGGTGGCTTGGATAGCTCAGTCTCTGGAGATTTACATGGGCCACTTACAATTTGTAAGTCCAGATATTGCCCATAGGTATAGTGAGTCAGGAGCAGGTTGTCAGCTTTGTCAACATCATTGTCATGGGGAATATTTTGCATATTTATCTTACAAAATAGGGACGGTAGAAGAGTTTTGAAGGCCAATTCCTCTACTCAAAGTGCAAAAAAAACATTACAGAAAGGGTCCCTGTTCCTATTTTTCTATGGTATTCAGACAAAATATTGAGTAAAGAATATCGCCATATCAGAATATCGAGTCAAAAATACCGTAATATGGAAATATCACCAGCAAGAATATCGATGTCAAGAATATCGATTTTAAGGTAAGTAATATCGGTTTTTAAAATATCGAAGTCATTAATATTGTTTGCAAAAATAGTTGTTTAAAATATTGTTTTTTAATTATTGTTATGTATTTTAGTATATATTTTAAGTGTATATGATGTATTTTTTGTGTATAAATATTGTTTATGTTTTTGAATATATTTGTTAATTTTTAGTAGTTACTACATTTAATGTAATTAAATTTTGTGTTTTTTGTTCCATTGCGGGTTGTGAGTTTATAGGGGTATAGGGTGGGAAGTAATTTAATTATAATAAATTCATGATTATTTTTTTATTCAATATTATTTATTTAATTGCTATATAATTTTGCTAATTGTGCTATTAATTTTTTTGTGCCGTTGTGGGGTTTATAGGGGTAAAGGGTGGGGAGTAAATGAATTGTAATTAATTAATAATTCATTGTTAAATACTTTTATTATTTAATTGACAATTAATTATTTTAATTGTGTAATTAATTTTTTTAAAGTTTCATTTTAGGTGCGGGTTGTGAGGTTTATAAGGGTGAAGGGTGGGAAGTTAATTAATTTAAATCAATTGATATTTTGTTTTTAATTAAAAATATTTGTTTAATTGATAATTAATTATGTTAATGGGGTGGGAAGTAAATTAATATTATTTTTAATTAATATTAATTATTAATTTGATAATTAAATATGTTCATTGTGTAAAGAATTGTCTGTAAAATTTTATGTTTTTGTTGTGTGTTTTGTGGGGGTATATTGTGGGAAGTACATTAATTATAATTAATTAATAATGAATATTTAATTAATGATAATTAGTGTGTCGATAAATATTTATATTAATAGTGTAAATAATGTTTTGTTAAAGTTAAGTTTTACGTGTAGGTTGTGAGATTTGTGGGGTTATAGGGTGGGAAGTAACTAAATTAAATCTATGTAATATTTTTTTTGTTAATAAATAATTTCTAAATAAAATTATTTATTTGGGTGAAAATTATTTTTGTATTTTATTTATAATAATATTTGTAGGTATTTCTGATATGTATTTAACAGTGTAATATGTTTTTCTTTTGAATATATTAAATATATTTGTATTTTATTTTTCAACATATTTATATTTTTCTTTATTTACTTTCTTTTTGAAATAATTTTATTTTGTTCAATATATTTTGTTTGTTTATAATGTTGTACTGACTGGAGTGGGAATAGTAAATTTTACCCCTCCGCAATCCAACACTTTCCCTACTGTTGTACTGACTGGAGTGGGAATAGTGACTTTTACCCCTCTGCTATCCAGCACTTTCCCTACTGATGTACTGACTGGAGTGGGAATAGTACATTTTACGCCTCCAGAATCCAACACTTTCTCTACTTTTGTACTGAGTGGAGTGCGAATAGTACATTTTATACCTTCACAATTCAGCACTTTCCCTACTGTTGTAGTGATTGGTGGAGTGGGTATAGTAAATTTTGCCCCTCCGCGCTCCAACAGTTTCCCTACTGTTGTACTGGCTGGAATGGGTATAGTAATTTTACCTATCCACAATCCACCACTTTTACTACTGTTGTAAGTTTTGGAGGGAGATTTGTTAATTTTACCCAATTTTATTATTTTTGCGTTGCATCAAGTGGGAGTAGTAAATTTTTTATATATTTACTATAATAGTTTGCGTAATTTTGTATAAATTGTAGTGGGGATAGTATATGTATTACATTTTATATTTTATAATTTATTTCATATTGTTATAATTTATATTATTATGTTTTTCTTAATTTAAAATTATAATATTTCTTGGCCAAGGCATAGCAGATCTTGATACACAGGATGATCCACCTGAACAGCGTTCTTTTGTGGACAGCCTTGCCCTTCATCTTGCCCACAAAACCAATGAAGAGTTGATCGTCCAACCTGAAGGCCTTCGTTCTGTCCAAGTAGAAGCTGACGCCCTCTTGGGGTCCAGGCGATGAAGTCTCTCCTCCTCCTTAGAAGGGTGAGAGGGAGGGTAGAAAGTGGGTAAGGTGATGGACTGCCCCAAGTGGAAAGGAGTAACCACCTTCGGCAGGAAAGCAGCTCTGGTCCTAAGAACCATCTTATCCGCATGGAAAGACATAAAAGGAGGCTTGGAACTAAGAACCTGCAATTCACTCACCCTCCTAGCGGAAGTAATTGCAACAAAAAATATAGTTTTAAACGCTAGAAACCTTAAAGGACAACTATGCAAGGGTTCAAATGGTAAACCCATCAAGAATGTGAGAACCGAATTCAAATCCCACTGAACCATGATAAAAGGAGTGGGAGGAAACCTATTAGTGAGTCTCATAACTATGGGAGATTTAAACAACGAGTATTGGTCTGGTAAACAGAGAAAAGCCGACAAGGCAGATAAGTAGCCCTTAACAGTAGCTACTGCAGAACCCTGTTGCGCTAGGGAAAGAGAGAAACTCAGAACATCAGATAAATGGGCCTGTAAGGGATCAATCGATCTCTCTCCACACCATTTAACAAACTTGGCCCATCTACCAGAATAGACTGATTTGGTGGAGTGTCTTCTGCCTAATAATATAATGCCCACCACATCCGGTGGGAGAGAGAAAGAACCCAGGTTGCCCTGTTCAATCTCCAGGCATGAAGGTGCAGGCTCTGGAGGTGGGGGTGTAGAACCTGCCCCTATGATTGCGAGAGGAGGTCTGCCCTGAGAAGGAGATGGAGCGGAGGGTGCAATGAGAGGTAAAGGAGGTGTGTGTACCACACCCTTCGTGTCCAATCTGGGGCGATCAATATGACTTGGGCCCGGTCTTGGCGAATCTTCCTCAGAACTCGAGGAATCAAGGGTATGGGGGAAGCGCATAAAGAAGCTGTGAGCCCCAATTTAACTGAAACGCTCCCCGCATCAGATAATGGAGACTGCAGAATAACGGACAGTGCGTGTTCTCGTGAGTGGCAAACAGATCCAACTGAGGAAACCACCACATCCTGAAAATGTGTAGGACCACCTCCGGATGGAGACGCCACTCGTGATTGGCCGACTGAGACTGTCCGCACGCACATTCAGTTCTCCAGCCAGGTGATTTGCGATTACACAAATCTAATGGTCCAGAGCCTCTTTGCAGAGAAGATACAACCCCACTTCGCCCTGTTTGTTGATGTACCACATCGCGGTAGGAAAGGGAGGAAGACCTTGATAGCCAAAGGTATCGCCTGCAATTCCAGAAGATTGATGTGAAACGATCTTTCCTTTGGACACCAAAGACCTTTGACCTCCAGATCCCCCAGATGGGCTCCCTACCCTAGAGTGGAGGCATCCGTTATCACTGTGACCACCAGGGGAAGGAGGTTGCAACGGCTTCCCTTGAGACAGGTTGCCTCGAACATTCCACCATAGCAGATCCACTGCAGTGTCTCTGGAGATTCTGACCACCACTTCTAGATCACCGTTGTGTTGAAATCCCTGCCTGCGAAGGCACCACTGGAGGGCCCTCATATGCCAGCGTGCATGGTTGACCAACAGTACGCAGGAAACAAACAGACAGAGCAGGCGCAAGACCTTCAGGACTGGAACAGCCGCTCCAGTCTGAAAAAGTGGAATCATAACCTGGATGTCTTGAATCCTCTGCAGAGGTGGGAAGGCACGACTTACAGTAGTGTCCAGTACTGCCCCTATGAACAGGTTGCGCTGAGAGGGCACCAGGTGAGATTTGGGTACATTTATTGAAAACCCCAACTCGAACAACAGGTGTGTTGTTAAATGCAAATGATGCAGCACCATCTCTGGTGCCTTTGCTTTGAGCAGCCAGTCGTCCAGATAGGAAAAAACAGGATCTCCCGACCTTCTGAGATGCGTCGCCACCACTGCCATCACTTTTATGAAGACCCAAGTTGCAGAAGTAAGGCCAAAAGGTAAGACTGCAAAATGGTAATGTTGAGACCCCACCGTAAAACGGAGATACTTCTGATGCGACTTCAGGATGGGGATGTGAAAATATGCATCCTGTAAATCAATCAACACCATCCAGCCTTCTTCCTTCTCCAGCACAAGAAGAACCTGAGCCTGGGTCAACATTTTGAATTTCTCCTGTTTGAGATAAAAATTTAAAACCCTGAGGTCAAGGATCGGCCGTAAACGACCGTCCTTTTTGGGTATCAGGAAGTACAGAGAGTAGCATCCCTGACCCCTTTCCTGCTCCGGAACCGCCTCGATTGCAGTCTTTTGCAGCAATGACAGAACCTACTGCTGGAGAAGCAGAAGATGCTCTTCTGAGCAAAAGCCCTGACGGGGAGGTAATGGAGGGGGAAACTCCCGGAAGGGTAGGGCATACCCATTCTCTACGATGTTCAAAACCCAGAGATCTGTAGTAACAGACCTCCAATGCTGTAGAAAATGGGACACTTGTCCTCCCACGGGACAAGCATGCTCTAGGATGGTGGAGCTAGATCTGCCTCCCTGCCACAACAGCTGGAGAGGCCGAAGAGGGGGATGTGGAGGAGGAGACTTGTTGTCCCCTGTGGGACCTGTACAAGGGATTTGCCTGCTGCTGCTGCTGGCACGAAAGGACAAGTTTCTTCCAAAGCCACAAAACTTGCGGAACTGCCCAAAGCTCTTGGGTTGAGATTGAAGCCCCAAAGACCTCGCTGTAGCCTTGCTGTCCTTAAAGCGCTGCAGCGCCGAGTCTGCTTTAACCCCAAATAGGCGAGATCCATCGAAGGACAAATCCAGCAATGTAGCCTGAACATCAGGCGAGAATCCTGAACCACGCAACCATGCGTGCCTTCTTGTTGCCACAGACGATCCCATTGCCCTGGCTACAGAGTCGGCTGTGTCCAGACCAGATTGGATCACTTGGCGGGCAGCTTGGGCATCTGACAACACCTCTGAGAAATGCCCTTGTACCTCCTCGGGCAACTTTGGGACAACCTCCCTGGCCGAGTCCATGAAGTCATGGATGTAGCGACCTAAAAGACATGTGGCATTTGTGTACTTAAGAACACCTTCTTCGCCGATTACTCTATGCGCTTTGACTTCCTATCCGCAGGCATAGATGGGAAGGAAATTGCAGACAGCCTTGAAGAGCACGAAGCCTGGACCAGCAAGCTTTTGGCGAAGGATGGGTGGACAGAAAAGCAGGATCCCCCAGAGTCACCTTGTACCTCCTTGCCACGGTCCTGGAAACCGCTGGAGTGGATATCGGCTTCTGCCAGACATCCAGAATGGGCTCTGTCAACGCCTCATTGAAGGGAAGCAAAAGTTCCGAAACAGAGGAAGGGGAATGGAGAACCTCTGTAAGAATATTAGATCTTAACTCCGCCGTAGGAAGTGGCAACTCCAAGAGGTCTGCAGCCTTTCTAATCACAGCGGTCACCTCCGCGTCGGAAGTCCTTTGGTGATGAAAGCTCCCACTCAGGAGAGGTGTCCAGCTACTAGCCTCTGGCAAATCCTCAACATCTGGGTCAGGATGCACAATCTCTCCTTCCTCAGCCCCTCCATGTTCCTCCTGGTATTCTTCCTCCTCCAACAGCCTTTGAGCCTCTCTCCGAGATCTCATCCTCGGAACCGGCGTCGGTGGCGCCAGACACAGCGCCGGTGACTTCAGGATCGGTGTCGAAGGGAAATCCACGGGAACAGGAGTCAAAGCCGGTCGAGGTCAACTCCGTGCCGGTTCAGTACTAGACGGGAATTAGCCATCTAGAGGAGCTCGACCCTCCAAAGACTGCAACGGCGTCGAAAACCTCGGCGTCGGAAGAGGCCAACTCCCTGGAGCCGTAGGCATGAAAGGCATGAGCGGTGCCTGGGGAAAGTGAGGTGGCAAACTTCCCAGGGAACATATGAACGGACCCATGGGGCCAACAGGCACACCAGTAGGGTTAGCAGCTCTGGCGAACAAGCCAAAAATCGCATTTAAAAAATGCAACGGATCGGATCCCGGAGGAGGGAAAGCAGGATAAGTCGGATATGGTACCACAGGCTCTGGAGCCGCTTGAGGAGGCACCAAATTCAGCACCGGTTGTGGCAACAAAGATCCTGGAGCCAGAGGTGGAGTGGTTGACTTCAGCAACGGTGGAGGTGTTGCATCTCTCGGAGCCGGTGGAGTCACTGCCCTCGGAGACGGGGCCGGAGTCACTCCCTGTGACGGAGTCTGAGAGATCTCATCCCTGCAGTGACGTCTGGGACTCGGGTACACCAACTTCGAAGTCGCATCTTTCGAAGAGCGACGCTGAGAACCATGGCGTCGCTTCTTCTTGTGTTGTTTAGTAGACCTCGAAGTGTGTGCAGTCGGTGACTTCGAGCAGGTGCAAGACTGCTGCGACCTCACTTCTGCTTTTTTGCCTTGGCCATGAATAATTTGGCCTCCCTCTCCTTCAGCGCCTTCGGATTCATGCGCTTGCACGAAGTGCAGGTCCCGACGTCATGGTCCGACGAAAGACACCACAGTCTTCATGGGGGTCAGTGATGGACATCTGGCCCCCACACTCTCTGCATGGCTTGAAACTTGACTTCCTCGGAGTAGTCATCCTCGACGGCTACAAAGTCACAAGAACAGCAACAAAGAAACTCCCAGAAATGGAGCGCCTGGGAAAAAAACGTTACGCATCGATGGCGCGAAAAAAAGGGAATTGAGGTCAGCATGCCAAGGTGTACTGACGAGGTCTTGTTATGGCTACGATAACATCACGCGGAGATGCGTGTGGAGCCGTTCCATTGTGACGTCCTAGTCGACGTGGGAGAGCGGAGGAGAAAAGTTTCTGTGAAATGCTGCGCATTGGGGTAATTCAGAAGGTGAGGAATCCAAAAGGTGAGGCATCCACAGGCAGATGTATCCATCAGAATCCCCTGTTTGTCCAGCCTCTCAACTGCCAGGCACTCCAACATGATGTGGGCATTTCTGAGCACTGTAAAGAGTGCAGCAACTTCGGCCTTAATCATGCTGAATTAGGAGACTAAGGAGTAGATTTACTATCGTTTGTGTGGGTGCTTGCACAGCATAATGCAATTTTGAACAACACTTAAATAAGTGTTCGTTCTGCATTTGTTTCAACACCTCCGGCAAGACTGACATAGACGGAGTACCATGCGTTATGGTATAGACTGCAGCAAAGACTGTGCCCTAAGTGTTACAGTCACCTATTTGGGGAACCATCCCATGGGCTAAGCAAATAGTCAAAATTCTATGATTGTCTTGTGGTCCCGTAAGGGGAAACACAGCTTCAATTTGATCAATTTTTTGGGCTATCTAAAAAGGACTTTCCTCACAGTTGGGGGGAATTTTACCCGTAATTGAATGTATAATGACAGAATATATTGTAGGTACAGCAGGCAACTGTGGTTGCCCTGCCAGTGCTACCCTTGCTGGGAAAGCCATCAAGGTGCACAAAACATACTGAGTTAAGTGTCTATATAGTCTAACTAGACCAGTGTATAATTGCTGTAGCTCATTAACATCAAGACCCTGTAGAGTAAGGGAATGGTGTATAACCAGCTAACGCTGGCCAGGTGGCCCTTTCATTACTAAGGGGACCCATACGTACACAGCAAGTACATCAATTTTGATGTTTCCAATGTGAAAGTGGAATTTCTAAGAGCTGATACACTCTGTATGCTTGCGATGCTGCAACGTTAGTGTATTCATGAAATGTTCGCTTGCGGTGCTGCAACATTAGTGTATTTATGAAATGTTCCTATATTATCATCCACAGCTGGAAAATTGTACCAAGAATAAAAAACTTCTAAACAATAGGCATCATGGGCTTCAACCACGAAGATTAAGTCACCGCCTACTTTGCAAAGGCCATGTAAATTCAAATGTGCATGGACTGCAGGTCTGCAATTAGTATTGGCTTTGGCTGCACTATGGAGAAAACAGAGATGGAAACAAAGTGCAAACACTAATACAGGTAATCCTTTTCAAAGTTCAAGCTTGAACAACCAACAGAAAAATTAGGTGCTTCCTAAAATACTGTGGAGAATTAATCCCTAACACCACAGACGTCTCCAGAGGAGGTATAAGGGTACTATGGGCATGTACAAGTACTAGTCGTGAGACCCGTAAAAAAGAACCAGACCAATCGTTGGTGGCGCCATGTCGCAGGGATTCTGCTGGTAAGCAGAACTGTGCCCTGGGATGACAGGACGACAGACTGTAGGGACTGGGTCTTTCAACCACATCACTATCTGTTGGCCCAAATCCTGGCTAGCTCACAGTGCCTCACCTGAACTCCTAACCTTCCCAGAGTAGCAGGTGATTTTGGCAAGCCTAGAATATGACCCTCTAGTCCCCAAGGGAACTATGGAAACAGATGATCACCTTTCGTCTCTCACTCATGCATGCCCTTAGTAAACAAAGAAAGTTTACAATACATTCATCGAAACTACTGTAGTCTATTATGAAGCAAATGTGCTGCGATAAGTAGGCAAATACAACTAAGCAACGTAATCAGCATTACTAGCAGGCTGTATACAATAAACAACCCCACAAAGGCAAAGGGATATATTAGTGATCTCTGGGATTAGCAACGGACCCCATACCTGGCATGCGTTCGTTCCAGGACAGGTCTCTCTGCCAGAATTCTCCACTCTGCCTCCAAAGGACAAGACACAGTTTATATGATAAAACTACTGTGTTGGAAAGCTGCAGCTGGGCTACCGTGTTATGTCTCAAATGTTAAGAGCTGTTGCGGACCGAGCAGAAATCAGTACAACATGGTGCTATGTATTCTAGATGACCTTGTAAGAAATGTTCAGACTGAATCCCAAGAAGAGTCAGTGAATAACAAAACAACATGTACAGCATATTTCTAAAATAATATCACAAAAAAAGTGTTATGTGTGACCTTGCACAGCAAAGGCAGCCTAAAATATCTAATATGCTAAACTAAGGAAAAAACAAAGTGGGCCTAGAAGGGACATCACTACAGGTTGTTTGCTCTCACTCTTCCTGCTGGCCATAGGTTGGATCATGTACAGAAAGGAGAAGGAATGGGATCCAGTCAACACCTTGGGCGCAGCTTGACGACCTGTACTTTGCAGACGACTTGGCCCTACTCTCCCATACCCATCTGCGGATGCAAGAGAACACCGACAAAGTGGCAGCCACATCAGCACAACTTGGCCTTAACATCAACGGGGGAAAAACCAAGATCCTGAAGGCTAACATGGCCAGCACAACTGCAGTCACTCTTGCAGGTGATGCACTGGAAGAGGTTGAGGACTTCACATACTAGGGCAGTGTCATAGACAAGCAGGGCGGCGAAGACGCTGACATCAAGGCAAGAATCAGGAAGGTAAGGGCTGCCTTCATTCAGCTAAAGATCTGGAGCTCCAAGGACCCAATGTTGTAAACCAAGATCAGACATTTTAACACCAACGTAAAAATGGTCCTTCTGTATGGAACAGAAAGTTGGAAGTCAACAGTGACCACAACCAACAAAGTCCAGACCTTCATTAACACCTGTCTGAGGAAAATCCTCCAAATCCGCTGGTCAAACACCATCAACAACAACGACCTATGGTAGCAGACTTTCCAACTCCCTGATCATTAAAAAACCATGAAAAGACACTGGGGCCGGATAGGTCACACCTTGTGCAAGCCCACATCAAACACCAGCAGGCAAGCCCTCACCTGGAACCCTCAAGAGAAAAGGAAAAGAGGAAGGCCAAGAAACACCTGGCATTGAGGCCTCGAGGCTGACTGCAAGGAGATGGGTTACACCTGGAGACAGATTGAAAGAAAAACCCAAGACAGAGATGGCTGGAGAATCCTGGTTGATGACCTATACACCAGGAGGGGTAATAGGCATAAGTAAGTAAGTAATCTTTACACTTTGTAGTAAATGTACTACTTTTGTCCTGCGTCCATCAGTAACAGGAGGTGGCACGGCATAGCCCCCTCCTTGGCTCTGCATTTTTTCATCTTGACTCGATCTTCGCTAGTAAGGTTTCCCCTCGGGTTCAGCCAGTTAATTCATATTTTGGGGTATGTGCTGAACAAGATCGATGTCTTCATTTGTACACTGACAATACAAGATCCAGGCAATAATCTAGAAGTCAGGGGGCCAATATTAACCTGAACATTGGTCGAACTGAACTGAAGGGAGGACAGTTGAACTGTCTACCGATTACGCTCTTCTCGTAATGAAAACTGTTTAGACTGAATGTGAAGTTCTCTTTGTGCACATTGATCTTTTAACCATCTTGGCTCTGGCTGGATGTTATCACTAGTAGTGTTTTGTATTTTGCTTGTTAGAGCTTTTCTGATTATAGCATTATAACATGTTGAAACTATAGCTAGGAGGGTCATAATCTCTGACGCAACAAACTTTCTTGACGGCCATCTGGTGCGTTTGAGTGGATCAAGAATGCGGGGAGAGTTGTAGATACCAAACATTCAGAAATATGGGCAAGCGGAAAGCTTCTGACACTGTTACAGGCAAAGGGAAAATACCTAAAATAAGGAAAAATGGAGCGGAAAACTGCACTTTAGCTGGTATTGATGATTTAATTGAAGAAGTAGAGTCTATTTTGAGCGATAATCGTAAGATAGCTAACACCCACAACCAGAAAATTACAGCTTTTATAAAAAGTGTGAGGGTGTGCTTCAACCTGTAAATACTGAAGGTGCTACCAGAGCGGAGATCATGCACCAAGAGTCCGGCCCCTTGCAACTGACATCGTCGCTCGTTGTTACAAACGATATTGATAGGAACCAACCACCTAGTTGGCCCCTAATTGAAAATACAGCTAATGAAACAGGAGGAGGGGGGGGACGTTCCAACTATTCCGTGCTCAAACAGATTTACAATACTAGCTCCCCTGACCAAGGATAATGAAGCACAATCTTTGCCAGGGAATTATAACTCTGCCCATAGTAAAAATCAGCATCCATCCCAAAGCCCACCAAGTCTTTGCCATCCATGTGAGCCCCCAGGATTAGCTAGTACGACACAATGTAATTTGAGTAGCCCTTTAGTGATGGAGCTTTACCAAAGATTAGATGCCTCAACAAAAGAGATTGTTGATGTAAAAAGATTGATAGGGAATCTAACAACTTTAGGTAGCAATGCAAAGGTTACCCGAGAAAGTGACGCTCGAGAGCGTAGTAACATGCATACTGAAAACCACCAGATAACAATTGCTCCCAGTCAGGGGAGGCAGCCAAACCGACCTATAGGTAGACAGGCTTTTGATAATATGACTTGTACACAAGTCCAACATAATGTGAACAGAGGGGTGAGGGGGGACACACGCAGTACAGATGTAAGACATCTGATAGAGCCAATACTGCAAAAACAGTGGGTGGAAATGGCACGCAAAGAGACTCTGGGAAGTCCCATCTCAACTATTTTTCGGGTAGTCCTTATGAAATGAAATTAAATTATGATTTCTAAAGCGCACTACTACCCGCGGGTGTCTAGGCGCTGACTTCCAAAGAAAAGGGGGTAGAGAAAACACCAGACATCAGTGAGGCACAAGAGAAGTGGAAGAGCGTACTAAGCTAATCATTAAAGAGCCAAGTTTTAAGCACTTCACGAAAGGTAAGCAGATTTTTCGAGGTTTTGAGAGTAAGCGGCATCGTATTCCAGAGTTTGGCAGTCGCCACTGCAAAACTCTTGCCTCCCCAGGTAGCTCTTTTAAACTTGGGAACAACCAAATTAGCCTGGGAGGCAGATCTTAGGTTTCTGGCAGGGATATAACGATGGAAGAGTTGCCTAATAGAAACTGGACCCTCAGAATGGAGGGCTTTGAAGGCTATGCTCAGGGATTTGAACATAACCCTTTTTTTGACCGGGAGCCAGTGGAGTAAGGGGAGAGACTTGGACACCGACTGATGTTTTGGGATCCCTAAAAGCAGCCTGGCGGCCCCATTCTGGCCCATTTGTAATTTGTCCAAAGCTTTCTAATGGGCAGTCAAGAAGAGCCCATTGCAGTAGTCTATTTTAGAAAAGACTAGTGTAGTAATCACTGTTTTACGTAGGTCCAGAGGGATAAAAGGGAAAACCTTCCTTAGAGATTTGAAGATGAAAAAACAAGACGAGGTGATGGCATTGGCATGACCCACAAAGGAGAGTTTTTCGTCAAACTGAACTCCCAAATTTTTCACCTTTAGCACGGGAGTGGGGAGTGCACCCATTTCTTGAGGCCACCAACTGGGGGACCAAAATGATGGTTTATTACCAAAAAGCAGCACCTCAGTTTTATCTGAGTTCAACTTCAAACAGTTGTTAGACATCCAACTCCCAATCTGTAGCATACAGTTGTGGAAGCACTGTATGGCCGTGCAAGTATAAAGAGAAACCAGGCCTCAATATCTGAGGGGCGAGGGTTGCTAAATATTCATGCACATTTGAACCAGAGGTACCAAGATCTGAAATATAGTGGTTATGTAAATAATTATCAGCATAATTCTGGGGAGTTTGAAGTGTTCATGACACTTGTCCCTAGAGTAAAGCCAGTAGATAGCGAAGGAAGATGAAGATTCACTCAGAATAAGACGATCTGTTGGATTAGACATAATCACCAGTCCTTATCAATTGTACGATCTGATATAATTAGGGCAAAACGCCTGACAAGTGAAGATGAAACCTTTGACACTATACTCCTAACTTTTAGAGTTAAGAGTCTGGTTGACGGCTTGATTGCATTGGACTTAAGAACCAGCTCACCCTCAAACTCCCAGATAAGATTTAAGTTGAATAGGCCCAAGCAGAGTTGAACAAAGGCAAATAGCTCCAACAAAGTCACCTATTCACTTAAGCCACAGCCATGTACAAAATGATTTCGAATTGGTTGACTGACTGGCAGGGACGAGGACCCTAATTATTCCAAATGAAATGCCGTTGCAAAATGCTTCATGTCTTTCACCTAGTATTTTAGAAAACATGATCTTAGAACCTTCTAATCAACTGGAGCAGGGCAGCAGTGTATGGACTGACTGCTCTGCTGTAATAGAGTATACCCAAGCCAATTTATTGGCCAATATGCCCAAAGAAGCGAGATCACCAACCAAATCTATAATTTCCTGGAATATAACAGGGTTAAAGCAGAAACTAATGGATCCAGAATGGCAAGAATATACAGATCAGTTTGACTTTGTCTTGCTCCAGGAATCCTTGCTACTGCAGTCACCATATAAACTAGGCTACAGATCTTTGAGTGTCAATGCAGAACATTCTGTGAGGGGTAGGGCATCAGGGGGCCTGGTTATATGGATAAAAATATCTCTAAATATCTCTAATGCAATTAGAGGTACTTGAAATCCCTTCACCTGATATTATTGGTGTAAAGATGAAAATGCAAAATAGAGCCGAAATATTTTTGCTTAATGTCTACATTAGACCAAGAATCGTCAGTATGGAGTCGTCTGTGGTAGAATCATTGGAAAATACCCATGGCTCTATAAGCCCTGAAGCTGCAGTTATTATTGGTGGTGACCTAAATTGTAAATATGAGCCAATAGCTGGGTTGGAATCTCTTTTAGAGGAAGAGGATATGGCGAGAGGCATTCCTTTATTAGATGCTGGTAGCTCTGTTCCATGTACAGTAGCTACTATACAACTCTCTCGCTTTGTATCTGAGCATGGATTGTGAGCCTGCAACGAAAGGTTGCCATCAGATAGCCCAAGCACATTCACGTTTAAAAGAGGTGCTGCTAAAATGAAAATGGACCATATGATGGTCAGTGTTACAATATGGGGTAGTGTAGTTGATTTCAAAGTATACCAAAGAGAAGATAGTGATCATCTTCCACTTTGTCTGAAGGTATCGGGGAGTCTTTTTGAATCTTGGGTGCAGATGGAGGCTAGAAATATCATCCAGGCTATTATCGGTAATAATCTTAGGTCAGTTAAGTGGCCACTTATTGTGAACAAGCCAGAAATTATGACAGAGATTTATAACAAATTTTCTGATGCTCTATGTCCGTTTGTAGACCGTCTACCTCATGATATTGCTATCACACAAATACATTGTTCTTTGGCAGAAAAATGTGAACCGTTCTTGGCCAAGAACCTTTCGAACCTTGTGATAAAAGGTACCTCTAAGTACCCCCCCAGGAGTCCTTGGTACTCGGAAGATTGCCATGAAGCAAAGAAGTGGTTGTTAGAGACTTTGAAAACAAATAATATTGCTTTTGTAAGAGAGGCCAGGGCAGATTATAAAAGAACACTAGACCAAGCTGAAAAAGACTGGGTCGAGGTCAATTGGAGTGATTTGATCCTTGCAGCGAAAAATAAAGACAGTGCTGCCTTTTGGAAAATAATAGCTCATGGCAAACTGGCAGTATGATCTTGAAGTATCATGTAGACCCAGGCACTTGGTGTAGACATTTTTCCCACTTATATTCTGACACTAACGAATATCTGCAAACCACACAAAGTCCAAGTAGAACTGAAACAAATAGGATTGTAACATACTCCCCTCACTTTAGTCTAGAAGGGACAGTAGATTCAATTAAAACAGGGAAAGCCCCAAGTCCCGATAAATTTCTGGGAGACCTCTTGAGAAACGATAAGGCAGTATAGGTACCATATGCAAACCTGCTTTGTAATTCAGTGAGCTCAGGACCACCAGTACCAGAAACATGGAGAGGAGCTGAAATCGTACCAATTCATAAAAAGGGCAATCAACAAGATCCAGCTCATTATAGACCCATCAGTATAATTTACACCTTACAAAAAGTCTATGCCAAACAAGTGCTAAACAAACTTACCAATTGGATAGTTGAAAATAACATTCTTTGACCGTATCAAGCGGGATTCAGAACAAGAATTAGTACAATCGATCAGGTCTTTAGGCTTTTGTGCATAACATGGAAATATACTAAACTGAGGGGAGGTCATCTATATGTAGCATTTATTGATCTAAAGGCGGCTTTTGATCTTGTCCCAAGGAGCCATTTGTGGAACTCAATGGAAAACCAAGGTTTGGTGAGACAGGGTTGTGTGTTAGCACCGATTCTTTTTTCACTATATGTAAACGATGTTGTGCAACATCTGCAACAGCGCAAACACGACTCCCCTAAACTTAGTGGGATCCCAATACCTGCCTTATTATTCGCAGATGATATCATCCTGCTATCTCGGACTCCAAAGGGGCTGCAAAGGTTACTAGATAGCTTTAATAACTACTGTACTATAGAGAGTCTTGAAATTAACTCTAGTAAATCAAAATACATGGCCACAAGACCGCAAAAGCCCTTCAGGAAAAACATTACTGTCGATAAGCAACACCTAGAATGTGTGCCAAATTTTAGCTATCTTGGTATCACAATAGATGCAAAACTGTCTTGGAAACCTCAAATACAGAAATCCAAAGTTCTTTTGTTGCAGAACTCGATGGCCATTGTAAAAAACATCAAGCCACTAAATCCATGGCAGTAACACCAGTCCTGGAGGTTTATAAATATAGAGCCCAAACAGCTGCCCTTTATGGGGAGGAACCATGGGAGGGAGAAACCTAGGTGGACTTACTAAAGATGAAAACGAATTTGTAAGAATGTTGCTCTGTCTCCCCAGAAGTACGCCGTTGACACCAGTGTTATGACTTAGGCATCAAAAGGATAGAACACCTAGCTGTATTGAGACCCCTAATACTTTGGGTTCGTTAATGGGTCACGCAGGAACTTATTAGTTATTAAGAAGGATTAAGAGAAATTTTGGCTCTTGATGGTAATGCCACCTTTCCTTTGTTCCGTCACATTAAAACCTAGGGTTAAGCTGGTTCTGGGACGCTCCCAATCTATTAACACCCAACTCGAAGAGGGTCTTGAAACAAACCTACTGGGAACACGTATTAAATAGTGTCCATTGTAACCCCAGTTTGGGTAGGCTCACTGCACAATTTTTGAGTGTTAAACCATTTCCTTGTTTTGAACAGTATTTGGATATTGTCCAACCCCAGCTTGCAAAGTCACTATATATGAAGTTTCGTTTGGGAATCCTTCAGATTAAAACGAACACGACCAGATGGTCATCTGGTCCCATTGTTGGGGGGGGAGTTTTATTGTACACTATGCACTTTAAATGCTGATGAAAACCTTGCACATGTGCTATTTTTTTTGCACAGCTTATGCCTCCGAGAAGGAAGTGGATTAAACCAATGTGTTGAAACATGGGGACTAGGAAATGTCTTGAAGCATTAAGAATTTTGCAAACAGACACCTCACAGCTTATAGTTTTTGGTCTTAGTAGGTATCTTTTTGCCGTAAATTTGGTACGTAAGGACAAAGGCCTGAAATTTTAGATTATATGTGGCTTATTTTACCTGACATCTTTTATCTTTTTATTCGTTTTATGTAATACTGTTTTAATTAGTATACGACAAGCTGTAAATGTGCTGGATCAACACAGAAAATTGCATTTTATTTTATTCAATCTAATTTTGTATATATGCTTTTTATGGTTTTTAGATGAAATAAAAGCAAATTGATGATGATATTATTAAAAAAATTAATTAATTCTTTTTAAAAATCAAACAAATGTATTTGAAAATTAAAACATTATTAAAGTATTTTATAAGAAATATATTATTTATTTTTCATTTACATATGTTTTTTAAAATGTTATTAAATTGATATATTTTATGAATGTGACATAAATGAATTTATTTTAAGATTATTTCTGTGTGGTGTTTTAAGTCACTGTCTCCCCGATTTTCTATAGCAGGGTGTTGCATTTCCAGTAGTTGGCCATTTGTGACGCTGGACTTACTCCAGTTTTGAGCTGGAGTGCATTTGCTACTGTTTTGGGTCCTTTTTGGCTGTAGTGAGTGCAGTTTGTGGATAATAATGGGCTTACTCTTTTTTGGGTGGATGCATGCCTCTCTCTAAACCCATCCATACTCCTCCTTTAACCCTCCTTACTCTTCCATAAATTCCCTCCCATGTAGTAGTAAGTGTTCATCATTTTCATCCCATTTCCCCCATCCCTTCCACATTTACTATTAAAATGTAGGCGTATGTGTGCGGAGATTTCCGCTGTCAGAGCAGAGATCTCCACACATAAAAGATAAGAGAGGCGCAGACCTACGCATTTAGTTTTGTGAATAGCATTTTGTAGTACATGAACAGTACTATTGTAGTAGTACTAAAAACAACAAAATACAGTTTGTTAATAAGCCCCATTGTGTTAAAAAAATATTGTAACCATTTTGTAATAAAGGCAAATGGGGTTTTGGATTATATTAAAGGCAGCTCTGCCAGGATGAAGTGGAAGGATGAGCTGCAGGCGCCTAAGCTGGCAAGGGTATGTGATCTAGCAGAGTTGCAAAAGCTGACCTTTAAAACTGTTTTTGAACAATTACCTATTAAGGAGCTGGTCAATACTGGCCCTTGGATACACATGTTGAATCACAAAGTGAAGGCTACAGACTGAAGAAAGTGGAAGGGGACAGACAGCAGGCCAGCCACTCAAAAATATAGCCAGCATTTGTAAGCTGTGTCTAGACAGCAGCTGTGGTGAGGGTTTTGTTAGAAAATGCTTCAAATGGAGCACTTTAAAGGCACACTGGGCCATTGTTACTGCTAAAAACCAGTTACGATTTTAACACTTATCTAGAGGCATGCAGATTCCCCTGCAATGTTTTGAGAAATGCACAGCAATGGTGCATTTTAAAGAAACTCGGCCAGGTACATTGGTCAATATTCCACAGATTTAACAGTTCGTTTGTAAGAATTATGACCATTTAATAGAAGGTTGGTGGTTTTCTCGCAGTGTTCCTTTACAAAAAGAACCTCGGAATAAATATATATGGTACACACAGAACTAAGAGCACAGAACTAGTAACATTGGTCAAAAGTAGTTAGGATTTAACAATAATGTTACAGGCCGAGGAGATTGGGGGGTTTCTATCACCACCTTCTGTGTTCTTAATGAATTTTAGGAAAAACTGTGTATCAGTGCGCCTTTTTTAAAAAAAACTAGTCTTTCTTTTTTTTTGATAACCAATTTTATTGAATTTTTGGTGACAAGAAAAAATACAGCACAAGTCATTTCTCTGTTCTGGACTTAATGTCTCGACCTAGCCTCCCTATTTCATTGTATACAGTACATAGCACTCTCCTGCAATTCAACCCATCTTGCACTATGGATCGTTCTTTTATATTATATTAGCAGACCCAGCCATTTACCCACACCCGACCATCTTTAGCGGGACAGCCCCTGGCTTCATATACTGGTTTTTCTTGTGTAGCACACCAGTCTATGCCCTTGCGCCACTTGATTACGCTGGGGGGAAGAAAATAAGTTACTTACCTGTAACTACGGTTATCCAGTATTGGTATCTTTCATAGATTCACATGCCTGAATCATTCCCCGTCGTCGAGATGGGAGTCCCACGGTAAAATATTCAAGCAGTGCCTTAAATCCCTAATAGGCTATAATGGCCCTAGGCCATCTCATTAGTAGCCTATCCATGTCCTTTTTAAAAAAGGACCAAATGTTGGCATACAGCCAATCAGCTGTTAGCACCCTCTAGAACACTCTCAGCAGGAGCCAGTTCTCTTCAGATTTTCAAAGCACAAGTGGGAAGTAAGGATCCCAAAATTCAATGAGAACTGACTCAATCGGGAGGAGGGTGGGTTGCATGTGAATCTATGAAAGATACCAATACTGGATAACCGTAGTTACAGGTAAGTAACTTATTTTCTTATCCAGTATTGGGGTATCTTTCATAGATTCACATGCCTGAATCAGAATAGCAAGCAGTACCCTGAAACTGTACTGTCGTTAGCGGACGGTGGGAGACATATAATCTTAAACTCCCAATGTTATAGCCATATACCAGAAACATTTCTAGTAGTCATAAAATCTAATATGAACTGTATGCATTAAATATTCCAGTAAAGTAAAATGCTAAAAACCATCACTGTTGAGAAAAATCCTTCATGATACACGAGCATTCACATATAAACACAGTCCTACACAGTGATCTATATATAAATATATATATATATATATATATATACATATATATACCTTTTGTCTATACATTTTCAGATTAACGCCATACCTTTATTAGAATAAAGGAAAGATTTCCTCTTATGTCAAACAAAGAGGCTGACCTTATTTGAAGAGATGCCGCAGCACCGCCTGACCAACCGCTGCATCCTCTTGTTGTGTAGATTGTAAACAGTAATGCTTCGTAAACGTGTGGACATTCTTCCATGTCGCAGCACGGCATATCTTGTCCAATGTCACTCCAGCAAATAAAGCTGCCGATGAAGAAACAGTTCTTGTGGAGTGTGCTTTGGTTCTGGCTGTTAGAGGCTTGTTAGCCTTTTCGTGACAGAACTGAATCGCGGCCGAGACCCATCTGGCGATCGTAGCCTTTGTTACAGCTGTTCCCTGTTTTCCTTGTCCGAAAGCGACCAGGAGCTGATCTGTTTTCCTTATCTCCTTCGTCTTGTGTAGGTAGAATTTCAGACATCGTTTGATATCCAACGTATGCAATGCCTGTTCTGCTGGGCTAGATGGATTTGGAAAGAAGGATTGCAATATCACAGGTTCATTGAGGTGAAATTGCGTTGGTACCTTTGGAATAAATGTTGTTTGTTCGTAAAGTTACATAGTTTTCAGTAAAATGTAGAAAAGGTTTCTTTACTGTAAAGGCTTGTATTTCACTCACCCTCCTTGAAGAGGTAAGAGCTAGTAAAAGGGATACCTTCCATGTGAGGAACTTGAGCTCCACCTTGTGAATTGGCTCAAACAGTTGTCTCATCAACTGCGCCAGGACCACATTGAGCTTCCATTCTGGAGGAGGTGCACGCACCAGGGGAAATGTGCGGAAAAGGCCTCTCATGAATTGCTTTATGAGACTAGATGCACAGAGAGAAGGAACTAGAGGAGATTTCCTATTGCGGGAAATTGCAGCCAGGTGAACCTTCACTGAAGAGAAAGTGAGACCTGATTTAGCCAGAGAGAGGAGGTACGGCAAAATCAGCTCAGCAGGGGCTTGCAGTGGGTGGACGTTATTTCTTTCACACCAGCAACAGAATCTTTTCCATTTCAAACGATATGCTTTGATAGCGCTTTCAGCACGGGATTTAGCAATGATTTCTCTACAGTCTTGCGGTATATTTCGGTCTCTAAATTCTAGGAATTCAGGAGCCATGCGTGCAAGTGAAGAGAGTGTGGATCCGGATGATTCACTTGGCCCTTGTTCCTCGATAACATAGTTGAGGACGGCTGTAGACGAATGGGCCTCGATTGCAACAGCAGGAGCAGTTCCGGGAACCAGTATTGCCTGGGCCACCGTGGTGCTATTAGGATCTGCGGCAGCCTTCCGATTTCATTTTGTTTAGCACCCTGGGAATTAACGGGATGGGGGAAAAGCGTAGGCATATATCCCTGACCATCGCATTAAAAGGGCATTCCCCCTTGACCCTGGTAGTGGGAATCTGCTGGCATAATACTGGCATTTGGCGTCCTCCTCCATTGCAAAGAGGTCCAAAGCTGGTTTCCCCCATTTTTGGAAGACCTTGTCCAACTGGGATTGTTCTAGCTCCCACTAGTGGCAACTGGACTGAGACCCGCTTAACGTGTCTGCTAGGGTATTGTGCAGACCCCTGACATGCTCGGCCTTCAACGAGATTCCATGGTACGTTGTCCATTCTCATAATTCCTGCGCTTCTTGAGACAGCGTAATGGATCTTGTTCCTCATTGCTTGTTTACATAGTACATGCTGGTCATATTGTCCGTACGGACATCACTGAGGAGCCTGCTATTCTTGGCAGGAAAGCTTGGAGAGATAGGAATATGGCTTTGAGCTCCAAACTGTTGATGTGCTGCTTTTTCTGTACCGAAGACCATTTGCCCTGGATTAGCAAGTCCTGCAGATGACCTCCCCAGCCCTCCATGGAGCCGTCTGTTGTTAGAATGAAATCTGGGGTGTTTTGTAGACAAGTTAGGCTTTGAACGAGATTTGTCGCTTGAGACCACCACTGTAGTGTTTCCACCATCCGTGTTGTGATTCGAATTACATCTTCGAAGGATCCCAAAGCTTGTTGCCACTGTTTCTGCAGCTCTTCTTGAAGAGGCCTCATCTTTAGACTGACTAGAGGTACCAGATTTAATGCTGAAGAGCACATCCCCAGGAGCGATTTGAACATTCGTACAGAAACTGACCCTTTTTTAAAAATGTTCTTTGCCAGCTTTTGTAGACGTATCTGTCTCTCTTGAGACAAGAACGCCTTGCATTGAACGGTGTCCAAGGATGCTCCCAGAAAAGATATTACTTGAGTTGGATGTAAAACCGATTTTTCCCTGTTTAGGGTGAGTCCCAATGTATTGAACAAACGGAGGCAAGCTCTCGTTGTTTGATCGGCCTCCTGCGCTGTTGCTGCTTTGAGCAGCCAATTGTCGAGGTACGGAAAAACTTGAAACCCCTGAGACCGCAGGGTTGCCGCTACTGGCGCCAGGCACTTGGTGAAAATCAGTGGTGCTGATTTTAGACCAAACGGGAGCACCTTGAATTGATAGTGGGTACCAGCCACTGTGAATCATAGGAATTTCCGGTGCTTCGGGTGGATTGGGATATGGAAACATGCGTCTTCCATGTCGAGCGAAGTCATGAAATCTCCTTTGTTTAAACACCCCAGAATATCGGAGAGTGTTACCATCCTGAACGTCTGTTTTTGAGAAACTTGTTGAGTTCCCTTAGGTCCAGAATCGGTCTCCATTCTCCTGACTTCTTTCTTATTAGGAAGAAACGAGAATAAAAACCTCTTCCTTTCTGAGCGAATGGTACTTCTTCTATTGCTTTCTTGAGGAGTATGGTCAAGACTTCCTTTCGTAATAAGTGAAGACGAGGGGGAGGGGGACCCCTGGGTGGAATGATCGGTGGCCGCTGAATAAATTCTAGAGTGTGACCCTTGGTGACCAGGTCCAACACCCAGCGGTCTGATGTTATTTCGTGCCACCGTTGTACATAAGCAGACATTTTCGCACCCACGGGCAGGGAGGGAAGTTGGGCTGGTACCCTGACATACTCATTGTTTTCTGCCTGAGTCACTGCCTTGTTGGGGCGCTCGCTTGCAGCCACCATGGCGAGAGAAACCAGCCGTCGATGATTGACAATAAGATGGAGGGTTGTAAGATTGGCGATATTGAGATTGGTATGGTTGATATTGTTGAGCCCTCTGATATCCTCCTTTGTAAGTGGCGAATCCTCGCCCTCAAGCACCTCTGAATGGTACTCTTCTGTACTGCAGAGCTCCCAAAGACTTTGCGGTGTCCGTATAATTTTTTATCGCCAATAGAGCTTCATCAATGTGCTTTCCAAAGAGCGACTCCCTGTCAAAAGCCATATCAAGAACTTTTGTTTGTACCTCAGGTCTAAAGGTAGTTGCTTTTAGCCACCCTTGGCGTCGAAGTACAGCCGCTCCTGCCAACTGTCTAAAACCAGTATTTGCTATGTCAAGGGCACAGTCAATTGTTTCTGAAGCTGCACGCTCACCCTCCAGCAGGATCTTGCGTGCATCTTGTCTGTTTTCCTCTGGGATGAGGTCTATCAGTACTGCCATATCGGACCACATCTGGTGGTCATAGCGACCGATAATGGCTACAGCATTTGCTGCTCTGATTGTTACAGCTGCCATTGATGAAAACCTTTTCCCCAGGATGTCCATTCTATGCCCTTCCTTGTCTGGGGGGTAGTAATCGGGGTGGCCGGATTCTTCGAGCGCCTCTGTGCAGCCTGGGAGATGACTGAATCTGGCTTAGGACGCCCAATAAGGCAAGATGGAGAGACATCCGGAGCCCTATATTTCTTTTCTACACAAGGCAGCACTGGTGGTATGGATGCTGGTGTTTTCATAATCCTGATGCCCTCCTGCCATATATGGTCAATGATAGGAATTGAGCGTACCACTTTCTTTGTGTCCTCTTTGAAATTGTACAGAAAACATTCTGTTTGTTTTACAGTAAAGGGTAAGTGGAACCTGTTGGCTGCCCTTTGCATTAAATTGTGAAACCCCCCGATATCCTCTGGAGGAGAATCTGAAGGAAAGTGCGGAGGAGGGGATGTTGTTGGAATCACATAATCATCTCAAGGATCAGGAACAGATGCCAGGTTTGGTAGTTCACCTTCCTCTACTTCTTCTCCCGAGGAGGAAGTGTTCTGTTCTTCGGGGTCGGCTGCCACCGAGCCCGGTACATTCACAGGTGTGCTAGGCATTTGAGGACCTGGTGCACCTGCAGGTGCTTCCACTTGAGGAACCTGGTCTTCTGGTTGACGTTGTTGAGGAGGGAATCTTTGTCTGTAATCCGCCAACATGGCTTGAAGATCTTCTATTAATGATGGCGGTAGATGAGCCATTTCTCTGTGGCGCGGTTCCTGTCGGAGGTTAAATTGATAGCTATGACGTGGAGCCATATACTGTTCCTGGTAATATTGTGCCTCCTGATAATCTTCCTCCTCTTCATCATCCTCCTGGCACTTTACATGGAGCTCAGATGGGCTGTGAGCTACCCCATAAAGGCCGTCATCATCATCCTCCTCTTCCTCGATATACCCTTCCAATAGATGCAATGGAAGCAAAGGCGACACCTTGCTATACTCCTGCATAGACGGGTGTAAAAATGTCTTTGTAACTCTAGTGACCTGAGTAATCCTCGTCGACGGGGGCGTTGACGGTGCAGAAGTTATAATCGAGGGGATTTCCTTCATCGACGGTGCTGTTGTCAAATGTATTGTTATCGCGGGTGTCGTCGTCGACGGTGTCATCGTCGTCATCGATGGTGTCGTCGTCGACGACGGTGTCTTCGTCGATGGTGTCTTCGTCGACGGCGTCTCTGCCGCCGACGGAAATGTAGTCGACGGTGGGGCGTCGACAGTCATCAATGACGAAGAAGCTCTCGTCGTCGAGATAGAAACTTTAGTAGATAGAATAGGGGACTGGATCGCCGTCGTCGTCACAGTTGCCGTCGACGATGGCGTCGACGATGTTACACATATTGTCGTCGACGAGAGAGAAATTGTCGTCGACGATGGCTTTTTCAACTGTTTTATACTCACAGGATCAGAAGAGGAAGATCTCGGACGATCTCTTTCTTTCTTGACAGGTGTAGAGGGCACAGATAACGTTGGTTCAGAGGAATGTTTGGTAGTCCTCTCCTTACTTAAAGCCTTTTCTTGGGAAGATTTAAAATGTTTTCTTCCCTCACCTGAGGATCTGTCCTGTGATCTAGCCCTCTTGTGGGATGTTGAAGCTACATCCTCTTCCTCATCAGAAGAACGAGATTGTTGTTTTGTGGTTTGGAGCCACAATAGCAATCTTCCCTCTCTGTCCTTGAGGGTTTTGTTAGAGAAAGTGCGACAGACCTTACAATCTCTCACCTCATGCCTGGGATAGAGGCAGTAAATACATTCTTTATGTGGATCATCCACATGGACCCTTTCATTCCACAGGTTTTACAAGGGCGGAAAAGACCTTTCTTGTCTGACATGATGTCTAGATTTGCTGAATAGAAGAAAACTGAGTACCACTCAGGGAGACTCCCTTCCACACGACGTGCGGTGAAAATCTGAAGAGAACTGGCTCCTGCTGGGAGTGTTCTAGAGGGTGTTAACAGCTGATTGGCTGTATGCCAACATTTGGTCCTTTTTTAAAAAGGACATGGATAGGCTACTAAAGAGATAGCCTAGGGCTATTATAGCCTATTAAGGATTTAAGGCACTGCTTGAATATTTTACCGTGGGACTCCCATCTCGACAACGGGGAATGATTCACGCATGAGAATCTATGAAAGATACCCTGATACTGGATAACAGGGTCTTTCCAAGCTGCCACAATATCTCTTTTAGCCACCATAAAGGCTGTACCCAGGAAGAGCTTATCCGTTCAGGACCCATCTAGTCCTTCCATGACTCCCAGAAGCAGGGTCAGTGGGTTAAGTGGAACCTCCCAGCCCAATACCCCGGTCAGTTCAGACAGAAGCGTCTCCCAGTACGGAGTAAGATGGGTGCAAGTCCATACCATGTGGTAGAAGTCTGCAGGTTCTAACCCACAGCGCGTGCAGGCCGGAGTGGCCGAGAGCCCCGCGTGGTGAAGGCGATTTGGGGTGAGATAAGCACAGTGAAGGTAGTTCAGTTGGACCATCCGGAGCCTGGCCGAAATAATGATAATTTTGGAGGCCATCAGTGTGAGAAGTTGGCCTTGTATATGCTGTCCACTAATTAAAGTGGGCACCTTGCACCAGTCCAAACGACCCTTATTGATGATTAGGTTAAAGACAACCTTTATTGAAAGTTATCCTAGTGGTAGCTATGGAGAGCAGCCTTCAGGCTAAGTCTCGAAGGAATGTAAAGCAGCTTGTTTTACCAGTATATAACCTCCTGAATGACCAAATGAAAAGAGAACCACA
Source organism: Calotriton arnoldi (assembly GCA_963921515.1). Taxonomy (NCBI): domain Eukaryota; kingdom Metazoa; phylum Chordata; class Amphibia; order Caudata; family Salamandridae; genus Calotriton; species Calotriton arnoldi. The sequence continues at coordinate 2,197,877 of CAWUFW010002074.1, read as the reverse complement.
CAAGGTATATATAAAATATATGTATTTATTACTAAACACTCTCTACTAACCTCTTTATGAGATTAGAGAACAAAGCACACAATATTATATCACTAGAACGACAGTAAATAGCACAATACACAGTGGGCTCCAGGGGGAGACCAAACCATATACTAAGAAAGTGGTATAACAACCACGACTTGACTAGACACAGTGCCTAGAGCACGTAGAATCGCTGGGACCCCAAGGAACCACCCAAGGTAGTGACACAGGGGACCCATGGAGGACGGGTGCAGTGTGTGAACACAGGCGCGAGCTCCGTACAACTCTATGGGAAAGTCGCGGTTGGAAATTTAAAGATTAAGGACACTTAGGAGAGGACTTTAAGCAAACCCAGCTAAACATAGAAGGTTCTAAGGCCAGCACCCTTGAGAGTACCGAGGTACCCGTGTTGCCTATCCCAGAGGAGCCGGGTGCATAGGGGTCAAGTGGTGTCGGAAACCCTCGTTGTTTTCAATGGCGTGATGCGAAAAAGTACTGCTGCCGTGGAGAAGAAAAGTGTCCGGTGTGATCCAAGCCTGGATCGGAGATGAGAAGAACCTGAAAGCAGAGGGGACAAAGTCTGGGTCACTTCACGTGACCAGGAGCGGAGCAATCGAATGCCCACCGATGTCGGGTGCTTCAGGTGAGAAGAGGTGAAGCTTGACTCTGCAGCCACGGGGACCAGGAGACTTCGACAACAACCAAAGTCCGGAGATGAGCTGCCCACAATGGATGTCGAGTGCTGGGGGGTCAGTGTCCGGTTTGAACACCAACAAGCCTTGGCAACTGCAACCCACGCGGTCAGAGGAAAGATGCTTCTGTGAGGACCAGCAAGGTCCTGGGGACTCTCCAAGCTATGGAGAGTCAGGGCACGTCTGGAGCAACCAGGAAAGCCCACTGAAAGTCAAAGTTACCTTCACAGGGACCCACAGGCCAACAGACCAGGGATCGCGAAGGGACCTCAAGCTGAATCACTAAATACCAGCCCACGGAACACTCGTGGAGTGTAGGCCGGAAATCTTCGGTGGAATTACTGCTCGGGGTCAGGACTACAAGTAGCCCAAAGCACAGCTTCAGGGTTTGCTGAAAAGCATATGCTGCTGCAAATGTACACGGTGCCCAGGGGTACGGGTTTCACGGTCCCCACGAGGGATACGGGCCTCAGAATTGCTGAGACCGTAGATCAACCTCGGAGACCTCAGGAACCCACCTCCTGTGTTGCAGAAATCTTCGGAATCCTTCAGGAGCTTCGTAGGTGCAAACTTGTCAGATGCGTTTAGGTGCCTGCTCAGCAGGGGAGTAACTCCTTTACTCCAAGGGAGATTCTTCTGTCGTCCAACGAAGTGTAGATCGTCAAAAGTTACTTGATTTCTGTAGCAGAGTTTAGTCCAGGTAAATCCATCGTCCTGTAGTCAGGGGTTCCTATTTTATACCCAAGGAAGGGGTGGGACAAACTCTGGGGACCCCCCTATGGGAGGGTCAGGACAGAGGGGTGGCTACACCCATGTCCTTTGTCCAGTTTCGCGCCAGAGCAGGAGCAAATGGCTCCTGCAACCGGTTTGAGCTGGACTATGCACAGGGACACCAAATGTGCCCCCAGTGCAGACATCAAAGCACTCTCAGAGTGCACCCACCCAGCCCCAATACACTAAAGCCTGTCTGGGAGGTGGTCACACCTCCCAGTGACAGGAAACCTATTGTCAAACCTTCCCCTGCCGGAGTTTCGTCCAGCAGCAGGAGGGCAGACTCGTGTCTGTGGCTGGCAGCATCCATTTTGTGATACCAGGGTCAAGAAAGCTGGTACCGGGTGTACCAGTGTTGTCATATTTCACCCTCTAGGAGGGTGGAATCATACCTCCCACACCAGTTACTGGTGTGGAGGTATGATTCCAAGGTGTTTGACACCAAACACAACATATTTCCATGCAGCCATATTAAAGTTAGCATTTACCGCGAGGTTATAATGCACTTAAGTATATATGGTTGGCTGCATCACAAACCACCCCGGAATATGGGTTCCGAAGGCAGCAGAGGGGCTCTGCTTATGCATGGGCACCCTCTCACATAAAACCCAGCACCCTGCCTTCAGGATTGATAAGGCCTGCTATAAGGGTGATTGATAGGTTTATATGTGCAGTGATTAGGATAGATATAGTGAACCTATATGTAAGTAAGGGGTGCATGCACCACCTTACACAGACTGCTGTAGCAGACCTGTTGTGTCATTTTGAATTGTCTCTCAGGGGTGGCATAATAATGCTGCAGCTCCTGGGAGGCCTCTGGGGTACCTATGCCCTGGGTACATAGTATACCATATATTAGGGACTTATAAGGGTACCCCAGAATCCAATCTGGAGTGTACCTAAAGTACATGCAATGAATTTAGAGGAGAAAGCAGATAGACTGGGGTCCTGAATAGCAGGATCCCAGTCAGACTAAGTCGAAAACAGTGAAACATCAGCAAAAAAGTGGGGATAACTATAAGTAGCAGATCCTACTCTCCTGCAATCAGGGCGTCCCTCAAATCCTCATCTCCAGAGGGCCCAATCATGTTTCCCATCGGATTCTAAGGGGATCGAGTGTAGTTGGAGAGTTGTTGGTTAGCGATCGGTAAATCTTCAATACCCATCAGGATTTGGGCCTCTAGGGGATTGAATTCTGGAAGCGTAGTGCCTGCTGGGCATGGCGAAATTGTATGTACTTATACAATTGTGAAGGGTGCAGGGAGTATATGGTCTGTAGGTCCTGAAAGGAACATAGGTGGTCCCCCCTCCAAACATCCCCTAATTGTGCTATGCCAATCAGGTCCCATTTCTGGAATCCTTCCAACGCTCCCACCTCCCGAAGCCAGGCACCATGCCACAGGGGAGTCTGCTGCGTGAGTGTAGTGTCCCATTGTGTGTAGCGCAGTGCGGAACGCCAGGCAAGCAGTACGGCTCGAGTCACCTTGGGAAGTGCATTAGGTAGAAAACTTGTCTTATAACATTGGTCATTCAGGTTGTTTGGCCTGTAGTGGCCATCAAGGGCAGAGGGTTGACAGTTTCCCTTGCTGATTAACCACTTGCAGCATGCACCTCACACACCCAATACTCATACCATACCAATGCAGCAAACACCAACACCTACATGCACCCTTCTCAATAGCAGGCATGCCACCCAAGGAGAACTAACTCTAAAATCCATGTTCATCAATGCATACTATGCAGTCCTCCCAGACACCCGATACTGGAGGCATCATCATGCAACACAACCTCACAAATTCCCATCATTGCAGGCTACAACAACAAACAAAGAGGCTGCACAAGACAGCTGTATGTCATATTTCGTTGACAAAAATATTGTGGGACATAAATATTGTATCATAAAAATCCTTTAAAAAATGTCCCGGGGGGCGTGGCCAAGAATCATGGCCGCGCAGATGTGAGCCTGCTCGGCTCCCTCACCGGAGTCCAAATTCCTGCCGCCATCGGGACTTCTAGCCCGGGGAAAACGGAGAGCCGGCGAGGAAAATAAATGTAGAAAATGTGTGGCACATTTTGATGCCGTTGCGGAGTCCGGGAGGTGCTTTAGCCCCGACTTTTGCACCCGAGACGGAGAGCGGCCGTACGTCTAACATGGCGGCCGGGCTCCGATACAGCTGAACCCCCGGAGCCGGACTTTGACCCTCTTGGCTGCGGCGGGCCTCGGCGCGGTGGCCTCCCCCTATTATTGAAACGCTAAGGCGGCGGGCCGCCGCGCAGGGGGTGAAGAACTTGCGGTGGAGATTTTGTGGAGGGCACATAAAGGCGATCGCAAAATGGCGGCCGACTGGGAGTGAAGGCCCCGGGTGAGCAGCAGCGAGGCCTCGGGCGGTGGGGCCCGCCACCGACGACGCGGGAAACGCGCCGAGGCTGTCGGGAGCGGAGACCGGGCTGTGTCCTACCACCAACGCAACAAGTCATACTGCGGCGCCCCTAACTTTGGAGACTGCTGCCACTTTGCAATGAGGTGAGAGCAAGCGCTGCTCCCCTAGAGGCCCGGGGGGCCCCCGCTCCACTCCGTTTATCAGGGACTTTCACCTCTTGACTCAAAGCGCGATGACCTGAGAGGGCCCGAAGGCAGCAGGGCTGGTGACTGGGATTCTGCAGAGGGGTGAGAAGACTCAACACAGACCTGCCTGACCTCCCCGCCTGACCCTAAGATGGAGGCCGGATTCTCCCTATTCTGAGCATTCGTGGTGACCTGGGGTTCTATAGCAAACCGCGGTCCCTCGCAGGTCACTACCAAGAGGCTCTAGAGGGCGTGGCCCACGGAAGGAAAACCACCCTGACCTACCACGCAATTGGAGAGCTACAAGTCCAGACTCCAAGGCCAAGTGAGAGGGGGACATACGGGCACACCAACATGTGGCCTGCACCCGTGAACGGCCGCCTCCCAAAAAATCGCAGCCCAACAAGGTCTCGAGCTACTTTGAGAACTCCAACACGGGGAGCGGGCAAGAACCGGAACAGCACCGGACGGAGGGGGCTATGGCGCTGACTCGCGACGACCTCCTGGCCACGCACAGGGACTTTAAAAGAGAGCTGCGCGACAACATTAAAGCAGACATCAATGCAACTCTGGATGCCTTCAAATCCGACATGGATGACGTGGACTCAGTGGGGACCCGCACCCTCGATCTGGAATCGAAATGTCAGACCCTTGAGGACCGAATCCAGCCACTTGAGGAGGGCGCCGAAGCCCTTTGCAGCACAACTAAACTCCGCGTTGCTCAAATGCGAAGACCTGGAGAACCGCTCTAGGCGGGAGAACATCAGAGTCCGTGGCCTGGAGGAAGGACGAGAAGGAACTGACCTGGAGCGGTACATCGTGGGTCTCTTCACCAGCATACTGGGAAACGACGGCCCGCCAATCCAGTTGGAACGCGTGCATCGAGTGGGGCCAGAGCAACAAGGGAAACGCCAACGTCCTCGAGACATTCTCGCTAAATTTGCCTCCTTCAAAACAAAGGAACTTGTACTCCGCAGGGCCAGGGGGCAAGAAACGATTGAATACCAAGGAGGAGCATGTGCACTGTTCCAGGATGTCGCCCAGGCCACACTGATGAGGCGCCAACAGTTCCGCCTCACCACCACTGCACTCCGCGAAAAACAAATTAAATATCGATGGACATATCCCTTTGGTCTCGCCTTTGCTCTCAACAATAAGCACCACCACTTCACCGAGGTCGAAGGGGCCGCGACCCTACTTGGCCTCGCTAACACACCGCCGAGGGAACGCCCAACTACCTCAGGAAACGCCAGGGGATGAGCAAGAGGCGAAGGGGCCGTCGGCGAATGGCAGACAGCACCGGCTCCCAACAAAAAGACTCCCTGACCACCTAACGACATACGAGCTAACCCGACCACCGAAGATACCTCGGTTTCAAGAGGAGATTGGACACCCACACCTCAACAATAGGAACTTTTACTCGGGGCTCCCACTAGCCCACACAATGGCATACTGGCGACCCTTTGCACTTACTTCACCTTATGAGACGATACAACAGGGGACATCTGACGCACTCATCGGACCACTCGGTGCGGGAATGGTCCTACCCCTAAGGACACCCGACAGCGCAGACCCTGAGGTTTGCGATGACTTACATTCGTAATTTGTTCTATTTTGAGTTCGTTTTTTCTTCTTTAGGTGCTCTACCCGGGGATGGGAACATAGAGGGAGGGAGGGGAACGACGTGGATGGAGGGAGGTGCTTCCGTCAGCTGGTTTGACTTTTACAGGGGGGATGGGGGTTAAAATCCTATCTTGGAATGTTAGGGGCCTCAACTCCCCTAACAAACGACAAAGGTTCTGGAAGTACATTGGAGATCAGGGTCCGCTGATTGTGGCAATTCAGGAATCCCACATAAAACGAGAGGAAGAAAGCAGGCTCAAGCATAGACATTACCCCCAGATCTACCAGGCTTCCAGTATTAAAAAACAGAACGGGGTCACCCTGATATTTCACTCCTCCGCTCACTTTGTCCATGAAGCTACACAGAAGGACAAGGAGGGCAGATTCATCCTGGTTAGGGGGTCACTGATGGGCAGACCGTGCACACTTGCGTCTGTATATGCGCCCAACACTGGGCAAACTGATTTCCTTTCCTCCTTTTTGGATTCCTTAATGGGCTTTGCAGTGGGGGACCTGATTATTATGGGGGACTTTAACCTCGTTTGGGATCCTCAACTAGATTCATCGCATACCCATAGATCCGGGAGGGGCATATTTACCACACCGCTCAAGAAACAATACAACAGCTAGGACTAGTGGACATCTGGCGCCACCTTAATCCGACCATGAAGGACTTTTCCTTCTTCTCTCATGTCCACAAATCATACTCCCGCATTGACCATATTTTTCTTAGCCAATCCCTCGTCCATGCAGTCACGACTTCCCTCATACTTCCCATTGCCATTTCAGACCATGCCCCCCGAATTTGCCTTTTAGACTGGCCGGCCCAGCGCTCTAAGCTCATGAGATGGTATTTCCCGGAGTTCTTATGTAGAGACCGGCTACATCGATATGAGCTTTGCAAAGCGATTAGAGACTTCTTCCTACTCAATGACCCTACCGACACATCTCTAGCGACCAACTGGGACGCATTCAAGGCACATATCAGGGGCCACTGTATCTCCCTTGCCTCCTCTCTCAGGAGACTCCAAACCAAAGAACGCCTAGACCTAGAACGTGAATTACTAGCAGCAGAGGGCCAACATAAATCCACTCCCTCGACCCCGTCATTGAGGAAAGTTACGGCCCTTAATGGTAAACTTAATGCACTATACACGAATAGGGCAGAGAAAACAATCCTGAGATTCCAAGCCAGAGGCTACGAAGGGAAGGATAAGGTGGGCACCCTCTTAGCTAAACAATTGCGGGTCAAGCAAGAGAAAGAATATGTAAAGCAAATTCTAGATGACTATGGCACGACCCACGTCAGTGAAGATGAGAAAGCTCAGGTGTTTCATGACTTCTATCAAAACCTGTACCGAGCTGACTCCCTCAGGGAGCCCGAGCAAACGCAATACTTAACTGCCCTCGACTTGCCCCAACTCTCGGCGTTCGCCAATGATGCTCTTGGTGGGATCATTACCCTGGAAGAGGTCCAGGCTGCAATTGACTCCTTAAAACGCCACAAAGCGCCAGGGCCTGACGGCTTCACCGCTCAATTTTATCTCACCTTTGCGGCTGATTTGGGCCCGCACCTAACCACGTTATTTAACGATATTGCAACCCGACAGACGGTGACACCATCTATGGGCGAAAGCGCTGATCTCGGTTATTCCAAAACCCGGGAAAGATCCACAGAAATGCTCATCATATCGTCCCATTGCCCTTCTTAACTTAGATGCCAAATTATATTCAAAAATTTTACCTACCCGGCTCGAGAAATTCCTCCCTGATCTCATTCATCCCAATGAATCAGGGTTCATCAAGGGGCGGCAAACCCACGACAATCTTAGGCGCATCTTCCACCTCATAGATAAGTCCCCAAAAAAGAAGATCCCAGCCGCACTTTTGTCGCTCGACGCGGAGAAAGCTTTTGATCGAGTTGATTGGACTTTCCTGAAGCTCTCTCTGCGCCGATTTGGCTTCTGTGAGGCCTTTATCGGGATGATTCAAGCAAAGTTTAGTGCTCCTAGGTCCTGAGTGGTGGTGAATGGGGTGGCTTCGAACTTCTTTAACTTAGCGAGAGGGACCAGGCAAGGCTGCCCCTTATCCCCACTGCTTTTCGCCCTTAGTATCGAACCCTTTGCAGCACGGGTCCGCGCCAATTCAAAGATCACTGGGATCCGCTTTGGGACGGATGATCATAAGATCTCCTTATTTGCAGACGACATCCTTCTGCCAGTCACCGACCCAACCACTTCCCTCCCTGCCATTAGTCGGGAACTCGAACAATTCGAGGCCGTATCTGGCTTTAAAGTTAATCTCTCTAAATCATTCATCCTAAATCTCACCCTGCCCTCGGGCACTCAACGGAGTCTGGAGGGGACATCCCCCTTTCAATGGGCTCGTAAAGCCCTCACATATCTCGGAGTCCAAATCACCCCCAACCTCGCAGACCTATACAAGGCTAATTTTCCACCCCTTCTTAATCGCCTAAGAGCAGACTGCAAAAACTGGAGCACAGCTTACATCTCAGGGATCGGTAGGATCAATGCAATTAAAATGAACGTACTACCACGTCTCCTTTACCTTTTCCAGGGCCTCCCCATACAACCAGACAGGACACTCTTCCCTGAGCTAAAAACCATGCTGCTCAAATTTATTTGGCAAGGAAGGCGTGCATGGCTTTCTTGCCATTTACTGACGAGGCCACGCATGCAAGGAGGCCTGGCCCTGCCAGACTTCCTAACCTACTATAGGGCGGCACAATTAAGAGTACTGAGCGAATAGTCACTAAGAGAATCTGACAAACTGTGGCTCCATATAGATAGGCAGGTGACAGGTAGAACGATCTGGGACCTACCTTGGCGGCACAAAGCTGATAGGCCTCTCAATGCTTATCTAAGTGTTCCCACTTCCACCACCCTCCAGGTGTGGGATGCAGTAACCAAAAGATTATCACTGACCACATTCCCATCTCCCTACACCCCCATACACTTCTCCAAGAATTTCCCCCCGGCTCTTCACGAGGGCCCTTTGACTTATGGTATGAAGGGGGATGCCTCATGATTTCGGACCTCTTCCAGGGTACTAAGCTACGCTCCTTCCACGATTGCATGAACCACTTCCACCTCCCACCCACTGAGCGCTTCCACTATACTCAATTGAGCCATTGGGTCCAGCAGCCACAGATCCGCCAAGCTGCCACTAGGGACTACCTCCCAATGGAGAAATTTGTCCAGACGGGCACTACGGGCAAAGGTTGTATCTCCTTTCTATATACCCTACTACTCACGCTCTCGCCGCAACGCACTCACCGCCATAGAGTATTTTGGGGAGATATGCTACAGACACCGCCCTTGGACAAACAATGGGAATCCCTATATAAGGACATAGCAAAATTCAATAGATCCATGCACCTCAGGGAAGCCCACTACAAAACGCTCTATGACTGGTATCTGCACCCTCACAAACTACACACTATCTTCCCGGGCACTTCCGATCGTTGCTGGCGGGGATGTGGTTTGCTGGGAGATTTTAAGCATATATGGTGGGACTGCCCGGCCATAAAACCTTTTTGGAAGGAGATTCTCTCCCAAATTAAGCTCATATTGGGCTATCCAATTGGGGACTCTATGGAACAGGTTTTGTTTGGTCTCCGCGACCCGATGCTCAAATACCAAACACATGCTGATAGATCGATTTTGTGGGTTTGCCTGGGTGCCGCGAAGATGGCTATAGCTGGGGCATGGAAGAGACCCGAAGCCCCCTCGCTCTCCCAATGGCATGCTCGATTGTGGAAGGCGTTAGCAATGGAACGACTAACTGACATAGCAGAAGACTCACAGAAGGGATTTGATTATATCTGGACCCCCCTGGTTAGCTACCTTTCAGAAGGCCTACTCCTATTTGTCTGCAGCCCCCGGCTGACAGCGCTTCACCTCTTCCTGATCTAAGTACACCTGGCCCCTCTACAGGACAACACCACTGATGAAGCAATCCTGATGAGGATAACATCTCGTGCTGGTCGCAGGATGTTGCCGTCGAGACCCGACCCCCTCCCCCCTCTACAGCCAGTACTACTGCCTCACGAATTTTCCTGGGTATCACCGTAGTTTGTAAGGTTTTTTTCCCCTTTCTGTCCCCTTTTCTCCTTTTTCCTTGTGGCTTTTATCTTTCCTTTTGTCTTCGCCCTTTGTTGTTAGTTCTGATACATTTCAGACGATGTCTGCAGCAGGCGTCCACCATGTTTTTATTGGATGCCCATGACATGCCTCTCAGGGGCGTTCGCCTATATTGGCGCTACATGAAGGATCGTGCCCGGTAGCTCCGGGGAGATACGGGGTTTACCCTTGGTTTCTGTTATAGTGCGCCAACCTCCGGGGAGACTAAAGAGGGACAAATCTACCAAAATAATTAGAAACTGTGCTTTTTACTCTAGCTGCCTAAAGAATGGTATTTGTGCCCATCAAATTACTTGAAACGCATTGTGAGATGTATTCATAAGGCATTGTCTGTTATTTGTGACAAATATTTCAATAAACACATTTTGACCCCAAAAAAAAATGTTGTCCCATTCTGTGTATACTTTCAATGATTAACCTCAGAGGGACGATATGTTTGTAAACAATATTTAGGACAAAACATTTTAGCCAGAAGATATATAATCCATGGTATTCTAATAACTTACCCACAAGATAGGAGACTGCCTTAACCATCATTTACAGGTCAATCAGACCTTGCACCCTGAGTGACCCAGCATCTATCAAGTCACTTAAACTCCTCACCTGCAACTTCTTAATCTCATCATCCACCTTCAGCTTGCTATATAGACCCCCGGAATCAATAAGAAATTCAATGAGGAAATCTCTGATCTTATCATCAGTGCTTCCATGCGCCATATTCACCCCAAATTCTGCTGAGATTTTAATTTATCCAGAAAGTCCAACAATAAGAAACTGAAAGACTCAACACTGTCCTCAAAACCATGACCATCAATCATCACTGCTCTTACTCATTCCAAAGGCAACACTTTCAATCTCAGCATAACGGCTGCCACATCAATCCATTGCAAGCGCCTGACCATCCCCCTGTCCAATTTTTCTTATTTCAAGCATATCAACACATCAAACATTCATATATCACTACTTCAAACTTCAGGCTTCCCCATGGACTCCTCCCTCCAAGAAGTACCCCTCAAACTCTCACTTATATATTCTGTGTCCATAACACAACTAAGAATACATATGCAGACACACATCTGAAAACAGGAGTACTCAAACTTAACCTCAGCCCTTTGGGGTGACCAAGAGGTAACTGAAAACATTTTGTGCTGGAGACGTACTTTGATAGTATCCACGAACGCCGTGAGGGAAACGGCTCACCTTGCCACTAGCTCTCCATCTCGGGGGCCGTGAGGTGAACGGCACGCATCCTGCTGCACGCGCCGTGAGGGAAACGGCAAGACTACTACTCCCAGCAGCCCTCAGGAGTCCCGCAGCTGTGACGCGGGTATCTGCGCCCGCAGGCGCCATTTAAGCGACAAGCGCCCCCCGCAGCGCGGGACGCGCGCGGGCGAAGCCCGGGCCAATGGCGGGCCCGTCCGTGCCTGTCAGAGGCCGGAGGAGGCTGGGCTGGGCCTCCCCTCTAACTTTCTAGCCCCGGGATCTGCAAACAAGGTACTGTGCTGTGTCCCCCAGATCCTTATCTTATAGTTATTGGAATTGTTTTTCCTTCTACTGGCACACAGTGAATACAGCTCGCATCTCAAATGACTCTATGCTGAGAACAATCCTGGAACATTTATTCCGCACTCATTTTTCTATGTGTTTGTTTGAGTTGCACAGACCCTCTTCTATTTTATCTTTGACTTTTGGAAAGCAAATTATATAAGTTGTTTCCCGCATCGGCTCTGTAATTTTGTGTCTGTAGAATTTGGTACTCTAATCGCGCTGGTCCCAGATAGTGCTCCCTATTAGAGGTTTCCCTAATAGGTATCCCAGTAGTTGTGGATACCCATAGAGCCTTGTAGTGGAGATCTGTAACATTAAGCTCCTGTGCCTACTCTAAATCTAAACCCTTTTAACCAACGCTAGAGTCTAAACACAGAGATACTGTAGAATGGGGAGACGAACCTGCGTTGAAAAGAAACAGGCCCTGGCTATGCCCAAACCTAACACCAAACCAACTTCTATTGATAGGATGTTGGAAAAGGCCTTAGGAGCTGTGGCCACCGAAATAGAGCGCACTGAGAGACGATTGTCCTTGACCCCAAATCTAGAAATCGCAATGACTGACCCTAGCACCTCACAAATTATAGGGGTTTCGATAACTGATTCTCCCAGTGACCAAACATCAATAATTGAAGCAGTTAGCCCCGAGCAACCTAGGGCTGCCACATCTAACCAATCGGGTAAAAAAGGTAAACCCAAACCCAAAGTGAAAGCAGCAGTAAGAAGGAAGAAGCCCGCAGGAGCGATTCCTGATAATGGGAAATCTGGGATTGGTGACCTAGAAGACAGTACAGAAACCACAAGCGATCAGCCAGGGTGGGTCACCAAGCTAGTGGTGGATCTACAGATCCAAATGAGGGATATAGTTAAGGACGAACTCAGACCTTTACAGGAGAGGGTTGACAGGTTGACAGTACTTTTTAATGACTGGACAAGCACTAGGGGGGCAGCCCATTGTAATGCTGGTCCTGAAAGCAGAACACGAGATCAGACCACTGCAAGTATTACACTGGCCAATCCAGGCCCTAAATCCAGTGAGCAAGCGCTGCTACCAACATCAAATAGGGAAACACATACATCGGAGGCTACCAGAGACAGCATTTTAAGGCCCCCATTGGTTACTTCTAATTTAGCCAATTGTCCACCTTTACTTCATAAATCTAGAGGGCAATGGCAAACAAAAATACTGCAGGTAGGGGGAGGTGCCCCCATAAGTACAGAAGCTACCAATGACTCCTTCCCCCCTCCAGTCATAAACTTACCTCCTGCATCAACCCCTTACGTCCTTATCCTTGCAGGCATCCCTGAACTTAGAAGGGACCAATATGAATCCCACCAAGAATTAAAGAATAAATGTATCCATTGGCTTATAAACCACAGGCATTTTAGTTATGAGCATGTGGAAGAGATTTTAACTACACACAGGGTGGGCTGGATAGGCAGGCGACATAAGGATTTACATGGAGATTGTATAGTAATTAATTTTAGAAACCCGTTGATGGCCCAAAATATTTTAGCTAGAGAGGATGGGAGAAAATCGGGCGGCACCCAAGTGCTTCCATTGGGTTACTTCTACCCCCCAATAGGCCCCACCATGATATTAGGCATTATGAGCGGGGTTGGAGAAATGACACCAAGAATTGCGAGTTACCTCCCCCGGACCAGCACTGGCAAAGGCAATTTATTTTTAATATTCCCACAGTAAATAGGTATAGCAGCTTAGACGGAGTAGATTGACTCAAGGATCAGCCCCCCAACATTAAAGACCAAATACGCCCGCCCCCAATAGCAATCGAGGCTCAGGCTAGTGATATAGGACCTTGCACGCCGCGTGGGGAAGGTAAAGCCTGTGGGAGCATGAGCGGCTCCCCTGGCTGCGCCCACGATGGCTGTAACATGGTACCGAGGGATAATCTAAAATTCTCACTAACCAGAGGGTCCGATCTGATGGACGAAAGTGTGAAGAGAAAGGCCATACCGCAATCATCCCCTTTAGTGGCTAACAAACTGAACTGCCCCAATTGCCCAAAGACAAGGGTTTTATCGTGGAACATTGCGGGTCTGAATAATAAGTTAGATGACCCAAATTGGGGTCTCTTTATTAGCCAATACGAGATCTGCATGTTCCAGGAGACATGGGCCAGAGGGGATGTTTCCAAATTGGGTTTTGCCACTTTCAGTATTCCTGCAACATCAGGGGGTAAAGGGAGACCATCGGGAGGCCTTAGCACATGGGTGGGAGTTCATTTAGGTTGTACGGCCAAGCAGATTGACAAAGTATCTAACGATATTTTGTGTGTTATGCTGCAGTTTCCATCAAAGATTTCGGTAGCTCTTTTAAACGTGTACTCTAGACCAACCGCCCAGGGTAAGGAGTCTAAAACGCTGGAAGAACTAACTACGTTCTTAGCGACCATTGCAGATAAACATATGGTGATCCTAGGAGGGGATTTCAATTGTCAGTTTGAGCCACTAGAGGGAATGCTCCAGGATAGCCTATATGATGAGGATACATTTTGGGCAATCCCGGAGACCAGGTGTTCACCAGTCAAAAAATGGTGCCCCCTGGTGATCCAGATGAACTGCCTTGCTTTGAAACATTCCCTAAGAGCTTGCAATGGTAGAACTTTGTCTGACACATCGAGTAGTTATACCTTCCATAGAAATGAGGGTGGCTCTCTAATAGATTATATTTTAATTGATTCCAAATCCTGGGACAGGCTAATAGATTTTAAGGTTATTCCACGGTTAGACAGTGACCATTATGCGTTAGTACTTGAACTAAAAGAGCTCAATCCTGGGTGTGTCCTTAATATGGATAATCCTATTGATGATAGGTTGACACTTTCAAATTGTAGGAGAAGAGTGCGATGGTCTGACATCAGCCAGTCACAAGATAAACTTAGCACTTTATATGAAGCCCTGATCCCGGTGCTTCTGACAGCATCTAACTCAATAACTACTCATGGGGATAGTATAGACTCCGAGATGGTTATAATGAACCATGGCAGGTTAGGAGAAGTCACATTAGACTTCTTCTATCCCAAAAAAACAAATCGGCAAGTAGGAAACTTCCCCACCCTTGGTATAATGATCATTGCCGTAATGCCAAAAGATCGCTGGTTCTGTCCATCAAGGCCAACGATCGCCTGTTAATTAAAACTGCTAGGTCGGCCTACAAGGTGGCCATTACTGAAGCCAAAAAAGGGTGGGAAATGGATAAGTGGGATGTTTTGAGAAGCTCCTTGGGAGCTAGGGATATGAGGACCTTCTGGAAAGTTGTCAACACAGGTAGCTCTGGTGCTAAATCACCGATAGAGCCGAATTTGGAAGCAGAGGTCTGGCGGGACCATTTTGAATCTCTCTACTCTACTCTAATGGAGATATACTGAACGCTGAGATAATAGAGGGATACCCTGGGGGGACTGATTATTCCGCCAAGATAGGGGAAACCAATGAACACTTTGACGATAGCTCTAGTACAAGTATAAGTCTAAATGAGATTAAGGGAGCCCTTGCCAAAATAGCTCCAGGTAAAGCACCTGGATTAGATAAAATTCCTGGGGATCTTTTCCGCAGTGAACCATCTGTATGGGCACCATACCTCTGGGTGCTATTTAATGCCATATTTCAAGGCATGAAGATTCCCCCCAGTTGGGCCGGAGCCGAAATAATCCCCATTTACAAAAAAGGTTCACCGCTATTACCAACCAATTATAGGCCGATCAGCCTCATAGACATTACGCAAAAAAAAATTGTGCATGTATTGCTGCTTTGGTTACAAACTTGGATGGAGGAACGGAAGATACTTACCCCCCTACAGGCAGGGTTTAGAGAAAAACTGTCCACTTTGGACCAAATACTCAGGCTACAACTATTACACTGGAAGATCGAGTGTTTAGAGGGTGGCAGCCTCTATTTAATATTTGTAGACCTGAGGTCAGCTTTTGACTTGGTCCCAAGGGAAAAATTGTGGGCAGTCCTCCACGAGATGGGGGTTCCAGCATATCTATCCCAACTCATAAAGCGGCTGCATGAGGAAAACTTCGCCCAAATCAGGTTTGGTAAGGATGGAAAGCTAACTGCACCCATCCCGATCAAACGCGGTGTTCGACAGGGCTGTGCTTGCCCCTACTTTCTTTAGTCTATACATAAACGGTCTAATAGATTATTTACTTCTAGAGAAAGACCTCGATGCACCCAAGCTGGCCTCGCGTATAATCCCAGCAATGATGTTTGCCGATGACACTCTATTAGTATCTAAATCACCCATGGGGATTCAGAGGGTACTCAATAGATTTGAAGCATTCTGTAGTGAAAGAGGATTAGAAATTAATCTACAGAAAACCAAATTTATGGCGTTTAACAGCCCTAAAAGCACACGAGCAAACCCTTCACTAAATGGTAAACCCCTCGAGAGAGTCTCCTCTTTCGATTATCTCGGCATCACAATCACAGAGACTATGAATTGGGGGGCGCAAATCAAAAAATCATCACTAAAATTGTCGCAATCGTCAGGTGGTATCATGAAGGTTTTCTGTAAGTCCAGCCAGAAACCAGTGAGTCCTGCCATTGAAATTTATAAGGTCCAAGCCAGGGGAGGGGCGCTATATGGCGCAGAACTATGGGGTCACTCTAGTTCTGAGAACCTAACGCAGACAGAGAACAACTTTCTCAGACAGTTGTTAAATCTCCCACGGAGCACCCCGCTAACTCCGCTCCGATTAGACCTGGGTGTTAGGGCAATCACCGACGAATCTAACCTTAGACCTTTATTATATTGGCGCCGCCTGTGGGTTACTCCAGAACTTCTATCATACAGGGAGGAATTAAAAGAAGTGATGAACCTGCGGGGGCAGCCAAACTGCCGTGGCTTGCGTATATCAAGCACATGCTAGCCAGCATGGGGTTGGGGGAACTCTGGGCTGACCCTGAGCTTGCTTGCATCTCACTCCCCAGGAAATCGTTAAAGGCCCATTATGGGGAGTATAAAATGGCTCAGCTTTTTAGTAGCCCCTGAGTAGGCAAGTTAACCTCAGCCTTTTTAGAAATCAAAGATAGGTATAGCTTTGAGCCGGCCCTGGATGACATCAAGCCGGCAGCTGCTAGAAAGCTCTTTCTTCAGTTTAGGCATGGGGTTTTGCCTCTCCGCTGTTTTACACACAAGTGGGGGGTCCGCAAATCCTGAAGTGCCCGGCATGTGACTGCCCTGCAGAGACAGTACTCCATGTGTTTTTTAGCTGTCCTGGCTACCATAAGGCAAGAAAACGATGGCTGGTGCAGATTTGTAGAAACCTTGGAACTAGGCGCTGTTCTGATGCTTTCAGGATACTGAAACACAACTGTAGTATCCCAATTGTTTACTCAGTTGCAGGTTTTCTATTTTCTATGTGGTGTACCCGCAGGATATTTTTAAAAGCATCCTTAAATAGTTAAGATAATGATTCTGGAGGAAACGAAATAATCTTTTCATCAAATTCCCGGAAAAAATATCTATCTATGGTCACCCTTGCCAGTTTTAAAACTAGGTCTTGTTTTTACATGATTAGTTTTATCTGAGCTATGTATGTAGGTTTTCCAATTATGTCACAGGAAAATTATTTCTCTACTTCATATGTTTTCTTAAAGTATGTATATTTTTCTATATGTTCTTAATGTTTTTTAAAATGTTAGTATTGTTTCCTGTCCTTGAGTAGCTTACTAGTCTACTACCATAATTGTTGCGAAAACCCCATGCAGAAGCAGCCTGCATTGTGGGGCTCCCAGTGCTAGGTCGTGCCAACTGCTGCATAAAACTAGTGGTAATAATAGCGGTCATCTTTTTATGAAAACTGTTTTTACTTAAATTATTTATTTATTCGCACTATGCACTTTCCAAAAGTGAATCCTTGTCCTCTGCTTTGATCAACCCTCTGTTATATCCACTGCCCTCGCTTTTCTTTGGTGAAGTAACTAGAATAGAGGGCATTTTTAAATTGAGTGTGGAAATTATTTACTTCATATGTGTGCCAGCAATGTTCATTACTGTTTTTATTATTTGTTTTTCACTACATGCAATTGATTTTCTTTGTAGTTTCAAATGTATTTGTATGTACTGTGTCTGTACTTTTAAGGTCATACTGACCGAAATAAAGTTTATTGAATTGAATTGAAAACAAACACAACATAAGTAAATAAGAAAGTAAATGGGGACAGACCAAAACCACTGACAATCTCAAGCTACTCAAAATACGCTGCTGTGCTAGCAGGCTCTTCATCACCTCAGCCAAAGCAATCTCCTACAAGACTATCTTTAATGAAGCCCCCAACAGAAGCAAAGCACCCTTTAAGGTGGTCCACCTTTGGTCGGTCCCCTGCCAGATCCTCAAATTTCACACTATATCAACAAGTACAATTCTATCAATCACTTCTTCACAAACAACACCAAATCAGCATCCACCCAATTCTTAACTGCCCACACCCACAAAAGATTCTCCAAACGACTGGCCTTCGCCCTGCATTTCACACAAACCTCAGCCAACTCCTTAACTCCCTCAAGACCACTCTCTTTCATCATAAGAACCTTCAATGGATATACCCTCACAAATTCATCAACTCATCCCTCCATTAAGGATTATTCCCAGAGTCTACACCTGCTAAAGAAGCCCAGCCTCAATCAAGACTATTTTGCCACCTGCCACCCCATCAGCCATCGTTCATCTGAAAAATCATTAAGAGAGCAGTGTGCACAACTCCAAAACCAGAATAATCTCTTCCAGGACGACCACACCGGCGTCAGAATATTGCTAGTGAGACTTTCCTGATTACCAACAAGGACAAATCCAACCCCCTGGCCCTATGGAACCCCTCTAAAGCCTTTGTCACGGTTAACAACTAAGCAATAATCCGCCCAGTGGAGAGGCTCATGCGCTTCTCAATGGTTCACTTTCCAAGGCACCATTTCCAACATTCCTGATGATGGGAATATCAAGACCCCAAAGGCTAGCCATGCCCTGAGGAGTACATTATTTCTCCAGTGATCTTCTACCTCTATTTAAAACCCCTTCAATGTCAGGATGTGGTTTAAGGATAAAATCCCAAAAGGAAATAAGCAACAGTCCCAACTGTCTATTAGTACCAAATAACACTACCCTGGTTAGGAACCTGGGAAAAATGGGAAAGGGATAAGACTTAAGGGACAGTGGTTAGGAAGGTGCCAACAGCAGCCTCGGATTATCTCAGCACCGCCACTCAGTAATCCAGCCATGACATAAAGACTAAAAAGATCTATTACATTCATGTGAGCAAACAAGTAACAAGACGTAGCTTAAGGAACAGTGCATTATCAGATTAACTCTTTCTAGGTTATTAAATGATGTGTCAAGCCTCAGTTCAGTCAGGATACAGGCACAAAGTCCAAGGTCAGGAGAGAAGAGTGGCGCTGGTGAGGTGGAAGAACAGCAGCAGAAGGACAACAGTTCTTTGACTGCAGCCAAGAATGCAGGTACGGAGGCTCAAATCATACAGAAGGAGGAGGAACCAGAGCGACGCAAGGGGGGGCATAATGAGGAGGATCAGTGGAACAAGGGACCAGAAAGGGATGAAAATATGCGGAAGCAAGTCTAGTGTCAAACTGGTTTGGAAGCGGAGAAAGCTAAAAAAACACTGGGACATGTTGCCAAGCACATACAGAGTGGCAGTGAGTCTTTTACAGCAATACTACCCTCCTTGCCCTGGAAGTACTCACCATACACTCGGAAGAGAGGATCACATAGGTTTCCATGCCATCTCCTGGGTTACTGGAGTTGGACTGCAGAAAGACCCCTGCTAGCCTGTGGATAAATAGGCAAACCCCCAATCTGAAATCTGGAAGGATAAAAACCTTCTAACACTCTAAAGACTGCAATACAAACGTTGCTGGATGGAAGCCCAAAACTCATCAGCCTCGATGCAGACAAAACTGAAATACTGGTGGTTGGTGGTGTAACAGATGTGTGGAGCTTAACTTTCTGTCCTTTTAATTTGGGCACCCTTTGTCCAAGGTTTTTCCCACCTCTTATCGTAATCTCGGTTTCCAGTCTGACAAAGCTCTGTCACTGATCAGCCAAGTAAACCAATTAAATGGGATAACTGGCACCGGCTTTGGCGAAATACACACTATGGGATAGTAATCCTCTGATGCTAAATTCGACTTCCAGTACTGCTATGAATGCTTCTTCAAAAGTGGATTACGTAATCCCTTTATATCTTTGCCTCGGTAAACATCTGATACACTTTCTCCAGGTCACTCAAAGTGCAGCAGCACGTCTGCCGCTATGGCTTCATGTTAGAGAGCATATGTGTTCCATTACTTAAGTCATCAGCATTGCACATTGCCCGTTGAGACCAAAATTGACATGCCCAAGCGTTCTACAATCTAAAATTCTCAATTATAGACAATGTCGCTTCGTCTTATCAGAGACTCAAGGCATCTCGCCAATCTCAGCCTCCGACTCTTCTCCCCCTCCCACCCCCACCGCTCTCTACCCCCTTTGATGTTTCATTTCGCCGTTCACTCTGTAAATATGTAATTTTGAGTTGCCCAAGCCTAATCGCTGGTAAAATGTAATCATGAGTAAAGTCACTATTTGTGTATATATGCTTAGATATAACTCTAACCACTAGTATATGTAGTAGACCTTTGTACTTACTACCATTCCTAGGAGTTTAGCGTTTATCCGTTTGTATCTCTTCCTTGAGTGACTTTGCAACTTGTACATTTGCAATTTTTTTCTGCTTGTATTTCTTTTGTAACGCATGTAATCCAAAGTCCTTATGTAACGCTACTGGTTCTTTTGTAAAGCGCTCTGACACCTTTGGGTAATGTTCGCTATGTTCGCATTTCTTTTGTAACTCATGTAATTCAAAGTCCTTATGTAACGCAACTGGTTCTTTTGTAAAGCGCTCTGACACCTTTAGGTAATGTTCGCGCTATATAAAATCGCATTAAATAAATAAAAATAAATAAATAAATACTAAGGCGAGCTTTATCCTATCTGGAAACTCAACTATGCACCAGAGTTCTGCAGTACAGGTGTGGCTATGACCCATCTTGACGGTTCAAATATTTCCAATCTTTTAAAGATCAAGGGCTTTGTGGACATATCATGACTCAAACAAGTGAGAGCAGGTTAAATACGCATCTCTACAATAGATGAATTATTGCCTGCCCAGAGCACTCTTGGCGGTTAATCAAGTATAATATCCCCAAATCAGTGCATTTGGGGATCCTCAGTGTCATATTTTTGCCAGAAATTACTCTCTAATGCACATATTTTCCCAGGTCCCACAATGCTTCCCTAATGCAGATATCCGCCCAATTTCCACAATGCCGCAGTAATTCACAAGCTGGCTTCCTTTCGGCATGGCACAGTAATTAAGATATTTGCGTGCCCAGTTTCCACAAGTCCACATTAATACACTTTGACAACAATGACAAAGTAGACATTTATTGCAAATTCCAAACATAAACAAACACAAATGTTAGACACATACGGGTGCACAAAGACACATAGGCAGGTACTTCCAAACACATGCATGAAGGCATGCGCACATACAAGCAGACACATGGGCAGTGCAAGATACACACACTACTGCCACACCTACATCCACACACACCCTTCCAGTGGAATAGGACACTTTACCCCGCATTTTTTACTGCGCAAAAACGTTTACAACGGAGGGCTTAACAACGCAATCCATTACAACGCATTCCCATTCCAACGCAATTACTATTCTAACTCCACGGGGGCGTTACTTTGGGGAATGCGTTGTAACAGTTTTGCGGTTTAAAGCCCTGCGTTGTAAAAGTTTTTGCGGAGTAAAAAATGCGGGGTAATGGCATGAGGAGTAAAGCAGCGGGGTAAAGGATGTTTCCCTTCCAGTGACCTGGTTCCTGTCCTGCTGCTGAGTGGAGTTAGGCTGCAATACTGATACAGACAGAAAGAAGTGCTGGACTGCACATGGCCTCAGAATCTGCACATGCGTAGGGTTCTGGTCACGTCTTGAAGCTGCCTGGGCCCGAGCCGAGGCCACAGCAATGGACATCGGAGACAGGGCAGGAGGTAAGATTTGGTGGACAAGATTGCAACTGGGGCAATGCAGATGCCCTCCACCCTGCCCCCTGCAGTCAGGCACAAATCCTGGCACCAACCAGACAGTACTCTGACACTTCCACCAGCATCTCATCAAGTCCAGCCACCAGAATCAGGAAGTTGAGTGATGGGCAGCGCTGGGGCGAGAGCCAACATAGCGAACATGACGTGTGCACCAGTGGCGGCTCCTCTGCTAAGGGGGAGGAGCGTCGCCTCAATGCTTCTCGCATTGTAAAAAAAGGAAAAATAAAATGATAATAACTGGATGTTATTATCATTTTATTTGTTCCTGCTGTGGCGTCTTGGCGGGGCGAGGCGGATCTGCTCAGCTGACAGAGCAGGGGAGGAGTGGTTTGCACTCCCTAAGTGCGCATAAATGTTTGGCTGGCTGTCTTGGGCCGGCCAAACATTCATGCGCACTTCGCATGTTCTCCATGCAGGCTGCATTACAGCCTGGGTGGAGAACATGCCCAGGCTTCCATTCCCTGGCTGAACGCTGAACCACGGCGCTCAAACCAATCACAACGCTGCATGGCAGCATTGTCATTGGTTATGGGGAGCCCGGGTGCTTCCTGCTTGCACAGGAGAAGCCAGGAAGAGGACGAAGAGGACGGAGGAGAGGCGGCGGCCGTCCAGCCGCCAGGCAAGTGAATTTTCTTTTTTTAAACGCCCCCCCATTTCCCCCTTCCCCACCCCACTGCTGCTTCCCAGGAGCCGCCACCACTGGTGTCGTACATTTTGACAGCTCACCGCCTGCCGAAGCTGCATGTATCTGCGTGTTTGCCCACCTTTGCGAAGCCGTCATCTATTATTTTATGCTTCTTGTGTTACTTCATCTTTTTCTAGAGCTCTAAAGTCAGGCGCTGGTTGAGTCCAGTTGGCGGAGGTAGCAGCTGCAACAGCTGAACAGCAGCTCTTGGGGCAGAGTCGAATGGCAAGTGAGCCCTGAGCCAAACAACATGTACTAGAGGGAAAAACATAGGATAGATGGAAGGAGGGGTGCAGGGCATTTGAGACAGTAGCTGCTGAGGGGAGAAAGTACAGTCTGACTAACTAGGCTTGGATCTCATTGTCTTGTACTGAACTGTAGCATTTATGTGGCATTTCATAACACCTTGTGGGGCTTCAAAGAGCATTTTTGGAGGGGCAGCACCCTACATCGTGGGGGAAGAGTGTTGTATTTGTTGTGATCCTAGGTGGTAAGCGATTTGATGTTGTGCGCAAGTTACCAGACAAGGCCCAGTAATACATATGGCAACATGGGCAAGGATGAGATGTTATTTTTTTTAAACTATTTTTTATTTTGTATAATACATAAACAGAAGATGAAAAAGCAAAAGCAGCATAAGTCTGTATATACATAAATACATTTCGTAGCACCCATATTTCCATAAATATAGCTAATGAAATTCATACAGCAATGCCGGTTAACCACCACAATCTAAAAACCACAAAAAGAAAAGGAAGGGAGAAAAAAAAACAAGTAAATAAAATTAACATATGATTTATACCAAACACAAACAAAGAGCAATATCATTTAAAATGCAATTCAAATGAAGAAAGAGAAATCATTATTATATTTTGATCGAAAGAGAAATAATATCAAACCAGGCCTCATATACTTCCTAAAATGCAGCAGCCAAAAACATTATTAATCACAATGTGCGGATTAGTCATCCTGAGCTAGTGCATTAACCCAAATCGTTAAGGGACCCCAGATCTTCTTCCCTTTAATACTCCCTTTTTTGCCTCTCCGGTCATAGAGTGCTTTTTCTAAATGAAATATGTTTAGTAGACAACCTTTCCACTGCTGAAAAGTTGGGGGGAGGGATCAAACCAGGCTGAGGCAACACATAATCTGAGAACTGTTATTGCTATAAATATAAGCTCTCCACCAGATCCCCCATCTTGTTCGGTTACCCCTAATAACATGAGCTGAGGTGAAAGCAAAACATCTTCCTTCAATACATGCCGCAGAAAGCCAGATATTTCTCGACTCATTAATTCTAAACTAGGGCATGTAGAGAAGATATGAACCAAATCCGCCCCGTATGCCTTACACCTAAAACACTGAGTCCCTTCCGCTCCCCCCCACTTAACAATTTTAGCGGGCGTAATATACAAATCAAACAGAGTCTTGAAATGTTGTGCCCGCAAATTGGCAGAGCATAATACAGAGTTACCCATCTCCATTGATTTCATAAAACAAGAGTCAACGACATCTAGCCTGTCCTGCCATTTCAGCCCGTGTTTTTCTAGATCATCAGTGACTCCCTCCAACAAAGAGCTGTACAATTGCGAGATCGAAGGGCCAGATGCACTAATTAATACCTCAATCAGAGACACCGGCGCAAAGCCTACTGCCCCCCCCCGGCTTTTCGAAGAAGGAAATCCCTTATTTGTAAAAATTTAAAAAGGCTGAGATGTTGTTAAATGAGTATATTGATACAAAACGAGCAGAAATGGGATTCTGTGACATAAGCAGTAGCCATGCATATTTTTTAAAAGACAAGAATAGGACTTACTGCTGTACAAATACACCTCATGAACGAGGAAAGAAGTGAAAAAGGATCCAAACATGGCAAACTGAACAGAAACTACATAATCTTTAAATGACCTAGATTTCACCAACTTCTGCTAGGCCGAATGAGTCCAAAATACTGAGCAGCGGTCTGTGCTACAAAGCCCTCTAATGCTCCTGAATGCAGATGAGCGCCAGTCGGGCGAGACTTAATCAGGTCATGGGTAAACCATACATAGACTGCACACGCGAGGTTGAGGTATGTGAAATTTGCATAATTTACTTCTGTGTAATTACCTGAAATGTTGGAAAATGTACGCAAGCTTCCACGTAATTAGGAGAAATGCAAATTCATTATTTAGCATGAAATGCATTCTTGCGTCAAAAATTGGTTTGAGGACGTATTTCATGGTAAAAAATTGCATAAATAATGGCGCAAGCTACAGCCGCTTACATTCTGGCCATATGCATTATTCCTGCATGCTTGCAGAAAAACCTTACAGCAAATAGTGTATGACGCTTCATGATGCAGTGCAAATGGCGTCATTTTGCAGAATATAGCATGTTACAACGCATGCGAATACATCGCATGCTATTACAACGCGGTCGTTACAACGACCGCGTTGTTAGTACGCAATACCTTTACATCGCAAGTCATTACAACAACGTGCTGTAGGGGGCGCGCTGGACTTAGGAATAGTATTATTTACTATTCCTACTCCAGTTTACGCAACAGCAGGGAAGGTGTTGGATTATATATCCAATACCTTTGCGCCCCCTACCTCAAGTCGTTGTAATGACTTGCGATGTAAAGGTATTGCGTACTAACAACGCAGTCGTTGTAACGACCGCGTTGTAATAGCACTGCGTTGTGGAAACAGCGTTGTAAACGCTGTTTCCCCATTTTGCATAACAAACATAACATGAGTTTTCCAAAATTTCGTAAATTACGCAGCATATTTAAATATCACCAAGGCCTAATACAAGCATGAGAGAAGTGCTTGATATGTTGCTGCCCTGAAAGCTAAAGAACAGGGTCGGACTAGCCTATAGTGCAATCTGGCAGATCTAGAAGGCTTGAACTGACATGTCAGTTTGTGGGCTGTTTTTATGGTCTGGCTTGACAGCGCAGCTATTGCCAGACAGTTATGTGAGAACCACCAAGAGAGGGGCTTTGGCTCCACCCACACGTTGGGAGCCAGGAGTACTTGTTTTGATTGGACAGAAGTTGAGTACTTCCACAAAACATTGTTTGCCCTCTACACAATTGTGATCATTTTGTTTATTTGTCCAGCTTCCTGAGCTTGAATTTTAAGGGGCACACACACATGCCACTGTAATACTATTAAAGTGTCTCGGATAACTAGATAATTGTGTTTTTCTCTGGCAGCAGCACAGATAGGAGGAAACAGTCATTAACGTGTATGGACTTTTAGGTGTGGCTTGACAGTCCATTCATACGCCAGACCCTTTGGCATTGCCAATGCTTGTTTTTGGAGGTTTGTGGACCTGTTTTATTGTCTGGTGAGATGGTTTTTAATGTTGGTTACCCAGATTTTACCAAAACATTGCCTGTAGCAAGTACAAAAGCATTCTGTCTCCTATTCTTTTCAAAACATCTATCTAGTGTCTCTTTACAAGTTCAACAAGCATTTGCAATGCAATAGGTCTCGTATTTGCGAGAGTTTAAGCTATTGCCATTGTAAATTTCAATGGCTTTTATTTATCTGTTTTGCTAATTAACACATAAATAAAAGTCATTGTCATTTACAATGCCAATAGCTCAAACTCTTGTAAATGCGAGACCTATTCAAAGAAGCGGCCGCCATTGTCCCAGCTGCTCGGAAAGTGAAAGCGTGCATGGTGCACTGAATGTTGCAGGAAAGCATGATTCATGCCTCCAGTAGGAGATACTCATTAAAGAAAATAGTGCTTACAGACTAAAAAACATGTACAGTGTAACACGAAGTAAAAGGACCAGTCCTCATGGGAGGTTACAAATGAAGAAAAGGCGGTACTAAGGAGGGACTAACAAGCCTAATAATGAATGAGAAGCCAGCATTTACGAAGGACAATGACACAAGCCAATAACAAATATGGGCGGGGAATGGGCAGGGCTTCTATTCCAAACTCCAATACAGCATGCCTCAGAGCAGCGCATGCGCTGCCCAGGCTCGACCTAAAAGCGCACTACATATTGGGATCAGTATGCCCTCACAGTGAAATAAAAACCAAAAGCTATTTCACTCTATAGGCTAGACGTCTCCCTATATAGGCCTAGGTGGGATTAAAGTCTTCATTTTCCTCCTCAGTTTTGTAAAGGGCTAAAAGAATGCTTCCTGCATAGTTTTCGAAATCTGACTTAATAGCGAAATAAGATTTTTTGAAAACTTAAGCAGAAAGTAAGTTCCTTACTTTGGAATATTGGTACTGTTTGAATTTAACACACACTTCTCTGTGGATTTCCTGCTGCTTGTGCCATAGGTACCAGGGGTTGAGTACAGATTCTCTAAGAAATTTGTTTTGACCAAACCATAGTGGGTTTATTTAATAAGTTGGGGTAAGCCTCTCAAATAACCCACATTTCTGACGCTCTAAACCCCATAAACAAGCTCATATTGTATTCAACTTCTAAGAACTTCTTGCACTTGATTTCGACATTATAGCAGCACCCTGGTGTTTATGGCCCTCAATTGACTGCAAAGAGGTGAGCAAGTCCTGCATGGATGCTATGGTAATCTATATGACATGTAAAACATAGCAAGCGTGTCAATGCATGTGCAGTCGTCCATTACAACTACACCCATCCCAATACATTACTAATACTGCACGCCTTTAACATTCCCAAACTAATAAGATGGTATCCCAGCTGGCCTGGAAATACGGGCCACTGCCAAAAGAGTTTAATAAATGTGTGACCTAATAGTATAAAGCAGCCCAGCCTACTAAATTAGATATTTTTACTTGGTTCAATTAACACATGTACACCAAAATTAAAAATTGTGTATTCAAGACTAAAATGTGTTATTTTCAGAACCCAAAACCTTACGTTTGGAGAAAAACGGTTGGATTTCAATATATATTAAAGCTGATATCGGAGGTTATTGCCGGCTCTTATGTTATATTCTAATCTGGTAATTTTAAAGAAGTGAACATTTTAATATATATCTGCTTATAAGAAGTTAATGACAAAGAATCTAACCTTTGTCTTGACAGGGGGGGATCACTTGTGTGTAGTTTTCAGAATTCCAGTCACGCTTTTGGGGAGTTATACGAGACACGCTCACCAAATTAAAACTAAACTGGCCAGGGACCCTTAATTAAACATGATTAAAAATGGATGGCTAATGGGACACCGGACTCAAAATCAATTATTCAGGTGCATCGTAACTGGCGCTATCATTTCGGAGTCCATTATAAGGAACCTGTCCGGCTGCCAACAGGTGTTTCCTGGCATTTATTCCACATCCGTGTTACATACGGTAATTCCCGTGCCCTCTTTTCAGCTGCCTGGAGCCACTGGTACGTTTCATTAATAATATTGTGCCTGGAGATTTCTTACACTTCGATGTATAAAACTGCAGTCAAAACTTTCTAAACTGTGCTCACATTAAAATGTCATTGAAGTGTGTGCTTGTGCCGTGATAGGCTAGGACAGCCAGTCCTAAGATTCAATTCTTAAATACATTTTTCACAACGCCAGTGAACGTGTGCTAACTGCCTGGCACACTTTAGACTTGTTGAAGCCATGAGAGTTCACTTTGTCGTTAGATTTGACAGACGGCTGGTCATTCCGACCCAATATTTCGATTAATTCTGGTTCGTTGTGTTGTTCTTGTCATCCTTCCGTGACAGTAATGTGACTCACAGTAGTTTGCAACGTGGTGGGACCGCCCCGGGCTCCACAGCTGCCCCGGTGCAGGGGCAGGCGTGTCGGCGCTGCAGGTAGTCCTTTGTCAGTGGTAATGCATGGGGCTCGGCCGCTCTAATAATTCACGGCTGGACCGGGACACTGGCTCGTGTGGCGTAAATCACACGGTTCGCTGTAAACTGCACCTGCGCTAGCCGCCCGGCAGATGGGACCTTTTGTGTTCAGCGTCTGCGGCACACGAGCCCCGGTTCCAAGGGGCAGCACCCATTTTGTTCCAAGCTGTTACATTTCAGGTGAATTACTCGGCGTGTGCCCAACAGGTGGCACACACCAACGTCAGCAACTGCCAGCGGCCCCCGTATCACAGTTGCCTCGGAGGGGAAACTTGGGGAAACTGCGGGCACCTTTAACTGGAGGATGACACAGCAAACTGCCCTGTTCCTGACTAAGCAGTGCAGCCGCGGGGCTTCTAGGCGCGCAGCGCACACTGTCTTCAGTTCACACCGACGGCGGTGTCTGCTTAGAAACACTTCACATTTTGGCTAGTTTTTTTTAGCTCGTCCTATGTAAATTATTCTATTGATTAGAAGGCAGAAACAGGGTTTTAGTCTTAGGGAAACTGCGACGAGAGATTTTAGCAGATTATGGACAGAGTGTTTTTAGGATCCAACTGTTTTACGCTCAGCGCAGTTACTGCGCACTCGGACTCCCATATCACAAGCCGAACAATCTAAGCTTATGGAAACGAGTCAGGAAATATGATTAGCTGATGACAAGCTGCGGGGGGATCACGGCACCGCTCTTTAGTCTGTGACACGGACTCTGTGCCGTCCTTTGGCGCGGGAGCATCTCTTGCGTGATTATCCAGCCAGCCCTTCTAGTTGCACAATTTTTGCCACATGTGAACACGGGGGAATCGAACTTTATTAGCTCTAGAGACATCGAGTGAGTCTGAGTATATCTGCGCAAATTGAGCGCTGGAAAAAAAAAAATGAAAGCGCGCCATGCACGCGTTGTGCGAGCCGTACACGTGCACATCGCCTGTCCGGGCGCGTGCACATCTCCTGTCCCCCTTCGGAAGCTAAATCGACAACAATAGATCTCGCAAGCGAGCAGCGCATGCGCTGCGTTGCTAGGCGAGACCTAACGAGTAGCGCATGCGCTGCGTCGCTAGGCGAGACCTAAAAATGTCCTGATTTGCAAATCCGGGTCACTTTTTTTTAACTATCTGATTTGTTACAGGTTGTGCGAAATGTAGACAATAATGGAGTGTCGCTCACATAATAGTTGATTTAAAAGGTCACTCTGAGTTGACTATTGTAACTAGAGTCTATGTGGAACCGGCAAGTTACTCATTTTCCGCTATATATAGCACTGCCACTACATAAATGTACTAGAAATTGAAGAGGTGTTGTTATACTTTTGAAACTGGTAAATAAAGTTATAAAAAAAAACAACTATCTGATTTGCTAATGGCAGCCACTTTTATTTTGGTACCCAGGCCGACCCTGCTCAAGAACAATTTGGGTCGGCCCGTGTTATCCTTCTGGCTTCGACCCTTAGGGTGAGATGCTTGCAGCTTCCTAAATTTCACAGGCTATTGCCCGTTTCCTAGATTTCACAGACTTTTGCACTTTCTAGTTTTACATGAGGGGGCATACTCCGTCCTGTCCTTTTAAAATGTCCTCCCAGACAACTTCCACTTTCATTATCATGAAATTTCAGAGTAAAAAAGAGACAATTCAGTGAAATGAGACTTACCTTTCAGAAAGGACAGAAACAAGATGAGCAGTCCTTTCTCACTTTTTCAAACGGTCTTGAGGTCAGCAGAGGAACAAACACAACTTCTCTGATTGCAGCCAATAGCAAATGGAAGGCCCACACTGTAGGTGTTAAGTGGTGACCAGGGCAGTGAGGTGCAGCAGGGTCTGGGTCTCGTTTCTTGAAGCACAGCCTAACTCATTTTGTGCAAGTCTTAAGACTTGCAGCAGCCTCTCCCACTGAATGCATGCGCTACACCCTGGTGCATAGTATGCATCATTTGGTGCAAGTCCCACATCTTTCAACAGGGGGGCATATTAGCAAGGGCGTTATCGCTGCTTTAGCGGCACTTTTTGCCGATAAAGCGGCGATATTTTTATCGCCCTATAAGCAAGCTGTCGCTAACAGCTGTTAGCGACAGCTTAATGGCGATAGCGGCCGTTTTGTTGCCGCTTTGCATGTCAGCGATAATTATCGCTAATGACATGCAAAGTAGGCGTTCCCAACTAAAAGCAACTTAAAACAGTTGCAAACACAACTTCCCCCTAATATCAATGCCCGCGAAGCGATAAGAAAAGTCGCGCTAACCTCGATTATCGCTGGAATTTAACACCTGATAAAAACTTGATTTAACCATCTTGTCAATGGAAGGTGGATTGTAAGGTTAAGTCCTCACCTGCCTATTAGCAAGCTTTCCATAAGCACAGTGAATTTATCGCTGGATTTCTCGCGCTATTGCTGGGTTTCGCCGCTATTGCTGGATTTTTTATCGCCTTGGAGATAAGCGTTGATAATAAAGCGTTATCTCCGCGATGAAATGCAGCGATAGCCGGCGATAAAAAAAACAGCGCTAAGCGCGCTTTGCGATAATTATCGCAAATCCTTGGTAATATGCCCCTGGGTGCTTCTCCCCTCTTGAATACTTGCCGTGCTAATGAGGCGACGCAGCGCACCAGCAGAGTTAAATTATACTGTTTGATTCAGTAAGAGAGGGTCGGTGGATATGTGAGCATACACAGCATTTTAACTAATGTGCATGCTCACATTTCCACTGACTCTTTCTTGCTCAATCACAAAATAGACATATCTTAAGTGGTCTCACGATGCAGCACAGGGGGTATTTAAGATGAATGAAGAAGCGGGGATGGAGACCCTCGGCCAAAAGCCATGCTCATGTGCTTTTCTTTGAGCTTCATCATAGCATAGGTAAAGGGGGGGATGGGGCTCTAGGTCCAACAACCTCCGAAAAGTACTTTGCGCACTTCTAATAGCTGTATTGATAACGAGAAACTGGTCTTAATTTTCTTTTTTGTTACATGTGTGAGGCATAAAATTAGGGAATAAAAATAATTCCGATTTCAGATTTATGCCCATCCCTGGCCACTGCACCCCTGACGCCCAACAGAAACTCACGTCTGCTTATTCAGTTCGGGTTTAATCATTTGTTTTTTGACACTTGTGACTGTGCTCTATTCAACAAAAGTGAAAGAGTACAAATAAAAGAATTCAAAGCAAACCAGACTGTATGCACAACTCCTGTGACGTGGGACAACTTGCAAACTCCTTTAGACGAAATGTTCCGAAATGGAACAGAGTCACAGCCTTATTTCTAGTCTTTCTAGTCTATTTTGTAGAACCGTGTGATGTATCTGTATAGTCCTTCTTTTATGTCAGTGAATGCTGGCACTGCAGTCCCTCTGTATCCATGAGTGACAACATATAGTCCTTCGTCTATGTCTGGGGCCTGTCCCAGGTTTTTGTTTTTGAAAATCTGGTCACCCTACCTTGGTGTTTAGTCTCTCTTGTTTGGTGCGAGTCTCAAACCATGGAGCACCGTCTTACTCAGTGTGGAGTCTTGCCTCTTGACGTTACTCACTTAGTGAGCGACTAACACCTTGGTTGCAGTCATGCATTAGTTCACAGGCCTACTACTGTAGTATGAATAATACCTTTTGAAATACTATCTGACTCACGGTGTGTAAGTCTCACTTCTTGAAGCACGTTCTCCACGATCCCATTAATTTCAACATATCTGTGCACCACATATTTTGGTACATCTTTCAAATCTGACACCTCTGGACTCCAGGCCCTGCAATCCCAGCTAAGGCCTGGTCAGGCGCCCATGTGGGCATTAATTTATTTATCTATTGCATGGGATTAAGGCAATGCGAAGAGGTGGCTTTTCTGCAGAGACAAGGCGTGTAATCATACCCTCTTGTCAGCCTCTGTTTAAGGGGGAGAACGTTTAGTTACTGGGATGTAAAGAGAGAAGGAAGAAAAGAGATAGTGGGAGAAACCAAAGGGATGAATGAAAAGAGACCATGGGGACACGACAGGAATTAAAAAAATAAGTTATAAAACACAGGAGAGAATGAGGAGACAAAGGGGAACACAGGAGAAAGAATGAAAAGAGAGAGTGGGAGAACAAAGGAAAGAAGAATGAAGAGACGAGGGAGGGGGGAGAATGTGCCACAGGAGGGCACAGGAGGCAGCCTCCCAGCGTTTGGGACCCTCAGGGGTCCAGTGTGCCGCGTCACTTCCGGGGAGGGGGCGAGGTACATATACCTCTCCCCGCCCCTTGGGCACCCTCTTGGCCCATTCCCCTGACGCCGTTTCCCTCCCTACCGCATACCCGGCGTTCAGGCAGTGGGTGTAGGGTTTTTTTTTTGTCTAATGTATTATTTTGTGTTGCAGGCGGAGTTACAGGGCGATCCAGAGGCTGTAGGTACATACGGGTACCATGTACAGAAGCACAACAAGGGTGCAAAGGCCAAATATCCACAGGGAGGTCCTCGCGTTGGACCCTGGAGGAGCGACGGCGCCCCGTTAGTCCTACGGGCGGTTGTGGACCTGAGCAACCGGGGGTTGCCTGGCAGGCTCCGCCCACGTATGGGGTGTGAGCAGGGGCGTGGGCTGTTGGTCCACTGGTGGGAGGGGTCTTCCCTCCCCCAAAATATGGCAAACACCGCTGGGGAAGGCCACGGTGTAATTTGGCTCATCAGGTGGCAGGCGGCGAGGGGCTGCCTGCCTTGGGATCGCCCGTAAGATAACCCACCATGTTGGCATATTTGTAATGCTAATAAACCTGCAGCAGTTTTCTCCACAAAGAAGGTGTCTTGTCTGGTTATTTCTCTAGGAGAGTGCTGTATGGTGGGGTGGCGAGTGTTGCCGATATTGGCACTAAGAGTCAGAGGGGAACATCCACGAGTGAAGAATCGTCATCATGATACTGCACCCAGAAGGAACCAGAGGAGCATACAATCCCTGAAGTCGCTGGCACAGATCTCAGTCAAAGGTTGCCAGTTGTATCCAACTCTTACCAAGCACAACACTTGGAAAGCACCAACAACTGCAGTGGTAATGTCCAGCTCCAGTGCCTCCTGGGCTGTCCAGGAACAGTGTTTGAAATCCAGCTTCTGGGTTAAGGAGTCACTCCGCTAGAGACCTCTTCACTGGTCCTCAATTTCTCCTCGTGTTCCCTCTTTTCCAAACACTGTGATGTACAGCTACCAACGACATCCACTGCACTGCTTTTAGGCGTGCTTCTGACTTCACAGAACAGCAAAACGTATTTATGACCAACAGCGATGGGGAATTAGGAGACTGTTCTGCTCAGTCCTGCTACCCAGCCTTTCAGTCTTCAGACAGCAGCAGCTCAGGGCAAGGCAGAACACTGCTTCTTTTTGAAACTGAGAAAAGTTATCTCCAAGATGGCGCATTGGACTTAGGTAAATAAGATTGGTGCAGGTTTGTAGCCTGCCAATTATTTGTTTTTCTTGGACCTGCACCAATCCCCTTTATCAGCAAACTGGGCATTCTCAAATCTCTGGACAGTTGGCATGACGTGTCATATGTGACATACTGTCTAGATAAAATAGCTACTCAGTTTCTCAAAGCTGGACTTCTCTCCTTGTGCCTAATGCTCTTTCAGTAGAATAAAAGTGACCTGAGACTAGTGCCAGTTCGCCACATGAAAGCCTGGCTCTTGCATTCTTAATCAAGGACCATCTGCCTGGTCACACAAAGTGATTTGTTTATCTCAGTATCAGGACAGATAAGTTATTTCTAGGAGTGAAGTACAGCAAGACAGCTCTGGACCTTTCTGAGAGAATCGGAATGTCCTCCTATTTACATTTTTTTTTTGTTTTTCATTTTACAAACAATAAGGCACAAAAGTACAGCATGCCGACATTATCGATAAGACTCTTTTCAGAAGCTACCAGATAATGAATAGTAAGTACATTCAGGCACATGCATCAACCTTTTTTGCGAGCGCAAACGGTGCGATTCGCAAAAATCGGCCGTTTGCGCCCGCAAAAAGGGCCTCTGCGATGCATGAAACTGTAAGGCTCTCGCAATTTAAGAAATCGCAATTTATTGCGATTTCTTAAATTGCGGTTGCATTTAAGGAATCGCAAATTGCGATTCCTTAAATGCAATGCATGATGAAATCGCAAATAGCGATTTTGCTAATAGGGGGCGCAAATTACCATCAATTTGAACTTGATGGTAATTTGCAAAAACTTTGAAAAATGCACTAAAGTGCATTTTTCAAAGTTATAGATTACACACACATGCCCTTGGGGCATGTGTGTGCTGCAATATGTGTGCACAGTTCAATTTCAGGGTGCAACAGGGTGTCCTTTTGACACCCTTGCACCCTTGAAATGCTTGCACAATTTGCGAGTACCTATTGGTACTCACAAATTGCGCATGCAATCTCCCATTCATTCCTATGGGCCTGTAGGCCCATAGGAATGAATGGGAAGGCATTCCCTAATTGCGACTCGCAATTAGCGAGTCGCAATTAAGGAATGTTTGGGAATCGCTAATTTTATTGCGATTCCTACATGCATAGGCTTTTGCAATTCCTTAATTGCGATTCCTTAATAATCGCAATTAAGGAATCGCAAAAGCCTACATTGATGCATGTGCCCGATTGTTCCCTGGTTCCTGGGGAGGGTACCACCTCCCTCCGTTTCTCACCACACCTGCATAAGGAGTAGGTTTGTTAGTCGGCAGTAGATCAAGTCTACAAATGTTCTGTGGCTATACCATTGACAGACGAGTTTACTCGAGAAGTCAAAATCGTTTCAATATGGCGCGCCACGCCACTTTGTTCCTCTTCCGTGCCATCACCGTGAGCATTAGTCCCTGCAAAAAACTATGGAGTGGGTTCCAAATGTCTCTGGGTCAGGCAATGGGTGGTAGAAGCTCCGCGCAGAGTTCCAATTGTTTGTTAAGGTATATCATAGAATTGAGTCACTGTTTATATTTAGAGGGCCTACCTCTTTCCCCGGAGCAGCCCGCTATGCGTTTCATTTGTAGGAGGGCCAAGGCCGTGTTTCGCCGAAAAGAAGGGGGTATGTCTCATACCCAGCCCAAAAGCACCACCTGCGGGTCATAAGGTATATCGTATTCTGTCATCACCAAGAGGGCTGTAAGGACCTCCCACCAGTACGTGCTTACGTTGTTACATGAGAGATGTAAAAAGCCAGCAGCCTTCTGCCCACACAGTTCACACCTAGAGCTCTGTCGTAGTTCAAACTGATGTAGGGAAATAATAGGAATACATTTTATAGACACATACACACAAGTATAAAATCCCAAACCCCAATACAAACATTACAGGTGAGGGATAGTTTTAAACCTATGTAAGTGGTGAACCGGCCTAGGCTAATACATTGACGTGTTGAAAAAGTTAACTGTGTGTTTTGCAGAAATACATAGATCACAGCGCACATTAGTTTTAGGAAATACACATAAAATGTCGTATGGTCAATTTAGCTGTGCAGAAATGCATAAATAGATTATATTTCTTTGCAGACTCAAGCTTGACAGGACATCAACAGTTAGTACAGACATCACAGAAAAGGCCACCACATTTCTATCCATTAAACGAGAGGCCAACAGAAGAAAAAGTTTATGCACTGTCATTGAGCACAGGGTGTAAACAATTGTGAATTCTGCCTTAGCGCAAGCCTGTTGAGAATATGTTAAAGTCACATAGGCTGGCTGGGCCCATTGACGTCACACAAGAGATAATCACTCGCTATACAGAAAAACAAAAATGCGTTTCTATGTTATATCACCCGTATTCTGTGAACTAACCCACAAGAGGGGGCTTCTGCTAAACATGGAAACATACACAATTATTGGAAATATTTACGTGTTTTGGCAGTATTTTATCTGCCCAGCTTGCTATTTGCTTCATGTAGGAATTTGTAACCCGTGTTTTTGTGTGGCTTTTGCAGTATATATAATACTGCCTGGAATCCAGAACTTTGAACTTCAGACTTTAGTCTCTTTTTGAGACTGGCTGATTTTCCCAATTGATTGATTAAAACCATATTATTGTGTAAAATTGTTCTGTCTTACTTTATTATTAGATTTTCGCTCCAACAGAACTTATGAAGGGCTTTCGGTGTATAGCAAGCCCTATGTAGGAATCTGAAATGGCCAATACGTAGCCGACTGCTAGATGATGTCATCCCCGTTTGCCCACAACAGAGGCTCCATGTCTTGTAAGGGATGACAAGGCCTAGTTCTCCTCCCACCCATGCTTAGTAGGTTGGCGAACCTCGGGGATTTCCTCCGTTGCTGTTTCACGCAATACAAAAGTTAATTGTGTCATGCCTGAGCTTAATTTTTCCAGAGTGAAACTAGTTGGGGGGCTCCTACGTGAAGTCTGTGATGGTCCTGCGTATCACCCCATTCAACCTATGGTATGGGAAGAAATCTAGAGGTGTATATGGCTTATTCATAAGGAAGTCGGTGAGTGATCTAAACTGTTTACTGTCATTTAGGTCACCCCATGTGTCAAAGCCCCGTGCATTGAGCTGGGCAATCGCTTTTGGCTTGTGTGTAACTGGCAGGAATGGATGGTGGTGGAGAGGAAGCGTGGGGGAATAGAGCATCTTCTTGCCTGAACGCCTAGTCAGTCCAGACCAGGTTCTGGAGGTGCATTCCACCATCTCCATTGTAAGGGAATAACATGGAGTGGGTCATTGAGTAATGATCAGGGGCGTAGCTTCACGGGGGGTGGGTGTTTGGGGTGTTATACCCCCTAAAAAATGTATTATGTTGTAAATAGTTAGGTACATGTGCTTTCAGTCAGGTATGGTGAGGTGTCTGTCGGATTTCACCCAGGACTTTACATGCACACACAGAATAAACACACACCTACACACACACTCGCCTCCGACTTAAAACTTGGTTAGTTTGAAAACAATTGTGTTTTAAATATCCCTAACAATCTGCGCTACTCTCTCTTTCCACGGCCTCTTAAGCCCTGCTCGTGTTCTGCTTCTCATAATGTATTTTAATAAGATATGCCAGCTGATTGTTGGGAAATCTGAAGCTTACACCCCCCCCAAATCTTACTGGCCAAGCTAAGCCCCTGGTAACGATGTCAATGGGGCCGGGTGCTACGTCGGCCTCCACTGCCACAAGTGGCAAGTAGGGGACCGGGTGAAACCAGAAGTGTGCTTTCATGCACAGGTAGTATAGTACCAGTGGCGGCTGGTGACATTTGAAAGTGGTGAGGCGTAAAATGATTGCCATACTGCACCGTAGCGAGCGAGCCCGAACAACCTAAGGGGGTTCGGGGTGGGGGGGGTGGGGGGGGTTCGGGGGGAGGGAGGGATTCTCCCCCCCAGAAAATTTTGAAAAAAGAGTGGACAAATGGTGCATTTTCAAGCAAATTTGAGAAAGCAGGAAGGTTAATAAAGAAATTGTGAAAGTGCAGTTATTACATTAATAAAGAGATGTCATATAACATAGGTAGCTGCTTATTCAGTATAACCACAGAGCTTCATAACAGACTTCGAGATACAATGCAATGGAAGCAAGCGAGGGTGACTCCCCTGTTAAAAAAGCCTTCCCTGGACACAACCAAACCAGAGAATTTTCGTCCCATCTCTCTCCTCCCATGGATATCTAAGATTGCTGAGTCCCATGTCAACTCCATTCTGACAGGCTACCTGGAAGACAATAACATCTTGGACATCTCTCAGAATGGCTTTCGCCCTGGCCACAGCACGGAGTCAGCCCTCTTAGCAGTGACTGAACATCTGAGGGCCGCATTGGATGAGGGACGCACGTCGGCACTGATTTTATTAGACCTCAGTGCCGCGTTTGACACGGTCTCTCACCAGATTCTGCTGCAACGGCTGGAGGAAGCGGGGATCTCGGGCTTAGCCCTTGACTGGTTTGCCTCCTTCCTTTCTGAGAGGACCTTTCAGGTGTCGGCTCCTCCGTTTTCCTCTGGGACCCATGATATTCATCAGGGGGTGCCACAGGGCTCAGCACTGAGCCCTACACTGTTTAACCTGTATGTTCAACCTTTGGCAGCGGTGGCTAGGAATAGAGGGTTGACATTGGTATCATACGCCGACGATACTCAGTTGGTAGTGGCACTCTCTGGCAACTCAGCGCAGGATGCCTGTATGTTTCGGAGCAATCTTATGGCCATCTCTGAGTGGATGTCCGCCAAATGTCTGCAGCTTAATGCAAGCAAGACTGAAATCCTGTTGGTTGGGGTGACGGTGAGCTGTGGAGTGAACACTGGTGGCCCACCACCCTGGGCTGTGTCCCCACCCCCAAACAGATAGTAAAGAATTTGGGTGTCTAGGTGGACTCCGCTCTTAGTTTTCAGGCCCAAACCAAGAAAGTGGCAGGGACCTGCATGGGTATTCTACGTGGGCTCAAACCATTGCTAGGTTATTTTGATCCGTCCACTCGGCAAGTTATCATTCAGGCTGCCATCCTGTCGAGATTGGATTATGCCAATTCGCTTTATTTGGGTTCCAACAAGTCAGAGATCCTAAGATTGCAGAGAGTCCAGAATGCGGCGGCCAGAATCCTTCTTGGCCTTCCGAGGACTTGCTCCACCTCTGTTGCCATTCGCCGACTACACTGGTTGCCGGTGGCCAGACGTGTGGAATTCAAATCTTTGTGCATTGCTTTTAAGATCTTGAAATCCTCCCCCCCCGGCCATTTTGGCCACCCTGCTCTCGCCCTACATTCCTTCCCGCCAACTTCGCTCGATGGGCCAAAACTTGGCGGTGGTTCCGAGGGTGAGGAGAGCACGGGCTGGGGGACATGCTTTCTGCACACTGGCGGCCAAACTTTGGAACTCTCTCCCACTGTCCATTCGTAGCCTAAACAACTATTTAGCATTTCGTAAGGCCACCAAGACTTATCTTTTCCCTCCACTGTAGGTTTCTTACCTTTTGGTGGTCCTCTCCTCCTGACTGTTTTAGCGCCGGGACGCTCCTTTGCTGGAGCAGCTGTGCGCTCTATAAGCTTTATAACATAACATAACATAACATTTCTGAGTACCTCACAGATGTTTTTTATTTAACAAATACCTAAACAGGTCGCAAAGTAGCAGCATTCAACATATTGTTCACTTTTTGTAGATAAAATCAGCACGTCAGTCTTTAAAAGCAGCAAACTTTTCAATAACTTGAACGTTAAAGTCTGGGATTCTTTTAACTAGGTCGCTCTCTATAGAGAGCATTGCTAAAGCATTCAGTCTTTCCTGAATCATTGTGTTCCTCAGGAATGTCTTAATTCTGTTTAAGGTGGAAAAACATCGTTCCGACTCTGCTGTTGTCATAGGAGTGGTAATGACAATTTTTAGTAAAGCCACTGTCTCTGTAAGTGACTTTTCCATATTAAGTTTCTGAATTAAAGCCAGCAAAGAAATGGCACCAGTGGCCTTCCGGTATACACTCATTCCGCACAGTACAGTCAACTCAGTTTTCAGGTCCTCTTTGTTGAGCATAGGATAAGCTTCCACAGCCTCATTCAGAGCTTGCTCAGGGAAGGATTGATCATATTTTGCAAAGTGTTCACTTTGCAATAATGCGGCACTCACCAAATGTTTTGTGAAAGAAAAACGTTCTTGTGCATGCACAATTATAATGTCACATATCTCCTTTGCAATTCGGACCAGACTGCTGATGTTTTTCCTGCAGTTTGAAAAAGTAGAATCCTCTGGCAGTTTGCTGTCTAAATTGTCAACCCCATCTCTCACTTTGCTCATGTTGGTGACAAACATACTGGTATCTCTTTGCACAGAGACAGTATCTATGGCTCGTGCTTGTAACTGGTTGTATAATATGTCGACAAAAAACATTATGTCATGAAATAAAAACAGAAAGAACTGAAACTCTCTGTCTTGTAGTGTTCTAGCAAAGCCACGGGCTTCATTCTGACTTTTGTAATCAAAGTCTTCATTGGCTTCTATGGCATCAAAACATTTCTCAAGGTCCTCCCTATGTTTATATATTATGTTGACTGTACGTATGTTAAAGTTTCAACGAGTTGAGGGTCCCCTTGGAAGCCTTTTGTCCACAATCTCCTGAAGTGCTTCCGTTCTTTTGGGGGAACGTGAGAAGAATGCTGCCATGCCTCCTACATCCTGAAAGAAAATTCGTGTCTCGGAGATCTTTGATACTGCCTGTTGCATAATAAGATTAAGTTGGTGGGCGTAACAGTGCACATAATGAGCATTAAGGTACACATCTCTAATTCTTTTCTGTACTCCACCAAGGCTTTCACTCATTACGGACGCACCATCATAGCTTTGTGCGCTAAGTTTTTTTTTTTGAGGCAGCTCTGGAAAAATGAAGTTCAGTTCACGCAGTATAGCTGAAGTAATGGTTTCTGCAGTAGAGTCTCTTAAATGTGTGAAACCATAGAACCTCTCCACAACTTTACTGTCATTGTCAAGGTACCGAAAGACTAATACGGACTGTGTTTTTGTGGCCACATCAGTGGTGTCATCAGCCTGAATAGCCACAAAGTCTGTGTTTTGCACCTCTTGGACAATATGGCTTCTCATAATTTCTAGCATACACTCAAGGAGTTCATTTTGTATTGTTTTAGAGGTGCCCTTAAAGACTGTAGCACTTGCTAAATGTGCTTCCATTTCCTTGTCTATGCTTGCTATTAAA
Source organism: Calotriton arnoldi (assembly GCA_963921515.1). Lineage (NCBI taxonomy): Eukaryota > Metazoa > Chordata > Amphibia > Caudata > Salamandridae > Calotriton > Calotriton arnoldi. The sequence continues at coordinate 2,157,264 of CAWUFW010002074.1, read as the reverse complement.
TCCACAAGGCCTCTGAATATTCCAGGATTTGAGGAACTTTCAGATTCATCATGGCTTCGCAATGCCAATTCGAAAGCACCACAGAAACTAATGCAATCAATTATTTTTGATAGTATGTGTCTATTCCTATCAACTGCTTCATTGTGTTTCTGTATTGTTTTGCGGTATGCATCTTTTATGTGGTGCTCAATCGGTTTGTCTCCCAACATTCCCAGTCTTGTCAGGTTTTCCATATGGTTTCTTGTGTGTGTATGCTTCTTTATTTTGTCAGACAAATGCTTCAAGTCTATTACTCCTTGTTTTGTCCAAGAAATGTCACCACCAAACAGCAAGCAAGGGAATCAGAACAGAGAATTTCTTGACGCGCACCCTGTAAGCCAATCAGCTTTTGTGTACCAGGTGTTTGAGAAAGTACATTTGTAAGTTTTTCCTCTGTCCTGGGAAATTTGTTGTAGTTTTAGGTCAGGCCGATCAGGTCCTAATTGCTTTATATTTAGTTTCTCTTCAAGTGTCCGTCCAAAGAATGGCCTTGCAATTAGCTGTTCTACTGTATTCATGCCGATGCTGACCTTACCAATATTAAAGAAACCTGTCAATAATCAAAGTACAACGTATAAGGTTTGGTGCAATAATATCAAATTTCAGTATAAATACATATATCTTGTGCATTATCGCAATATACCTCCAACAGCTCCCCTTTGCACAACATGACTGCTAAAAATACAGCCTTACTGCCTGCTGCCTCTGTGTGCCATACTGGTTGCTGAAGGAACTGAAACAGACACTGCTTGAGGGCCTTTAACAAGGCAAGGGCTAGATAGTGCCTTTAACAACCGTTATTGCCCAAAGCACAGGGCTAAGGCTATTAGTAATTTCCATCCACTGAGGGTACAATGTTCAAAATGTGCACCCACCCCAACCACCATGTAGAGTGACCACATACATAGCCCTAACTCCAATCTAAAAAAATATAGCATCAGTTTCCTGACCTTTAACACTGGTGCTTGCTGGGTTGTAGCCGGGGTGAAAGAGCAGCAAAGGAGGTTGGGGCCTCTTGTTCTTCGCCCAAAAATTAGGTAATGGTTGTCAGGCTTTACCAGGTGCTGAAAATAAAAATATAACAATTTATTTTTGAAACATTAGGATAATCAAACAAAGACTGGGGGAAGAAAACATAAAGCTCTAATTTTTACCTTGCAGTTTGCATGCAGCTCTTAGATGACAGTTAATAGCTCACTGTTGTATGTTAGGATTTTAACTTACAAACTACAAGTAACAAAAGGATCTCTCTGACAAAAGCAGTGACTCACTGACCTATTTACATCATGTGCATTTTGTGATCTGCATCAGGTACATGTTCTTTGCAGCAGGCACATTAACCTTCTGCGATACCTTTCCATGAGTCAAAACTTCCACTAGACAAAACTCTGATCTCTCTCTAGGAAAAACATTAACCATCAGCGTTATCATGACATTTTTATTGTTTCTGAAAATTGCTAGAGGCCAGGAAGGTGGTAGCGAGTGCTTTTAGAACCATAATATACTTGCAACTCCATTCAAATTACGCACTAGACAAGAGAGCAATATGCTGCCTAAATAAAAAGTACCAACATCCTGGAAAAAGCAAAGTAAAGCATGTGAAATGTAAGCAGGAAGAACATGGTTACCAATCCACCCATCAATCAGTCATTTCAGTACCCCACGATTGGTGCACTTCCCCACCCGGGAAAACAATGCTGTTCAAAAAAAGACAAGAAAACAAAAGTACTGCTTCACTGGCAAACTCTGTAAAGTAGCGCTAATATGTTTGGGTGTGAATAAAATCAATGTAGCCACTTTGCGAACACTCTGACTTGCTTTATTTCGTTTTTTATTTATTTTTCATAGTTTGAACCTTTTATTCCCAAAGCACACTGTGAAAACAAAAATGTTGACCTCCCCCTTACTACTACAAGGAGACTGAGGCGAGGCCTGTTGCTATATAGCAGCGTCGTAGAAACAGCTCTCATTCATAAGGCCATATCCTCCTCGCCCTCCTCAGTGCTATACAAGATGGCGTATCCTCGCCATCCTCACTGCTATACAAGATGGCGTCCAGGCAGTGGACTGAGTCCACACTCTGAGGGAAGTTAACAGCTCTATCAGGATTTTATCAGGCTTCCTACCTAGCCACAACCAAAACCCTTTACAGCGCAGCTCAGAGGAACCAGCCAGGTACTCGCCCTACTCGGGCCTTCGTCGTGTGCTGGTCATTGAATGAGGGCCCAAGCCTTGACTCATCAACAAAGCAGACTTGCTGGAGTGACAGCAGGTGTTAGTCGAAATATGGCGTGGCAACTTGCCACGCCATATTTCGACTAACAGTCACCACTGGCAACGCGTATTGGCAGTGGTGAAAAGGCTGACCTGCACTATCCCGGTCTGTAAAACAAGCAATTTAGTTTTAATATTCACCCTTGATGTTGTAGTTAAATTCAAACCACCATTTAAGGACACACATCTGGCGGTCTGCAGGTCTGCTAAAGACTGAGTTCCAATCTTAAATCTTTTTATCACTCAAATGAATACCTCTTTCTCAAAACATCTGTGTTGTGCCCACTTCTGAATCTGGATAGCCCCGCCGACAAGAAACATACAACAAGTCTACTTGAGATCTCAAATTCTGTAGAAACAAATGCTGGTTCACCATCCCCCACCTTTTTGGGACTGGGTCGAGCGCCCTCATAAAATGGTATATACAGGTAAAGATCGATAAAGACCAATGACCCACGACAACACAAAAAAAGCTTCTTTTCATTGCGGTTGCATTCCACGAAAAACATGGCCACTACAAGACGCTGACAATCTTGGTCTCGTCTCATCCTGCCTCATATACGTCATCAATTGACTTTGAACCCAAGACTGCACGATTTGCCTGCTGTTGAGCGGCACTCATGCTTCCGACACCCCGATATAAGCGCAGGCATGTGCCTTAGTTCTGGTTTGGAGTTTGCAGAGTTATTGCAGCATTTGACACTGACTGAGGTCTATGAGACTGAAGCTAGCGGGCCCTATTCTCCAGGGTCAAAGACAGTCAAAGACTTTTCAAAGAAATGCTACTATCATGTTCATACATTGTAAATACAGCCGCCCCTACTTACATGGAAGCTAAAAAAGAATATTGTTCAGGTACTTTCACACCGTCGTATTTTTCAAAAAATAAAATATTACTATTTCTGATGTTACTGCTTCTTCTGTATTTCCCTGTTCAAAAACACCTTCGATTAATCTATTTTTAACTTTTTTGTACAATTACTTTTTTCGTAGATAGGCTCTCTGACATTTTATCAACTTCATGCAACCCTTGAAACTGGAAGTGAATCCGCATCGAAGAGCAAACTGCAGATCCATTATAACAGCAAAAGCTAACCGATAATGCTTTTTTCAACATGCCTAGAGGAAAACTGAGGGCCCACCCAGCCGAGCGGCGGACTCTTACTTTTCAATATGCGACATAGAACTTTCTGAAATTGACGCAATGTGTAATTCATAAGTGTCTCACGGAAATGCACACTTACGTCTATCAAGATTCTCAACGATGATCAGGATCTTTCTTTTGGTGACGAAAATGATCCAACCAACCAAGGCTGAGAGGTGATCCGAAGTACACGAGCCACGAGCAGTAGGCACTGAACACGAGGTGTGTCGTGGTGACGGTCTGCTGCGACGACGTCACGTCACGAACGAAATGGCCAATCACTGTCTGCATGGCTTCACATAAGCCACAGTGTTTGGCCATACGTTTTCACCAAGTGCGGTAGTGCCACCCACGCGCGGCACCCAATGCTATTTATGCCTCAGACTGCGCGGTGTCTCAGCCAATCCAGACGCTGCATTAGCAGCGCCAGGATTGGCTTGAGCAGGGATACTCCCCGCCCATTAGGAGACCGGGGGCTGCGGCATGAAGCAACCCTCGCTCTCCTAAGGGGAAGGCTAGTGCGCATGTTCGGGCTGGTCGTAAAAATGACCAGCCCAAAACCGAACATGCGCACTATTGCTGCTACGCTTAGTGCGCTGTCACAACAGTCTGTTAGTCAAATCCTGAGTGCTGCCGCAGCCCCACCCCCTTCAGCGTCCGATTGCCTCGGGCGTGGCCCGGTGGAATAAGCGTCAGTGAGCGAGTTATTTATTATCGACAACTTAGAACTAGAAGTAGAACGAATTTATGAATGGGGCCATGTGGCATTAGTGGGGCAACGCCTCAGCGCCCCAATGGACGCACCGCCACTGTATAGTATTGGGTCCGGGGCTTTAAATTCACAAGGCAGAATGGGAGCGTGAACCTATTCCAGCGTACCATTGTTCTCTTTGCTGCCCAAGTCAGTCTTACGAACTGTATGCAGATCTGTCTGAAAAGGGTTTGCAATACTGGCAGGTACAATATCCGTGATAGTAACACCATCTTTATAAGGCCAAATTGTCCTGCTAGTGACAGAGGCATCGCCAGCAATCTTGTGATCTGCTCGGTCATCTTAGTCAATGTTCAGCCATAGTTGCCCTGATCACTGCGGCCATTTCCCTATGCATCCAGACTCCCAGGATTATAATACAGTCACTGTCCCACTCCAGAAGGTAGTCCGGGATGTATTTCGGGGTATTGGGGGTCAGTGGGAACATAACAGATTTGTTCCAGACAATGAGGATCCCTGACAGGGTGTCAAAGCAAGTGTATTCTCCAGAAATGTTATTAAGGCAGGCACCCAGGTCGCTCAGGTATAGCGTCATGTCATCTGTGTACAGAGAAATTAGTTGGGTCGGCTCTTATAGCGGATTGCATGATCAGTGTAGTGCTGTCTGAGCCTCACCACCAGTGGTTCCAGCGCCAACGCAAATATTATAGGAGAGAGGGGACAAACCTATCTCATACCTCAGGCGATCGGCATTGGGGGACGTGACATCTGTCCGTTTATGCAGATCTTTCCCACAAGAGACATGTACAGAAGACGGATCCAGGCTATAAATATCTGCGGGAGTCCCATTCTAGTCAGGATATTAAATAGGTAGCTCCACTCTAGGGAGTCGAATTCCTGGGAGGCACCTAAAAACACTGCCACTGCATTCAAATCAGGTTTTAAATCCTGAAGGAGGGAGAACAGGGTGCACAGGTTGTGTGCAGTCGAGCGGCCCGACACAAATCCCGATTGGTCCGTACTGAACCGCTCAGGAAATAGTAGGTTGAGGCGATTAGCAACTAATTTAGCCTATATTTTTGCATCACAATTTATGAGAGAGAGTAGGAGTTAGGACCTGCAAGTCGTGGGGTCGTAACTATAATGACCTGGCAAATAGACGGGGGAAGTATGTGCTTTTGCCGGCCCTCCTAAAATACAGCTAGTAGATGAGACAGAACTGAAAGGGAATAGCGCTTATAAAACTCAGCGAGTAGTCCATCTGACCCTGGGGTCTTACATGTGGGGAGCTCACTAATGGCCACCTTTAGTTTGCACATTGTGAAGAGTTCCATCAGGAACTGACTTTGAGCAGTGCTCAGCCAGTCCAAGATAGTGGTCTCTAGGAAATCCGCAATCACCCGATCTTGGGTAGTCCCTCTGGAAGTGTACAGTTGTGAGTAATGAGAGTGAAAGGTTTGTAAGATGGCGTCCGTGGTCTGGTGTGATATACCGAAGTCATCAAACAGCCACACAAGGTCACTGGCCGCCAGGGGCGTTTGACCGTGGCGGCTAACATTCTGCCCGTTCTCTTTCCCTCTCCATACACTCTGGCCCTGGAGTATCTCCCCCTGAATTGGCATTCACACTTCGCCAGCTCAGAGTGCTCAGTCAACCTGTCTCTAATGAGTGTCAGGGTAGCGTTGGATGAGTCTCTGGTAGCCAACTCCTCCAAAGCCTTGATTTTGTGCTCCAGTTAATCCAGTGGTTTGCGAAGTGATCGCAAGATACCACGTTCTTTGATATGCAGATTTCGCGTACTGTGTGAGTGTGCATTTCTTCCACAAACACCGCTCCAGATTCAGGTGCCATTGCCTGCTGAATGTCTGTAAACTTGCTGGTTTGAAACCTGGCAGTACAGGAGAGAGGTCTGACAGAGTCCAGGGCAAATGACTCACCGCTACAGGCCTACACCTTGTGTCACTTGCCAATAATCAATCCTAGTCTATGTAATATGGATGGCAGAATGGAAGGTGCCCTCTTTAAGTAGCGGGTGGCGGTGCCTCCAGACATCCAACAGTTTAGGGTCCTGCATTAACACAGTGAGATGCCATAAGGCAGAGGAGGGTGTGAGTCTATCCAGCCCATCCTGGAGCGTTCAGTCAAAATCTCGTCCCCACAATAGTGGGCCAGGGTTTGTGGTGAGAATCTTCCCACACAGCACATCAAAAAAAGTCAGGTCGTCTATGTTTGGCGTGTAGCAGTTAAGGATTGTCACATGTTCTCCACCCATTCGACCCCAGAGGAGGGCATAGCGTCCTTTTGTGTCCGTGCATTGCTCAATAGGCGTGAAGGGGACACACCCCTTTCACTAAAATAGTAACCCCGCGGGCGTAGTAGGAGTATCATGATGCAATATAATCACCAGGCCTTCGCTTCGCAAATGAGTAATCCCTATGTGGGTTGAGGTGTGTTTCCTGCAAAAGGGCAATACTTACTTGAGACCTATCTAGAAAAGATAATATATTCTGCTTTTTTCTGGGATCGCCCAGTCCTCTGACGTTCCAGGTCAAACACCACAATGTGTGTAGTTCTGTCTTGTGTTGTTTTCGTCAAGGAGGTGTCAGGAAGTGACAGGTGGTGCCTAGGCAACGGCCCAACCCACAGCCAAGGGGTACATTAATATAGATGTGTAGCGTAAGTCTGGCATACCATTACAAATATGTTCATGAAGAACTAAACAATCCCCCTTCTCCTCCCACACTACAGCCAATACCCATCAGAATAAGCCCCATAACAAATTAACATACAATGAACAAAGCAAAACCCTCCACCCCTTAGTATTCCTTAAATCCCAGGCGAGGAGTTGACATAGTCTTGTAATGGTCACGATATCAGGGGGTATACCCTGGGGGGCTCCAGACGGACTGACGGGATCCCCTCTTGTATGAGATGAGGGTGCTGGTTTGGGGGGGATGTAGGTTGTGTGTAAGAGCCTTCCAAATCAACAGCCCCATAATCAGACATTGGATGGGTCGCTGTCGGCCAGCATGTGTGAATGGGGGATAAGACAGCAGAGTGCAAGATGGCGTCTATTGCCATAGGTTCCTTACTGTTGGTATTGCCAGCAGGGCAGGCAGGGTAAGGCTGTCAATACTGCAGTAGTCTGAAGCAAGATGCCTCAAGGGGGGATTCCTCACGTTTCGGACACTTTCTCTGGCACCAGGCTCATCTTGGTAGCGAGCGACCTTCTGGGGAAACACATGTTGCTTTCCAGCGTGTGTGATACGTAATCGCACTAGTTAGAGCACCGAGTATTGTATTTTTGCTTTCATAAACTGTTACTTGATCAGGTTAAATTTACTCCTGGCTTCCTGCACTGCGATAGTGAAATCAGGATAGAGCAAGAGATCATTCCTTTCAAAAGTTATGTGATGCTTCTCTCTGGCCAGACAGAGGGTTGTTTCCCTGTCACGATAGTTCGGAAGCCTTGCAATGATGGGGCATGCCAAGGGCGCCCGGTAGGGGCAGCACCACCAGTGAACAGTGTGCCCGCTTCACCACCAATAGCTACAAAAAGGCCTCTGCACCGTAAATTCTGATAAGAAGTTACCCCACGTAGTCCTCCATGCAACCTGTATTGGTGGAATTGGGGACCCAGAGGATGCGGTTATTATTGCATTTTGATCTTGCTTCCAAGACCTCATTTTTGGTGGCTATGACCTGAAGCACCTTTCCATGTTGGACATTGTTTCGCCTTTAGTGCGTAGGCTTTCTTCAGCTGCTGATATGCACAGTTCTGGTTCTGCTGTCCTGCCATCATGCTTGTCCAGCCTGCAAGTTATAGAATTCATGCGAGTCATTAGGGCGTCAATCTTTGAGCTGATAGAGAGTAGACGTTCATGCATGGCCCTCAATGTCTATTCATTTCCTCACCCTCAGTAAGATTATCTGAGCCTGTCTCAGGGGATCCCACTTCAGCTGTATCTGGCGGCAATGATTTAGTGCTGCTACGTGGCTTGAAAGAGAGCTGTGACTGGCAATTGTCCGTTTTCCCCATGGCTTCTTTGTTGCAGGGGGACATGGACAGGGCCGGACTGGCCATAGCAGGCATCAGCGTTTTCCCAGGAGGCTGGAAGGGTGGGGACCGGTTTTGCAGCAGTGGGGGCCATTTTGTTGTTACTGGGGGCCGGTTTTGCAGCGGTGCTGCTATATCGGACCCCAGTACCAAAAGCAGCAGTGCTCCACACTTGCACCGCCCAGCTAATCAATTTAAGCTACTGGTAATTACTTGTGGCTGCGTTCCAGTCCATCTTCTTTGCCAAGTGTGTCACTCCAGACATGGACCAGCCATATGAATATCAGACTTAGTGCTGCTCTAATAGTAAGAGACTTGCCCAAACTGCCAGGCCAGGTCCCCTTTAGAAGTGAACACAAGCAACCCCAAACCGGTCGGCCTCGTTGGACCTCGCCAGGGAAGTGCAGTTTGAGTCCAATGCCATAGTGAGCACAGAACACCCTCATTGTATTCCCAATCACACTAAGGGTGTCTACCTTAGAAAAACAAAAAAAGTCATATTTTAGTTTCGCGGGGTTGCAGTTTGGCCGTTCACACAGGATTATTCTTATTTGGAGCAGGACCAAGGATTATTTATATATGGTTAGTTCATATCTGTAGTGGCACCATGAACAAAATAAAACAATGGACTTTCGTGCGGGCACCACCGTTTCCAGTAGCGGAGATTAATTCCAGCTTTACACCCATCACTTTTTGTTTTTATTCATAAGACATCATGAGTATGACAAGGATGGCCAGATGTGGGCCATGCAGTTCACTGTGCTAAAAATTCAAGCTGCATCTCGTTGATGAGGCCCAACAAAGCTGAAACAGGTCACGCTCGACCAAGGCGGATTAGCATGTGATTATTCCCTATCTGAAATGATACGGCCCGGTGTAGTTACCAGTGACTAGGATTAATTCAAGCATTTCGCCCACCACTTTTTTATCTTTCTCAGTGCAACACCTAATTTAAGCACATTCAGGCTCTATCCACATGCCAGTTACCATACAATTCCCTTTACTGACATCCTATGTTCGACTTTAAACACAGATACTAAACTAATCTAGTGATCCTCGCTCACCATGTTCATAGTGAAGCACTAAATTGCCACACACTGTCTCCTGGCTCTGTCTGACAAGACTACAATGCTCTGATTTCTAACATACATGTTTGTCAACACTAGGGGGACTCTTATCCATCACATGCGAATGGAACCAGAACCAATATATACAGCAAGACTTGATGGACTTTTTGCAAAATACACAGACTGTAAACTTGATCTTACTTGTAACATCTTGCATGGCCCCCTACTCTCCCTCCCCAACTACAAAACGAATTGGATAATATTCTCCACTGCCACTCATGACTCCCTTTCATTTAGCGGCACGGCACCAGACATATATGCTACCGCTCACTGTTTAACAGTTATATGCATGATTTAAAAAAAAGCAACTTTATATGAAGTCACATTACAAAGACATGGAACTGCATATCTTTTCTGTGCAGAGGGTGTGAATGCACAGCATCAACAACGTTTCAGGTTTTACAAATGCAAATATGTAAGTATTGTTGTATTTATACATCACTTCAAACCCCTAACAAAGCACATTTAAGGAAGGGTGGCACGCTACTCTCTTGAGTGCTATGGTTGAAAGAGTGCATCTGTCATGTGGCCTGTATGATAGTCTGGACCACTGGAATTATACGATTGTGCGGCAGCGGCAATTTTCGCATAATTTTAGAGTTGCTGCATTTGCCACATAATCCATCATCTTCCGCATGATCTGCAGATTTTAACAAAAAAAATGTGTTTCTTGCTCAAACGGTACAAAATTTACTAAAAATACAGCAACACGTGTTGCCACGCAGTGGAAGGCCTTTTGCATAGCTTCACTGGTCACCTTTCTGTTGCTTATTGCTATATTTAAGTGTAAAACTGGTACTAATGAGGTGTAAACTATGCCCAGACAGTGTTTCCAAGTTTAAAAATGATGAAATAATGAAGTAATACTTTTACAAAAAGTGCCACCAGTATACCGCATAATTTGCCTTTTCTTGCCGCATAATTTACTCAACCCTGCTGCATAATTTTGCACTCTCCTGCCGAATAATTCCAGTGGCCCTGATGATAGTGTCTTGATGTAGGGCGTGAAGACCCCTCTCTTATGCTGTTGCCACAATGCGCCTATGCGTGCAGCTGAGGCCAACAGGAGGGAGGCACAGGCCCCTAAGCATTAGAACAGGTGTATGGATGAGTAGAAAGCGTGAGTAAGTTGTGTCCTCTGTGGAAAGAGTTAACATGTCATGCGTGTGTGGCAGAGAGAGCTCAACCTTAGGCGGCGCCACAGCGAGGCTGTACATACTCACGTGTTTAGGAAACGTGAGAATAAACGTGATTATGTAAGCACAACCATTTGAGAGTGTTTGGTATCATGCAGTTTAAACTACTTGGAGCTGATCACATATAGCGAGGCTAAGGGAGTGGAATTACCGGGCCGGGATCACTGGCCTGGCAGTACCTCTCCTGCGCCATGCTCTTCTGAGATTTTTTGGCTAGAATGGGGAATAATATGCCAGACCCAAATGTAATGGCCCTAATTCTGGATGTTTTTCCAGATTCCAGCCATGCTTCTGTGCACAGATTCCTCTTGCTATTAACAGGGGGATCCGGAGCGAGGAAACTTCGAGGGAGACTCTGGGTGTGGAGCAGCATTTAGGGCAACTATGAATCACATGGAACAGTATGCCCCTTCTCTCGGGGTACCGCTCTGCCCGAAATAAAACCGATCCCTTAAAGTAAGAAGCACCCTTGTTGGTGCACGTTTCCACCGACTTTAGTATAAACACTGGAGTCCACAGATGTGTGCACAGATGTGTGGCAGAGAAACCACCATGAGGACAGGCATTTATTTAAATCATTACCACTCCACATGATAAATCAAACATGCCCTGCATCATGTTGTATTTTAAAAGCAGATGTGTTGTGGTGCTGCAGCACTGAAACATTAAATACTGATCACGCCACTCTATTAAGAGTGTAATTTCCAAAATAGGACATAAGCAGGCACAGCAGGAAAAATAAAGCAGGCCTCCTGCATATTTTTGCCATAAAGTCTCCAAATGAATTGCGATAGTCAATGCATCCAATCCATTACAGCAGCGGCGCTGTCATCACATGTTGACTCCATTGTGTGAGTTTTTAGTAAATCGACCCCAAAGTTTTGGTGAGAGGGGTTGTTGGGTTACTTCCATTGTTTGGATCATCTGCCAGACCTATGGCATGCCTGATCCTCGTTCTGTGCCTGTACCCCTATATTTGTTCTTCCATATGGGCTACAATGGAAGAAGCGCACACTGTCCCATTGAGGTACTAAGGTGTCAGAGGAATGTATTTTGGCAGTGAGCACTCGCCCTTGACAACAGACATACCTCTGACATCGCGGTCACTCAACGGGACAGTTACTGCTTTGTGCACTTGAAGCAAAGGGCATCTCTAGCGATTCTACTGCACTTGCCATTGCTTTAAAATCAGTAGGATCCTCCAAACAACCTTCTATTCCACCTCTACGTAGGTGACCTTGGTGAGATCAGACCCCAAATGGTGGTTCCAGAAGGAAACACTCTTAGTTGGCCTTACTTTCCTTGTGAGGGCTCCACACGTCTTCATCATAATGCATTCTTTGGAGCTTTGATTGTGAGGGCCTCTGCACTGGCAGAGCTCTCAGCCTTTTGAGAGCAGAAGAAAGGTTGAGCCAAGTTACTGTCCTAGATTTGAAAGCATTAATTCTGATTTTAAATTGTTTCTCCCTTCTCTGCAAGGGAAGAGAGTAATTGCCTTGAGAGACGGTGTTCTTCATCATTAAACAAGGCAGTATGCATTCCTCCGGCTGTGCTTGCTGGCAGTCAAACTGTGGGAATGGCTTTTTTCCAGAATCATAATTGTCACAGCCACTCGTTTGCAAAGAACACTGAATGGTCAAGCAGTCAGCCTTAGCAGATTCACAAACATTATTTACAAGTTGGAGCTATGCCAGGATGTACTTCCTCTGTCATGTACAGTAATTGGAGCACTCTACAAGTTGGCGTCTTTGCGTCAAGAGTCCATGAAAAGCCTCCTTTGTACTCTCTGTGGATTGGAAAGGTCTCTTTAGAGGATGTCTGCACCACAGAATGGAGAAAAGTTTCCTCTGATTATATGTATTCCAATGTAACATTAAAAATGTTCATTATTAAAGTGCCAGATGAACTTTGTCCACTTTGTAGCCTAACAGGGCATGGTCTTTGATCATACTGGATTTCTCATATACTCTCCAATTCACCATCTTCTTCTGAGGGTCTACTGTTCCAGCAAAAACGTTGACCTTTCCTGGGGGCACTTGAGAATGGTGCCCAGGTGAGTTTTGCAAATTACATGGCCTTCTTCAGCGTCACCATGAAACGATCGATTATGCCATGTGTCTGGAGCCATAGTGGTGTAGTTTTGGAATGACAAAACACCTTGGGGCATATTAGCAAGACCCACGTTAAAATTATCGCCGTTTTAGCGGCAGGAAACTGCCGCTAAAACGGCGATAATGGGCTTGCTAATATGCGTTATAGAATTCCAATAGAAGCCCAGGTTAGATGTGCAGGACATCTAACCTGGGCTTCTATTGGAATTCCATAACGCATATTAGCAAGCCCATTACCGCCGTTTTAGCGGCAGTTTCCTGCCGCTAAAACGGCGATAATTTTAACGTGGGTCTTGCTAATATGCCCCCATGTATTTAATCTCCCAAATCCCTTATGGAGATCCTTTATTAGAGTTGATAGTATCATATATTCCACATTTTGGGAAGCTGGAATGCCCACATCTGTTAATGTATTAGGAACAGCCATAATTTAATGGTTTAGAAAGTACTCATCAATGACATCAAGCAGGCACTGTCTGGTGGGTAGTGACCAGAAGAAGTCAATAGCAACTTTTATCTACATCCTCTGTTGCTGCGGAGACATCTGTACTGGCTCAGAGAATCTTTATTTTCCCAGACTCTGACATACATGAGACTTGTTTAGCAGATTTTCCTCCAGTTCACCCAGATAAGGAAATCAAACTTTCTGCCTCTGCAGCCTGTTGGTGACTGCAGTGCCTCGGTGACCTTCATGTGCAAGGTCCATCACGTATTTTGGAAATATCTAGCCTAGCTTCTCTCAGCATCAGACCCTTCGGTGACACACATATTCTCCTTGGACTGCAATACTGGTGCACATTTTTAGTTTGTTCAAGATCTAACCAGTGCTGGGTATTCAGCAGATCTAACACAAACTGTGTTAGATCTTGTTGAGGGACTTCAGTGATGCCTGTCTTTCCAGACACAGCTGGACAGACTTATTTAATGACAGATGAGATTCTTCCCCAAACAAGAGTTGGGAAATGGTGTCAGACAATGGCAATTCCAAAAAGAAATCTTCAGGATTCTTATCTTTTCCTAGCTTGTGTACTATATTGAAATTATAGCTGATAGCCCCTCCTTTTAATGCAAGATGGTATTTTGGCCTTGGGCTTTCCGAAGAAGGTGACAAGAGCCTCCTAATCAATGACAACAGTGAACATTTTACCTTTCATAAATAGATTAAAAAGTCTATGGACCATACCACGGCCAGGCTTTCCTTTTCAGCTTCAGAGCAAGATTTTTTAGGATGTGTGATACTCCTGCTGGCACGCAAGCAATTTGAGTCAGGCCTTGGCTCATGCTAAGTTAATATGGCTTCTAAGTCCACTGGACTTGCATGACAAGAACCTCAGTGTGCAATAGAGGCTGAAACAAAAAACTGTCAACTTTGGCAATAAATAGCTTGATGATTTTAACCGCAGATTTCTATTTCTGATATTAGTAGTAGGTCTAACCCTTATTCATGAGATCTTTTAGTGGACCGCTGATAGAGACAAACTCTTGAAAATATCTGGTACAGTAGCTGGCCGTGCAAGTAATGAACTAATAGACTACAGACTGTCAGTATTTAAAGTTTGAGCGCTTCTTCTATATTGGTGTCGCGAGAAGCTGGGTGAGTAAAATTTTAGATAGTCAGTAAAATACAAACTCTTCCTTTCTGAGTGTAAGATTTACCTCGTTCAAAACACTGCATACTTTCACAAGCACATCATCGTGTTTTCTACTGGTTTTCAAAATACAAACATATCATCGCTGTAGCTTCGTTAGGAACAGCACAAATCACTTCTTTGAAGACCTCCACCTCTGGATTACACCAAAACTGATGCCCTTTAACATTTACGTACCATGTGGGTTGCAAAGGCAATGTCTCTTGCAGATTATTCCATTTTTAACTGACGACAGTCTTTAGTGAGGTCAAGTGTGGAAACGAACTAGGTCGCACTGAGACGATGTATTGAGTCTTCAATGCACAGGGAAAACTGTTGTTCTCTATTGTACTGAGATCAGCCCCCAGGTTGCTTTTAGGTTTTGGGTACTGGCACTATGTGGGGAAACTCAGGGAGTGGGTCGTCATGTGTAAGTTGGTAATTTACATTTCTACCTGCTGCTGTATCTGGAATGGGATCCCACGCAAGTGCTGAGGTACAGGGTTGACTGATTCATCAATGTGCATTTTTCCGTTGGTTCCTTATTTTACTTGAATATCTTAGAGAAAAGCTTCTGAATAGTTTGATTGCAGATTGGAAAATTGAGCAAGTCACCAATATATGCTGCTGCCTCTATAACAGATGCTGAATTCACCACAGTGCCCATCTTGTACCAGAGCAACATGGAAGCAGTCTTTGCAATGAAATGGTGTTCGCCTGGCTTATGCCTCCATCCTTGCATTGGATAGATATGTCTGAATTATCTGAGGCAATGGAGTCTCTTTCAAGAATAGGTCCTTCACTACATTGATATCCATGTCCAGAACAATTTTGGTGACATCATCCTCGGGTACTACACTGCTTTTTAAAGAGAATGTCCTCCGTGTCAATGCCTTGGCTTGCCACGAGACAACGCTGTGCTTGAGGATCTACCTATAAACGTTACTTCACATGCGCGATGTCTACAATTTGTAGCACTTTCTCGCACATTCATGCTGTTGAGATTGTGCAGGAGAGGAGTTGAACTTGATGCCCTGCTGGCACACTTCAACTTGCGTGCCTTCTGATAATGCACAGTTCCAACACACCCATGACTTGTTTTCACTGCTGGGCATGCATGCTCTGACTCAAGGAAGGTGACACCCACGGCCAAGGCATTACTTGAAAAGGAACATTCGGCAGTCTGCATGTTCATGGTGCTGCAAATGGTGCAGCTCAGGCATTCACTTTTGTGGTGGTTCATAATTTCTGCATGAAATCAACCGCATGTGTGGTTTGATCCACTGGCATAATGTCTTCCAATTTTTGAGTCATCTGTAGAAGTTCTTGCGAAAAGACGAGTTACACCTTGCAACCATTGGCACCCTCTAGCAGTGTTAAACTTGCAGTCCTTCAAGGATGTTGCACACAATACAAGTGTTTCATCAGAATTCCATAGCTGAGCGAAATACACTGCATTTACAGACCAAACATTTCTGAGGCATACGTGTTTTTTTGTTTAGCTTAGTATAGGTTTAGATGTAGCACTCAGCAAATTCAAAAATATTGTCTCACCTTTTGGGCCCCAAATAGCATCAAGGAGTACCTTTAAGGCATTTGTCATCCTTACTTCCCTAAGAGACTATGTAAATGGCAAAGGGATTGATTTAGATGTTGACGAAAAGTGTACTCCGTCACAACGCCGACGGAGTAGCCTTTCCGCCAACCTCAAGGTTTGCCAGCCATATTCATAGACGGGCGAACCTTCAGTATGTAGACAGCAGAGATTACTCTGTCCCCGCTGCCTACATACCCCTCCGACGGCCTGATAGAGTAAGGGCCAGCCCAGGTATGGCCATGTGTCCGCTCACCCGATTTTGAATGAGTGGACACATAGCCAGTTATTACTTTTACAAACCGCCACCTTAAAAGTGGTGGTATATAGAAAGCAGAATCTTTTCAATTATCCTCACGCCGTGGGAGAACATTTCCATGGCGAGGGGTCATTGCTTTTTTGTTTTTAAAAACATAATCCCGCTTTGAAATTTTGCTTTTGAAAATTAAAGAAAATTCAAGTGTGCCGTGCGGAACCGGCATGCTCACTGTGCAGCAATGCTCACTTTCATTGCAATTACAGGAACTGGTGTGATGGTGGTTCCTGTAAATACAAGAGATGTCCCCTGGGCCGGCGGACATCGTTAAATGTGATGGGCGGAGTACCCTCGCCATGGTGGGAGCAAAGTACTCTGCCATGGCGATGGTACTAATACCTTCCACCAACATTTAAATCAAGTCCAAAGTCTTTAACCCATCAAACCTGAGTACTCAGCTTCCTCATGTTGTTGGGCGTTTAAACACAAAGGGGCAGATTTACAAGCCTTCCTGCGCCGCCATTGCTTCACTTTTTTTGACGCAACGGCGGCGCAAAAAATGCGGCCTATTTACAACGTGACGCATCTAGGGAGATGCGTCACGTTGTAAAGCCCTGCGTCACATTATACCTGCGTCAGGTATAATGTATGCAGGGTGGGCGTTCCCACGCAGGAAAGCCTCGTAAAAGTGACGCAGTGAAATCTACAAGATTTCACTGCGCCACTTTTAGGACGGCACTGCGTCAAAACCTTACGCCTGCTTAAAGCAGGCGTAAGTAGTGACGCAGTGTAGTGGGAATAGGCCTCAAAATGCATTGCTGGAGTTGCGCCGTGCTTGCGACACGACTCCAGCAATGCGTGACTTTTGCCCCAAATTCCTTGCGCCATGGTGCGCCGTATTGTAAATACGGCGCATCCATGGTGGCGCAAGGGTTTCTCAGAGTGGCGCAGGGAAAGTGACGCATCTCTACAGATGCGTCACTTTCTTGTAAATCTGCCCCAAATTGTTTTTGTATGGAGGCATCAGTAAGGCATTAGAATACCAGTTGGGCATAAATTCACGTTGTTTTTGATGCAGAATATACAATTGGTAATATATGAGGTAGAGTCTACAAAACGTATGAAGTGCCATATGGTTGTTTAATCATGTTAGGAGCGGAATTATGATACTGATTGTCTTTTTATGAATTGTTTGTATTTTAGATATCCCTGACGAAGGGAACATTCCCGAAATGCATTGGATATTTTTAAAATCGTGACTTGTGGAAACGTTAAACTCTCTTGTGCTACTAAAAAATACCCTCGCAGGGTAATGTGAATGTATATAACGAATTGAAAACATTGTGGAAAAAGGTGAAAAGAAATGGATTAAACAGTGATAATCAGAAGATTAAATTGAGACTTCGATTCATTTGATTCATTCACATATGTGGCTGTGCAGCTTGAATGGGGACCAGCACAGGTTCCCTTTTGTTTGTACATAACCTGTACCAGTACATAGATTGTGCAGAGTGCGCTTTCACATTTGGAACTGACTGGTTGACAATAAAGGTGACTGGAAACTAGAGACTGTACTGTAATTGAAGTGTTTTCCTACCTTAACCTGCAGTTGTAAAACCTCCAGTTTGGAAACCCTGTGCAGCACCTTCTGTTCTAGTGTGACTCTTTTTCTGTCAAGTCCTGATTTCTGTGAGGTCCAGTCAAGTAATATTGCCTGTACGGGGAAGAGACACACTTGTGCTATGAGGTCAGCCACGTAAGAGTAGACAGAAAATTTAAATAACTCACACTTTGAGCGAGCTACCAATATGGTGCCATGTGTTTCTTGTTAAAATCAGGGTCCAGCAGATTTTTGATGAAGGACAATAAAAGCAAGGCACCTTCAATATACAGGATATAAAATCCTGGAGAATATCAATGGTTTGATTCAGTTATTGGTCCTGAAGAAGGTGGGATAAAGGTCAGGGAGCCACCAAACTGCTGCGTCGATACAATAACTTTTCCAGTGATTTAATTGTATACAATTGTTTTCTATGTTATTTTTGGACCAAATGTTCTTGCTGATGTATCTGGTCCAATGGATGATAAACTATATTAACAAATGTCACTAGCATTTTCTGTGTATATTATTAAATATTTATGAGATTCTAAATATTGTGGTTGGAGCATAATTGTCTATTATTTTTTACATCGAAGTTATATTTGTTGTTCTTGTGTTGATAATTAAGCATCCACATAGCGAAAGTTTGGATTTTAACAATAAGACCAGGAAAAAAACGTTTGCATTAAACTGTTATCCCATGCACCTCACAGCCATGATCCAGAGCTGTGAGACCAAGAAAAGGCTAATTTACCCCTGGGCCACGCAACCCTAGACCATGGTTGCAAGTCCCAGAAGAAGTGGAAAGTCTCAGGGGCATACATGACCCTGTGCGGCTATGGGCCAAATGCATCCACATTATGGCTGTATTTGACTGTATGTCAGGGGCTGGGGGTGCAATTTAACTTGCTCCAGGGCCCACTAATCAACTGATATGCAATTGGCTCCCCACCCCAGGGCCTCCCAGCCTTGCAACACAGGACCATGACTGCAAATCTCAGCCAGGGTATGAGACCTCTCTCAGGGCGTTTGCTATCAACAATACAGCAGTTGCAGTGGCTCCAGAGCCCTGGGGTTGTATGTGCCCAATTTACTAAAATTATGGATGTATTTTATGTCCAGACAGTGGATGGGAGAGAGTGGCCCATTTATCTTGCTTTCACCAGGGCTCATAACACTACTCCTATGCCAATGGCCTCTAATTCCTGGGCCTTGCAGTCATGTTCCAGCACTGCGAGGACCAGAAGAGACCCTCTTCCCTTGGACCTCACAGTCACAGTCCAGTTCTGTGATGCCCAGCGTCAATGTGCAGAATTGTCCCTAATTTTAGATGTTTGTCCTGCATTTTGCAGTGAGCAAGAGCTGGACTCCAAATGTCCAACTTTTTTTGCTTAAGGGACTTATGCAAGGCTAATGAATAGGTGATATAAAACAAGCAGACCAGCTAAGAAGGCTGGAGCAACCCAGCTGGATGTCCCAACACTGACTCTGGGGACAACTAACATGCAGAGGTGCGAGTGGCTAGCAGTTGTTAACATGGTGACTGGGAGGGATGACTAGTAGCACAGGAGGTGATCTACACATGCCAATTTATATACTTAGAGTTGTTAAAGAGGAGAAATGTAAAACCTAAAAATGATCTGTCCTAAATGAGCAGTCATCTACTCTAAAGATTTTACTTCAAGATAATGGCCAGTCAGCCCATGAGACACTGGCAGATAAATAGGAAAGGGCAAGAACATGACTTTGCTCAAGATCAAACAATTTGGTCAAGCAGATGAACCAAGATCGCAACACAGGACTGCTTGACTGAAGACATAACTTTCCCACTATGCCACATGCCTTTGCCTGTTTCAAGCCACATAACTTTCCCACTATGCCACATGCCTTACCTGTCAAAGAGATAAGGGGCTTGACTTAGGACAACGTGTAATGGGATGAAAACTCCAAAACGAACTTAGCAATTTTTGCAACCACCCCATGTAAACCTCTTCTTTATGAAATCACAAGCACACGCTAGGTGTCCTGCAAAGTGATAATGGAAAGTTGTCTGTTGTATTGGGGAAGGAGCCCTAGTGATAGGATGGGTGAGGGTAGAGTCTGTTGTTTACTTTTAGAAGTTAGGTATTGATTCTTTTTATCAAGGGCTCCCAGCCATGGCCCAGTGCTGCAAGGCCCGTAGGAGGAAGAGCCTCTCCCCTGGGCCTCGAAGCCCTGAACATAGGTGTGAGCCCCAGGGCAAGGTCTTGCCTCTCTTAGGCTTCACAGAAATGGTTAAGCACTGCAACGATAAAGACATGGCCATACCCTAGGGTGCGAGGCCTACAGGAGAGCCCTTCCATCCATGGACTTTGCAGCCCCGGTCAAGCATTGCAAGACCTAGAGTGGGGCAGCCTAGGTTTGCTTTTGATTACTTCTGAAGTTTAAAGAATAATTTTTTCCAGTTACTTTCCAGTCTGCTAATTGGTGTTCAATGTTCCCAAATCCCAGTCCATCTGTGCACAAAATCCATACCAACAGTTTGTTCCAGTGACTTTTCATATTGCACGTAGCCATGTCCCTACAACAAATCTGCCTTGAATGTGTGAAGGAGTTACTAAACATTTATATAATGCTACAATACAATCCACAGACTTTTACTAGAAATTATTGATTGAAATTGTACAATATATAACTCATTGAACCAGGCATACGACCTGGGTTGCCGTGATGGTGTATATTGAACAGTAAAATATGCAATCTTCCAGTTTCCAACTTTCTTGACACTTTAACTTGCTTGCTCACTTCTAATGCACACTGCTCAGGAGATAAAAGAGATGCTATGTTGTTGTATATTTATTTGTAGAGTGCTTTTACGCTAAGCGCCTTGGTGCTAAATCAGTGCCATAACCTGCCTAAAGAGAGGAAAGTATTTTTTATTGGTTAAAAAGCCAAATGTTTATGGCTTTTTAAAATTTAATTAATATAGGCTGTGAGTAAGCCTGGGCGTAGTTCGCGAAGTAGCGCTACGCGAAGCTACGCAAAGTGCAGTTCGCACTACGCGAACTACGCGTAGCACTACGCGAACTGCGTAGTGCACTGTTCGCAATGACTGCACAGTGCCGGATGCTTGTCCGCACTGTGCAATCATTGAAAACGGCATCTTGCACAGTGCGAGCTGTCTTTTACTGCCACTCGAGTAGATTTTTACTCGAGCGGCAGCTTTCTCAACGCGGACTGGTAGTTTCTCATCGCGAGCGGTCGCGAGCATACGCGACCACTCGCAATGAGAAACCTGACCTCCCTGCGTTGAGAATCTCGCCGGGATGTCATTTTGCTTGCTCGCGGTCGCCAACTTGACGTTGAGGACCGCGAGCAAGCAAAAAATGACCGCTGCACTACGCTACGCTACGCTACGCGTGTTTGCACTGTGCTACGTGCAATTCGCGTTGTGCGAAGTAGCGCAAACTTCGCAAACTACGCGAGCGTAGCGTAGTGCTTTGCCCAGGGTTAGCTGTGAGTGAATGGTAGCTGGGAGACAGTTCCACAACATGGCAGCCACAATGGAGAAGGATCCTTCCCAATATATAACCGTTCTTGTGGCACAGTTTATAAGAACTGTTTGGGAGAACATAAAGTTTTATTTGGCTGCAAAAATTAAAAGGTTTGAGGTGAGAAAGAAGTAACAATGGTGATGTAAGATTTTATGTATGATTAGAAGCGCTTTGAAGACAACTTTAGATTGAATGGTAGCTAGTGCAGGTGCAGGGTGCTTAGAAATCGTGTTATCCTGCTGTGTCTAGATATGCCAAATATGCGGCAGGCAGTGGAATTTTACATGTGTTGAAGGTGACATGAGTTTTCAGGATGGCTAAATAAATGGCATTATTGTAATCCAACCTAGATTGAATCAAGATGTTTTCTAGTGTTATGTCCCAGTTGCTGTGGACGTAAGTTAAACGTTTCTTTAAGATCTTGTGTTGTCCAAAGCACATACCAAACACTTTTGCCATTTAAGTTTCCAATGATAAATTGGTTTAGAGATGGCTGGCCAGACTGAGCATTGTCCTTAGGTGAGGATGGCGGGGTTGCATAAAGTCAGGCCAGCAGGTCATGAGCTAGGAAGCACATGCTTCAGGCCTTAGCGGCACCTCTAGCTTGGTAGGATTTACCTCCATGAAGTTAGAAGACATCCACTAGCGTATTAAAGATAGCTGTGCAGCGTCTTTGGATCTTGAGCAAGGGTCATATTTGTACTCTGTTTAGACAGGCTAAATATTATTTCAGTGTATAATATATATATATATATATCCAACAACATGCCTCCGAGCAAGGAGCCTCCAACCCTACAGGGCGGCCTCTAACAACGGGCACGGAGCAGCCCGTCAATTTAACTTCTGTTACACACCACACAGAGGTCCAATACCGGAGATGCAGGCTTTATTTCCACAGGCACAGCAGCGCAAAGGATACCCCTTGTCCTTACACGTTTCAGCAATGTATTGCCTTGATCACAGGTGGGGATTATTGATTGCAAGTGCATTTCTGCACGCTTTTTAAACTTCAAAAAATCACGTGACTGGCATTAAAAATACAGTTCCCATGGTGCATTTCACAGGTAATGCAAATGTATTTTACAGAGTCTTAGTGAGTTTAGGTTGTTTTCATTTAAATTCATTTTTTCTTTCCTTTTTCAATTCATGCACCCGATGTTAAAGTGGCTAAAGTTTACTCACGCCGTCCAGTTGTTTTAATTTCTTGGCATTTGCTCACATTACATGTCTGCCTCGTGAATCAAGCTCCGGCACCGGCACGATCAGAGTGAAAGGTCATCTCACTCCGAATCCCTTCCTCAACCATTTCACTTTTGCTGAAGTAGCATTTCCCCTTTGGTTTGAAATGGCGAGTGGGTCATGCTCCCTTGATAAGAATCCAACAACATGCCTCCGAGCAAAGAGCCTCCAACCCTACAGGGCGGCCTCTAACAACGGGCACGGAGCAGCCCGTCAATTTAACTTCTGTTACACACCACACAGAGGCCCAATACCGGAGATGCAGGCTTTATTTCCACAGGCACAGCAGCGCAAAGGATACCCCTTGTCCTTACGCGTTTCAGCAATGTATTGCCTTGATCACAGGTGGGGATTATTGATTGCAAGTGCAATATATATAAAAAAATTATTACCATTATGATTTATGTGCCTTAACATGTATTTTCTTTATGTCTATGAATTGAAAATGTGCACGTACCTTTAAAATGACATGCAATGGAGGCAGAGGTCATGTGACCAAGACCACGGACGTGGTCGAAACGCGTCGTCCTTTTCTGCTGTGTGACGAATAAACTTACCTCCAAATTGATCGTGTGGGCTCGAGTAAATCTTTTCTTCGGATTTCCATTCCTTTGGAAATATATATATATATATATATATCCGGGTGCTGTAGGAGAGTGGATTAAAAAGCAGGGAGGACCGGATTCATCCCTGTACAAAATCACAGTTTAATTTCTTATATGTGTAATGAAAAGGTGGTAACTTAACTTGATGAAAGTAGAGAACCAACGGCGGACCCCAGTTGCCGCACTTCCTCGATGTCTTTCCGTGAGCCGAGACGCCTTGGAGAGAGACTGCAGGAAAACTAAACAGGCCCTTATCAAGGAGGCCCACGCAACGCAAGCAGTCTAAAGATCGACATCACCAGACTTTATTCCAGACCAGGTTCTGGACCGGATGGGGCCCTTAGAACCTTTCAACACAAGCACAAGACTCACCTTAGTCGCCTTTTGCTACGCTTGCCCTGACGAAGTTCAACCTTTGAACGAAACGCGTTGGCTGATGCTTTGCGTAAATCCCATGGATTGTTTGAAATAAAGATTTATATATTTTTGCAACGAAGACACTGATCGAGCTTCTTCATTAACGTTATATTAACTTGGGAGTGCACTGCTCCATTGTTTTCAAAGTGGTAACTTAACTTGTCTAACTTTGTCTTAACTTGTCTAACTTAGCACCACTGTACCTTAGGTCACTGGTGTCGCCGTACTGTCACAATCTATCTCTCCACTCTAGCAATCGGAACTTTGTGGTTGTCCCTAGATTTTTCAAGGCAACGCAAGGTGGTTGCTCCTTTTCTTTTCTGGGCCCCAAACTATGGAGGGGCATATTAACAAGGGCCAGCGATAATTATCGCTGGCCCCACATAGCGATAGAAATATTATCGCCGGCTATCGCTGAAAATTATCGCCATGATAACGCTATATTAACAATGCATAGCGCTATGGCGATAATATTTCAGCGATAGCGGTGTTTGCCATGGAACATCGCTGGTTTTCCAGCGATGTTCCATGGAAAACAGCGATAACATTGCTGATACGACCCTGTGGTCGTATCAGCATAATCCACCTACCATTATTAGTATGCCTTAGTCTGGAATTTAACAGACGTTAAATTCCAGCGTTAAGGCCGAGGTAGCGCAATTTTTTTTATCGCTGCACCTCCTTGTTAATATCGCGAAGCTGCCTTCGCGATATTTTCATGTGTTGTTTTCACAGCCACGCCTTCTTTGCATCTCATTAGCGATGCGAGGCGAGGCTGTGAAAAAACGGGCTCTACATCAAAGTAAATATAAAGAAAAGATTCTCTTGGACATGCACAGAAATACACCTTCAACCCAGTGTACAATCAACCAAATTCACAACCAAGTGTACACTACTGTATCACACATACAAATTCCTCCATATGAATAAAAACACAAAACTGAACCCAAAAAACAACCGTATATCACATAAAGATAAAACACTCAAATGTGTAACATATTCAGGGTTTATTAAAAATGAGTTAAGATCACATAAAAAAATACGACAATAATCAAATACATAAATTCACACGTTAAAAAACATATAAAACATCATGAGAGACAAAGAAATATATGTGAAACACGTAATTTCATCAAAAAAGGTTATTCCCAACAGGAATCAAATACATAAACACCATTAGTCTATTCATTTATCATTTCATCAGACATAAGGCCGTTCCTGGATATAACCCAATAAAGGTGTGGGCGTCGACGCGTTTCAGTGGTAAGAAATTATTGAGGTACCACCTTCATCAGGACAAATACAATGCTTGTCTCTCAACAATTTTAAAATTCGATTCACCTAATCAAAACAAAAAAACATACAATAAGCACAACCTACTATCTATATAAGAAAATCATTAATTATCATTATTATTTCATTAATCAAAACACTTCCCACATTCTAAAAATTATTTTTATCCACAGTGTGCAATCTGAATATATAAATGACACAAATATGTAAAAAATGTAAAAAACAAACCACCTTCGTTGCCACTCTTTCAGGGTCTGTTATCAATATGTCCACACAGCTGTTTAGCGGGTTCAACATTACCACACAATCATTTATAACCCCATTTATTGCTTTGCAATACATACATCACTCAATAAACAAATGTCTCATACTGTAACCATTCACCACCCCTGGAATCATCACTATACAACATGCACATATCCTCACACATTCATTCACTCATTCATGAAAATGATAGATCTATCACACAGAATACATACCTATAGTCGTGTATGAGAAAAGGGGGGTGATGTTCACATAACCAATCTTCCGAAAAACCATAAAAAGATTTTTTGTTGTTGTCACGTGGTTTGTGAGAATCCCCCGTTACTTCACCTTATTATCTACATCAAAGTAACACGCGCTAGCATGTCCTTGATGATATTGCGATATAATTATCGCCGCTTTTCGCCCGAAAACGGACGCTAAAGCGGCGATAATTATATCGCCAACCCTTGCTAATATGCCCCAGAATTCTTTGCCTGCCTCTCTTAGGTCCTGTAAATAATTATATAAGTTTAAGAAACTCCTACAGACGTGGCTTTTCCAATGCTTTTACTCCAATCTTCTCTGTTGTACTGGCGCGGGGCAACCCCTGTGGGGTAGCCATGTGCTTTATAAATTCGTATAATAATAATAATGATCTGCTGACGCTCAAATTATGTGATCTGTTTGATGGCTTGGCAGCCCAGCCATATTTCATCAAGATTTTGTTCAGACTATAATGAGTTATAGTGTTAAAGGCTGTTGGCATGTCTAACAGTACCATTGACCAAATACCCCCATTGTCAACCTGGCATCAATGATCATTTAAAACCAGTTGGATCACCAGTTCTGTACGGTGTCTAGACCAGTATTTGACTTGCAGGATATCCAAAAGATTGGTCTTCGACAAACTGCAGGAGCTGTTTAAAACACTGTTTTTCCAAACATTTGCTAAGAAATAGTAAAAGGGAAATTGTTAACAAATTGTTGAGATTTTGTGGGTTCAGGGTGCTTTTTATGACTTTCACAGTGGAATTTTTCCATTAAATGGAGGGAAAAAAATATGTCCTAAAGAATAGTTCAATGAGTCCAGCAGTTGAGTTTTGAGAAAAGTGAAAAAAAGTTTCATGAATTTAGTTGGGCATAAGCTTGTAACAGTGGAAATTACAATTACATCAAGATCAGCTCCATTAATTGATGCGAAAGCGTGCATAGTAATCACAGTTTGGATGTTGTAAGTTGTCATAGAAAAGTTATCATGTGTAAGAATTTATTCTGCTCGGATGAGGTTACGTATTACTTATACGTTATTGAAGAAGAAGAATTAATATTGATTACACATAGATGTTTGTAATGTTGTAAGGAAGCTGAGGAAGCAAGAAATTGTAGTTCTAATACAATATGGAACAATTTATTGGACAGGGTCAAAGCTAGTGAGATACAGGCAGAGAAGTAGCATTTCTTGGCTTCCCTATTTTAAACATATAGGTAGCAGCTATACTGATATATTCTGTTCTTTTATTTGTATCTTAGTCACTACACCATTGTCTTTATATTATATGGACTTCCAATTTGAGAGATTTTAATTTATCAGCGAACCAAGGTTTTTTTTAGTTCTATATGGTTATATCCCAAGAACTCCTGTTGATTTCAGCCTTGTTAGGCCTCCTCAGCGAATGTGCAGAATATGTCCTATGTCTCAGTGAGGTATGGCGTGTGCATTCGGGCATCCCCATCGCATTTAGAACGTTTCCCAGAGAAGAAGAAAAAGGTGAAGGGTAGAATGCCTAAATTATTTTCAGTCTCTGGCAATTATTGTATCAACCATTCCAGGCTATCGTTGTTCTGTCTAGTGTGCTACAAACTTGTATCAACTACATGCAAATCAGCCTTGGTCCTCCTATAGAAAACATAAAAAACCCAGCTGTTTTTCTTTATCCAAATTTCCTTCTCTTGTAGAAATGAAAATACTGGCCAGGTACAACCCTGGAGGCTTTGCCTCTCTACTCTGGGCGTTGTAGTCATAATCCAGCACTGTCGGGCTCAAGGAAACGTGCTGGTTAGTGAGCGCATCATTTAACTGCATTTGTATGTGTGGTTTCCAGATGTGCAGCATAACTGAGAAAAATCATTGTATCAATCAAAAATACTTTATTTAGACAATCAAGTCCATTTAAGTGCCAAGTGCCATAAAAAAGATTAAAAGAAGAATCATTACATAATTTAGGCATTTTATGTTAAAAAATAATCGGCAAGTAGCAGCTTCTCAGTCATACGGGTTCAATCAATTCATGTAAAAGAGATTGTTTAGAGCACATTTTTGAAAAAAAACATGTTTAAAATGTACCTTTTCGATAACATATAAAACAGACCGTTTTCACTCTTGACGATAAATTGCAGCGCCTCTTAAAGTGAACATAACATGATAGTCCATGTGCTTTTCTAACTGCAGCCATTTAATTTAAGCACATCAATAATAAACAGAGAATAAAAATCTTTAGGAGTCGGAACATATAATTGAGCCAATTGTTTCTATTTTCTCTGCGTGTTTTTATGTTAGCTGTGCAGTAGATAAAAACCTGTGGTCTGAATAGAATGAGTTATCTACAACAGACTTCGTGGCTGCA
This sequence comes from Calotriton arnoldi, assembly GCA_963921515.1. NCBI lineage: Eukaryota > Metazoa > Chordata > Amphibia > Caudata > Salamandridae > Calotriton > Calotriton arnoldi. Next base: position 2,129,569 of record CAWUFW010002074.1, on the reverse strand, counting down.
TAATTTGTAGCTGTGACTTTAAAAACTCGCCCTGGGGCACTGCAGCATTTGGAACAATGGGTTTCTTCCTTAATAACGTGTCTGCTAAGCCCAAAAATGTTATAAGTTTGGAAATCGCCTGTGGCTGATAATTGTTCAGGAGATAATTAACAGCCGCTGGAATTGTCCGTGACCCTTGTTTAATCAACAGATGCCGGAGAAATCTTCTGCGCTCCTCAAGGAGAGCAGGGCAGATGCAGAGCAGGTGTGATAAAGATTCCTAAAACAAGCCACATGAAGGTAGTAAGTCTAGTGATGAAAAACAGCCCATCTGGAGTTGGCAGAATTTTACTTTGTGATATGGTGAAAATGGTTCCATGACATATTTTTGAGGCCCTCTTCTGGCATAGCTGTTAAGAACTAAAACAGCATGTTCTCTTTTGGTGAAAGCCTGTGGTCTGATGCAAAATATTTCATTTTACCTTTCTATTCAAGGCTGCTTTGAACTGTGGATGTGGTAGTTTTAAGTTCCACACATCTGCAGCACCTATTAGCTCCAGTGCGTCAGAAAGGGTGTGGGCCCAGGCATTTGATTGACATGAGCTATTGGCAAATGAAACTTTCAGCCAAATTAGATTTTTCAGCGATCCTGACTCTGCTACACGTGCTGAGTGCATGTACTTTAAGATACAAGCCTTCAGAGTAAGAAGTTGATCACTCAATGCGAATTCCATCCTGATCTGGGCTGGAGAGGTGTTATATGGTAGTTTGAATAGTGATCTGAATACTGTACTCTGTGAGCTGTTCAGGAAGAAGCCCAATTTCCCTGGGAAAGCCTCTGTCCCATATGCCAGCGTTGAAATGAGTTCGGCAGTGACTATTTTCAGCATAGACTCAAAGGAGTACTTTTTTGTGCTTTTGAAGATCGTTCGAAAGGCAGATTGTAATGAAGTCAAATTTGATTTTAGTGAGTTTAGGTGTAGTAAGTGACCTCCCTTGTCGTCCCGCCAGCATCCCAAATATTTGTATTTATTCGAGATAGTCAGACGATGGTTGTTAAGATGCCATTGGCCTTGTTTTATCTTTTTCCCGACAAAAATCATGATGTTGGTTTTTTCGTAGTTGATTGTCATACTATTTGCACAACAGTGATTATATAGGACATCTAACAGTCTTTGAAGCCCAATCGGAGATTGGCTTAAAAGAACGAAATCGTCCGCGTAAAGGTGCAAGGTGATATGATGATTCGCTAATTTTGGTGCATGACTGATTGCTAGATTTAATGCGGGTACCAGATCACTCATGAACAGATTAAAAAGAGCTGGTGCTAAGACGCACCCCTGCTTGATGCCTTGTTCGATGCTTATTTTGTCAGAAATTGCTGTATGACATCCCAGTTTTACTCTGGCCCATGTATTAGAATAGAGCAGCAAAATGATTCGTAGTAGTGGTTCCGGGATTTGCCACGCTATAAGTTTGGACCACAGTAGTTGGCGATTAACATGGTCGAAAGCATTGCTATAGTCTATAAAATAACAGTAAAGCTGTTCCTTCTTCTTGATTTGTTTTTCTGCGCCCATCCTTAGGGCCACAAGGTTATCAATGGTGCCAGACAGTGTTCTAAAGCCAGTTTGTTTGAAAGGCAGCATGTTGTTTGTACCTGCCCATTCTTCAAGATCCTCCAACAGGAGTGGAAAATCATTGTATGTAGGTGAAAGAAGATATAGCTCAAAACTGTTCATTGAAACTGCATCATACTGATTTAGAAAAGGAAATGCACTCTGGAACCACCTAAGTGAACAGTAATAATTAGTATGAGAACTTTTAAAGGATGCAGTGTGGGTTGATAGGGGTATTGAAGCCATGGCACACAGCGAACACAGTTGGTCGTCATAATGCACTATCAGTCCACAAACCAGCTATCCCTCATATCACTTGTTGGCTGTATGCTTGTCTTAGACCCTTTTTACTGCTCCGATACCCTTTGGCTAGGTTCGCGCTACAGAAATACCACAGACATACAACAGGCACCCCTGCCTACTTGGATTAGAAGTTCACCATCTTCATTGGCTCTCTGCACACCAGCAGCAAGGACGCCTTCTCATGGAAGAAGAAGAAGAAGTACAAAAAAAAAGGATGGGTGGGAGGGCAAGCCAGCTAAGTGAGAGGGGCTGATGAGCTGGGGGAGGGGAGGGCAGAACACCTATGCATCAATCCCCTGGGAAGTGGTTATGCATCACTATCCGTACGCGAGTGGGGAAGGCGTGAAGGAAGGGCTCCCATGCAGCCACAAACACTCCCATTTGATCATTGAGCTTGTAAATCAGGCTTTCACATTCCACCACTTTGGCCCGCTCCGCCAACCACTCCGAGTCGGTAGGGTGAAAGGGCTGCCTCCGGTGCCACAGAATGCACACCTTAGGTGGAGCAGGGCCGTCGCCAGCCATCGCTGGGTATGTTTGTTGGGGGTCATGCAGCCCGCCATGTCATGTAGGAGGGTCAAGTGCATCAAGGGGTGGATGAGCAGTCCCTGGGCATTCAGGGTCATCAAAAGAGCAGCCCAGTGCAATTGGAGCGCCGGGAATTGGTAGAAGATGTGTGGTAAGTGGCAGCCCCTAGCTCCATATCTCCAATATAAGGCATGCAGGAAAAGGCAGGCTCTGGGCAATTTTGGGGGTTCCAATACCAGCCATGGAGCAGTTTAAAGTAGTGAAATTTGCTTGGCTTTTCACAAAAGGGTACCCTAATGATTATGCTAGAGCACTCCAAATTAAATAACTTGTCCAAAGTACTCTCTATAAAGGAGTGCTTCCTTGCGTGTTCTCTAAACACTCAATAAAATGTGATATAGCTGTTCTCAAACTTTTCAGAATAGTCCCAAAGCGCACAGCACCTGAATTAGCCTTGTGGGCTATTTTCATCCAAATTAAAACAGTAATCCTTTATTTCTCCAAAACTAATTATTTTCATTAAATTAAACCAACATTTATAAAATTCCAAGCTTCAAAGCAATACTTTTTACAAGGAACCTCAATGTTTCTTATTGTGTTTTCAAATATTTTCTAACAGAGACGTTGTTCCATAAACATATAACCTAACAGACATATCCCCCATGTATTTAGGGCCAAGCAGGTCCTTCATCAGGGGAATATACTGTAAATAAATAAAGATAACGTCCACGGATCAGTCAAAATATAAATAGGAACAACTGGCACAGTCAATAGAGGTCCGCTACCATATACACCGACCCAAAAAGCTAATGCGTAATCCTAACACTCAGTTCAAACCCATCCAATATGGTCTTCCAGCAACCCCAGCAGTGATGTGCTTTCAAAACACCTTAATATGTCTCTTGTCTGGTCTCTGATCAGCACAGAGGCAGTCTATGAGTAGATTACATAGGTCAGATACCACCCCCTGTAGGACTCCCAAGTCTCCAGATACTATTGTACAGGGGAGCGGAGTGACTTAGCGCTAGTGCAGCAATTGGACATAGGGCCATTGTTGGGACAAGGGAAGGCCATAATCCGACTGAAGCGACTGAAATGGTTTAAGGCTTGCTCCATCAATTAGTTGTTCAACCGTCAAAATCCCTGCCCACCTCCAGGAGGGCAATGAAACAGTGTGGCCACTAGCGCACTTCCCCTGATTATGCCATATAGGGGCGGAGCTGTGTAGCCACGGGTTGGTCGACAAGAGGGAATGCGAAGACTGCCTTATGACAATCATCGCTCTGATTACTGGGTTGTCAGTCACTAGCGTGCAGGCCTTATGTTTAAAGAGAGTCTAGGGATCAGCCGCATTTCAAGAGTTGTGTCTCAATGGTGACCCACATGGGCGGATCTGGGATCCTGGCAGCCAGCAAGTAAGCTGTGAGGGATAGTGGGCTGCATAATGTAAGGACATGTGTGGTAGGCGTAGCCCCCTAGATTCAATATGAGCATGGAGTTTGGCTATTTTCAATGGCGGTCACTGTTGTATAGACAGTTGTTGCCACGCGCCATGCCACTCTGATGGCGCGTGACAGTAACTGGCACGTGAATCACCTGCACGAGAGCAGGTATTATGATGTATCACCCTTTCCCTGTTCCCATTGGTTTTCCCCCACACTCCACATTCTAACTTACCGTTAAACGTCGTTACCTGACAGTTACAACCGGAGCTGCAGGACTGACCAGACGTGTATGGGGCTGTTGCATTAAAACTTGAAGTAAGGAAACTAATATCGCCTCAGTATCTTTATTACAGTCACATGCCTGTCCAGATGAAAGATTTGATGGTGAGGAAAGTTGCTTCTTGCAAAGTCGTTTCAACAATGCCAAAGGACTAATAGTTTTTTAATGACACTTCCTGTGATGTAATTTCCTGTGGCCGCCTTTATGCAAATTAGTTGCCCTCACTTGTTCCCTTTCTGTCCAGGGCCCCAAAAATCTTTAAACCGTCCCTGTCTCCTTCTTTTGTTGTTCCCATTTTCTTAACCCCCACCTCTTCTGTATCCTTCACTTTACCTGTGTCATTTAACAGCTCTTCACCCCTTGGCCCTCCCATTCCTCACAGAAGTATTTATGAGCTTTTATGTCCCTGACTGTAGAGAGAGAAGATGGTTTCAGAGAACTAAATAGTTCTGGTGGGACTCAGCTTACCCTCTAATCAGGTAGGTTTAGCACCACCCCTCTCCAGGGGCTGATAAGTGTCGCGAGTGATGAGCGGGAGGCTCACGAAGCCACTGCACTTCTTCATTGCTGTTGGCACTTCGGATATTTGAGTGACGAGTGACTGGAAGCGTTACCGCGAACTGCCGCCTCCCATTACAAGTTTCCTGCTGCGCGTGACAGCCACGGATCAGCATGACTTTCATTTCAGAAGCTGGCTCATCTACTTTCTGCGACAAGCATAATTCATTGGTACGTGTATACAGTCAAAGGCTTGTCAAAAGGTAGCCCCCCCCTCATTTGAACAGGCCTCACTTGATCCTCGAGCGCGACCATGGCTGTGGGCTGCATAGACGTCTGCCACGCGCGTTTCCTCTCACCTCAGAGCGCAGGCGCGCGACTAAGGCCTTCCGGCGCGAGCGCTACTTCACAAAAACAAGTCCTTAGTGACGCGCGACCGCGCAGGTAAGAACGTCCCATGTAGACGCCAGTGCGCGTGTCATCGTTGGTGCCATTTGGGGTCTCTCGACGACGTTTCTTGTTGTAATGGCGCCCCCCCTCCCCAGCGCTAGAAGATTTCGACTTATTCTAGGGATTTGAACAAGAGCCGATGGTGAAAGTGCTTAAAAAAGTATTGGAAGGGTGATCCTGAATGCTGTGGGGGCGGAGTCGGAGATGTGGCTTGCAAAAAAAACAACAATTCTTCAAATATTTGGATGACTTTTCATCTTCAGGTAATGGACATAAAGGAAATGCACTTGTCTCTTACGTTATAAAAGCTCGGTTGGTTAATAATATCACTGCAGATGTCTGCGTGTTACCAGTCACAGAACTGGGTTAGTGTAGTGTCTTCCTTCCAGGTTTAGAATGCTTTCGCCATGATGTTCTGGCCACAGGCATTCTATTTGGAATGATGGGTTTTGAAAGGGGACAGTTACTGTGACTGGGCGATTGATAGAGCCGGCTGCTGCGCAGCACCTGTCTATATTAATAAACTTCATCTTCAACATTCATCGTGGAGTGGACTCACTTACTACAAAATACGTGGCGACGACGGGTTACAGGTGTCTGCAGAACCCACGAAAGGAGTAAGAAAAATCAAGGCTTCATCAGCGAATCGGCGCATTTGAACGATCCTGTCATCACGTTGTCTTCGTTGGTGTAAGATCATAAAATGACTCCGCCGGAGCTGAACGCATTGAGGTACTGTGTTGTTTTAAAAAAAAAAAAAAAAAGTTTAATGTGGCAGCGGCAGAAAGAGGGCATTGAGTTAACCCTCGTCACAGTGCATCACAGCGCGTCATAGAAGGTTAGCGTTTCAGCCTTCTTTACTTACGCCATCTTTGGTGTTTCACGCAACGTTGATTTGCATGTCAAAAAGGATCCGACATCTTGTGAACCACTGACGTGTTGGTTCACGTTCAACGTCGACGCCATCTTGTGGTTGGCGTTACTGCGGTCTATCTGGATACTTCGTCGGACCAATTAATAAACACTGCGAGCGTCATCCTTTTGCCGGCGAGTCTGTTTGTAATCGGTATTTAAAGTTAAGATCCCACGTGCTTGTTATCGGTGACACGCACACCATTTCAAATGTCTGTTTCTTTTCGTCATTTAAGGTGAAGATCCTACGTGCTTCTGATCGGTGACACGCACACCATTTCAATTTCAGGTAACGCCTTTACAACGAATCTCTTCAACATCAGACTTGGAGTTCAACATAGAACATTTATTCGCCATTTCAACATTGTATTTCAAGGAGTTTACTACGCCAGTGAATAATTTTTCTTCACGGTGATGCGCACACCAGGCGCAAATTATATATTTATTTATTCACAGTGATGTGCACACCAGGCGCACGATATATATATATTTATTATTCACGGTGATGCGCACACCAAACACACAGGGGTCGATTCCGATTCGGGCCGGAAATTTCTCCGACCGAGCCGGACCCGGAGAGATTTCCGACCGAATCGGACCCGTGCAGTCCGACCGAACGAGTACGATGCGGCCGTATGTTATCGGACACGAGTCGGTCGGACTCCCATTGAACTCAATGGGAGCCGGTCGTACAACGCGTACGCGGGCTCCCATTGCCTCAATGGGTGCGAGGCGGACAAGGGCGCCCCTACAGCGGGTACGCCGCGAGCGCTTCGCGGCGTACACGCACAGGTAGGGGACCCTCGGGTCCCCCTGTGTGCGCCTCGCGCGGCTACGCGTACAGGGAGTCCGACACGGACCCCCAAAGTACGGCTCCGACAGCTCTTACGAGCCGGAGTGCGCGGCTCGGTCGGACTGCTCGCGGCGCGCCATCGTACTTACCCGGCCGGGAAACGTCTCCATTGCGCGGTGCGGATCGGGTCCGACCGAGTCGGTCGGAGCGGTTCGAGTCCGAGCGAGTCGGTCGGAGTTGTCGGGACGCCCGGACGAGTCGGTCGGCGAGTCGCATCGTACTCGCTCGGCCGGACCCGCGTACGGTTCGGTCGGGAAACAGGCTTTCGCATGGCTTTTTTCCCGACCGAATGGTATTGGGTGCGCCTCCGACCGAGATCGGAATCGGCCCCACAGTATATATTAAGAGGTTCTTTGGTGAAATCTTCTTTTCCTTCACGGTGATACGCACACCACTAATTGTGTGCATATCTTGATAATTCTTTTGTAAATTAATATTGCTTCACGGTGGTACGAAGAAAAAAAAATTTCATTTGCAATTTTCTCTTTAAAGTTGTACACTAAGGGGCCGATTCCGATCTCGGTCGGAGGCGCACCCAATACCATTCGGTCGGGAAAAAAGCCATGCGAAAGCCTGTTTCCCGACCGAACCGTACGCGGGTCCGGCCGAGCGAGTACGATGCGAATTCGCCGACCGACTCGTCCGGGCGTCCCGACAACTCCGACCGACTCGCTCGGACTCGAACCGCTCCGACCGACTCGCTCGGACCCGATTCGCACCGCGCAATGGAGACGTTTCCCGGCCGGGTAAGTACGATGCGCGCCGCGAGCAGTCCGACCGAGCCGCGCACTCCGGCTCGTAAGAGCTGTCGGAGCCGTACTTTGGGGGTCCGTGTCGGACCCCCTGTACGCGTAGCCGCGCGAGGCGCACACAGGGGGACCCAAGGGTCCCCCCTACCTGTGCGTGTGCGCCGCGGCGCTCGCGGCGTACCCGCTGTAGGGGCGCCCTTGTCCGCCTCGCACCCATTGAGGCAATGGGAGCCCGCGTACGCGTTGTACGACCGGCTCCCATTGAGTTCAATGGGAGTCCGACCGACTCGTGTCCGATAACATACGGCCGCATCGTACTCGTTCGGTCGGACTGCACGGGTCCGATTCGGTCGGAAATCTCTCCGGGTCCGGCTCGGTCGGAGAAATTTCCGGCCCGAATCGGAATCGACCCCTTAATATGCAGTCAGTTTCCCCACCTCCTCCTTTGCTTGAGATGCCAGGTGAGCCTCCCATCTCATGGAAAAAATGGTATGATGCTTTTATCACCTATATTGGTGCCATAGGTGGTTCACGCTACAGGGCTGAGAGAAAAAAATGTCTCTTGCTAAATGTTTTGGGGTTTGAAGGGAGATCTATTTTTAAACATTTACCCCCTTTAGTACGTGCTGCCGATGATGGGGAGATTGATGAATTTGTAGAGACAGTCAAGAAATTGGAATTACGATTTGACATTCAACCCAGTCTGGTCGTCGAGAGGCACAAATTCTTTAAGCGAGAACAGAGACATGGAGAGAAGGTGGAAGATTTCATTTCTGCACTGCGCATTTTGAGTGCAGAATGTCAGTTTGAGGGGTTTAGAGATCAACTGATAAGAGACCAGTATATTTGTAAGTGCACTGACAAGAGCATTCAACAGAAATTACTCTCTTTAGGCAATCCCACTCTAGAGGAAACTATTCGTGTCGCAAAAAGCATTGAACTTTCCAAGTTTTCCGTGAAGGAACTAGATGAGAAATCTTCATCCACATCCATGAAAGAAGAATCTGTCAATGTTGTAAGGTCCAAAGGGGTTAAAAATAACACTTTTACTCAACCTGAAAATAAGTTTTTCAAACAAACAAATATTTGTTTTAAATGTGGTAATTTCCCTCATTTTAAATCAGGACGCCCTTGTCCTGCTAAGAATGTCATTTGTAGAACATGTGGGAGACTGGGACATTTCGCAAAAGTTTGTCAGAATGGGAGGCGAAGTTTTTCTTTTCCCCAGGATGCTAAACAGGTCGCAAGCACATCTTCGTCTGTTGCGAATGTTTCTGTGTCTGAATCCAAGCCTGATGACTTTAACAACATACAAGATGACTTAAGGGACATGGTTGTTGTGGTCGGAGATATGAACACTGATTCTAACGAATTCTCTGAGTGTGTGGATCCTTATGTTGATGTTGAAATTGGTAGTAAGAAAGTTTGCTTGCTAGTTGACTCGGGTGCGAGAATAACTATGTTAACACAAGAAAGATTCAAAGAGGTTTGGGGGTCTCGTCCTTTACACCCTCCAGACAGATCTCCTGTTTCATACGAAGGGAGGACCATTGAACTGGCAGGATACTTTGAGGACACACTAGAATTTAGGGGACGGAAGATTTTTGGCAAAGTTTATGTAGCTATCAAGGGTTTAAACATCCTTGGATGGTTCCACCAGGGACTTTTCAAGATGGTACTTAGACCAGGCACAAGGGATCAAGTCTCTATTCTTCGTTCGGATGATTTTATTGACATATTGACCGATCGTTTTCCCTCTGTTTTTGGTGATGGTCTTGGACAGGTTAAAGGATTCATCCATGTTATCAAGGTCAAAGACAACGCTATACCTGTTAAGCATAGGCTTAGAAACGTTCCATTCAGTGTTAGGGATCAGTTGGAACAGGAGCTTAATGGTCTTTGTAAGAAAGGAATCATCGAACCGATAGAATCGTCTCTTTGGCTATCTCCCTTGCTCGTTGCTAAAAAGAAAAATGGTGAGCTTCGTGTTTGTATAGACTTACGCAGTCTTAATAAAAATATTTGGATCGATTCTCATCCCCTCCCAAAGATTCCTGACATGCTATCCTTAATCAATGGTTCTAAGTGGTTTAGCAAACTGGATTTGGCGTCAGCTTATCACCAGGTGGTTCTCGACCCATCATCTAGGCATCTCACTGCTTTTGTTTCCCCTATTGGGTCTTTCCAATACTGCTGCATGCCGTTTGGACTGGCCTCTGCGGCATCAGTTTTTCAGAGAATTATGTCAAATTTGCTTAAAAATATTAAAGGTGTGGTTGTTTTCCAAGACGATGTACTAGTTCACGGTGAGACGTGTGAATCACATGATGATACCATGTTTTGTGTGTTGGATGCTTTGCGTGATGCTGGTGTAGTTTTAAAAAAAGAGAAATGTGTTTTCAGAGTACAGAAAGTGGAGTATTTAGGACATGTCCTTTCCGAACATGGTGTTGAACCAAGACCAGGTCTTGTTAAAGCCATAGTAGATTGTCCTGCTCCCAAGGACAAGGTAGGCCTTAAGTCATTTATCGGTCTGTGTGAGTTTTACTCACGATTTATACCAGACTATGCTTCCAGAGTTCAACCCCTGTCCAATATGCTCAAGAAAAGTGTTCCTTTCCTCTGGGATAATCATTGCAAAGAAGTTTTTGAGTGGATAAAGCATCAGCTAGTTAGTCCCAAGATACTCAAACCTTTTGACCCAAATGTTACGTGCACCATCACTGTGGATGCTAGCGGCCTGGGATTGGGTGCTGTCCTCACCCAAAACATCAACGGACATGAGAATACTTTAGGCTATGCCTCTAGGGTACTACGAGGTTCGGAATTTAATTTTGCTGTTATTGAGAGGGAGTTGTTGGCGTGCTGTTGGGCTATAAGAAAATTTAGTCCGTACATTTGGGGAAAACATTTCAAATTGCGCACGGATCACAGTCCGCTAATATCTATTCTTTCTGGCGATAGGCTTAAAGAACATACCCCGAGGATTGCACGTTTGTCAACTAAACTGTTACAATATGATTTTGAAGTCACTTATATTCCTGGAAACAAGAATGTGAGAGCGGATTATTTTTCTAGGCACCCTGTTGAGTGCGATAACGAAATTGACGATGATGATGATGAAGATTGTTTTGTTGCTTCTCTTGTGCTGGATGAAAGTGTGCTGTTAGTGAGACAGAGTGGAGAGATTTACTATCCAAAGATGTTTTACTTTGTGAAGTTATTAACTGTGTGAAAGGTGGTTGGCCGAGAGAGAAAAATGCTCATTTTTCTCTGCAGACGTTCGTTAAAGTTTCTCCGGAACTTTCTGTCGAGGATGGTCTGCTTGTACGTGGTGATAGACTGGTTCCTCCTGATGTGCTAAGAGCTAGGTTGATCATGGGCGCACATGAAGGTCATTTGGGCAAAACCTTTACAAAGAGAAGATTACGTGAACACTTTTGGTGGCCACAAATGGACAAGGATGTTGACATGTTTGTTGGGGAGTGTGTTGTTTGTTCTAACTCTGAGAAGAGTTTGAAGGTTCGTACACCACCTCTTCAACCCATCGAGCTACCTAATAGGCCTTGGGAAAAGATTGGGATTGACCTAGTTGGACCATTCAATATGCTTCCTGCTAATTCCAGATTTGCGATTGTGGCCATAGATTATTATTCAAAATGGCCAGAAATACGTTTTATTAATGAACCTAATTCAAGAAATGTTATTGACTTCTTGAAAGATCTTTTCTTGCAAGAAGGGTTTTCCTCTACAATTGTAAGCGACAATGGGGTACAATTTGTTAGCCAGGAGTTTGATTCCTTTTTACGCCAAGGTGGTATTACACATTCCAAAAGTGCGCTCTATCACCCACAGACCAATGGTTTGGTGGAGCGTATGAATAGAGTTCTTAACAACTGTGTGCAGTGGGCTTTGGCTGGAAGGTGCAATGTACAGAATGCGGTGAGATCCATGTTATGGTTCTATCGCACCACGCTGCACTCGACTACCAAAGTGTCCCCTTACGAACTACTACGAGGGAGGAAACCTTGCTCAAAAGTTTGTCCTGGATGGATGTCCAGATGGGTGAAAATGGACTCTGTGTGTGATGTAGATGAGTTTGTGAGATGTAATGTGACTCAAGCCCAATCCCGCCAGAAACTTTATTTTGACTCCAGGAAAAGATCTGTCTCGCGACCATTTGTTGTTGGTGATATTGTACGCATAAAGATTCCTGTCCATAGTAAAAAAGGCAGCTCAAAATACTCTGAACCTTTCACTGTCGACAAAGTATGTGGAAATGCTGTAACAGTTAATTTAAAGAACTGGTGGAATGTTTCTAGAGTTGTAAAGGTCACTGGGTGTATCAATCAAAATCCTCTGTGTAGTCGAAATTATGATTCATCTTCTCCTCTTCCCACTATTGTGGGTTTACGCAGAAGTTGCTGCCAACGCTTTGTTCCTGCTAAGTATCGTTAGAATTTTTATCCTTCTTTCTCCTTTTTATTCTTCTTTCTCTTTTCTTTTTCTTCTCTTCTTTTTCTCTTCCTTATTTTATTGTTTATGAGGAGGAGGATAATGTAGTGTCTTCCTTCCAGGTTTAGAATGCTTTCGCCATGATGTTCTGGCCACAGGCATTCTATTTGGAATGATGGGTTTTGAAAGGGGACAGTTACTGTGACTGGGCGATTGATAGAGCCGGCTGCTGCGCAGCACCTGTCTATATTAATAAACTTCATCTTCAACATTCATCGTGGAGTGGACTCACTTACTACAGTTAGTGTGTAGATGCCAAAGGCCCTTATTCAGACAGGAGGCACACAAATGTTTTAGCCCAAAAATGTCTTTGTTTTAGCTGTCACCCGTTTAAAATAATCTTTGCTTCAATAAAACGTAATGGGGAAATACATTTCTCGATTGTTTTTCTTATTTTCAAATCTCCCACTTTACAGTTTTAAAATAATGCCATTTACGGTAGTGGAAAATAGTACACAATCAGACGGTACCCAAATACAAACTTTTTATACGTTTCTATTAAAAGGTCGCTCTCTTGAACTCAACTGCTTGCACCTATACATTACCTTGCAAAAAAATAATTCTTTGCCACCAAGAGCAGTGCTTTTAAATGGAAAAAATAAGTGCAAGTACTCACCAAAAGGAGCTGTGGACTTAGGGTAGAGTTTGGGGTGGGCCTAAGGGCGTGTAGTGATCACCTGATCACCGGTCTAGTGTTTTGCATTGTGCCTCAACCACACTATACACCCACCCCTCACAGGCGTCACCTGACAATAAAAGGGGCCGAGCACACGTGCTCGTGGCCATTGCTACCCAGTAACCATTGGTGTCTGTGTCCGTCATTCCAATCTGCATGTGGGCCTAGGGCCCAGCATGAGACCATTACATTGGCGACGAGCGGGCTAGTCCCGCGTGTGCAGCCGCCTTTTTGGAAGGTGGTGAGGGGGAGAGTATTGCCCGTGGCGAGGGCACCCCCTGGAGCAGGCGAGAGAAGCGCCGGATCGTCCGCGGGGCGTGTGAAGAGCCCGGGGCGTGAGAGGTGCTCGGGAGCCCACCCCGCACCAAAGTGAAGACCCGCGGGGGAGTGTGAAGTGCCCCGGGGTGAAGGTGAGGAGGTCGGGAGCCCACCCCGATCCTGCAGTGCCTGCATTGACTGTGCCCCCTGCGCCGAAGCGCCGGACGCGCCTGACAGTCCAAGGGCGTGAGAAGAGCCCCGGGGGTGCAAGAAGCCGAGCGGGAGCCCACCCCGCATCGGAAGAGCCGGCTGCCCCTGGGTCCGGTGATGTAAGGCCCTAGGAGGGCAGAAGAAAAGGCAGGCAGGGCCGGGCTGCCAAGATGCCGGCCGCCGCTGCGGAGTGCCTGGAGGTGATTGAGGCCTGAGTCGACATCGGGCAGAAGGTGAGCCCTGGCTGCGGGACATCGGGGGCAAGGAAGCGAGCCGAAAGCGGGAGGGCGGAGAGCGGAGTAGCTACCCACTCTCCTGCCCCCGCGAGGAAGAGAAACTGTGCCCGAGGGAGAGCCAGCAATAGCGGGCGCTAGTTCAAGCCCCAGCGAGGAAAGAGAAGCGAAAGAGGCTGCGGCAACTGCCTCGGGTGTGGGGCTGTATATAGAAGAGCGGCAGGACGCGCTGCGAGATCCGGACGGCTGGCGGGGGAGAGGTCCATCACAGCATGAGGAAGGTGGCGGCAGAGCGACACCGGCATGCAGCCGTCGAGGAAGAGGCAACTGCCTAAAGCACGCGTGGCAGCAAGAAGCAGAATGACCCCATCGGAGCGAGCAGACATGTGGTGGAGTACCGCGTGTGCAGTGGTAACGATGTTGAGAGCAAGAGGGCCGCTGGGCAGCGAGGCAGTGGCGGCCATGGTTGCAATACAGGAAAAGAAAGTGACTCACTGTGTTGTATATGTAGTCCTCCTGTGGCGTACGACCGACAGTGGGTGCTATGGGAAGCAGGAGTATGTGTAGGTACGGATGGCCATTGAGAGACCCTCCGGCGCCGTGTATGCAGAGGAACAGCCTCGGGGGAGGTGCCCCGCCCGCCGGAAAATGCGCGCCTGGTAGGCAGGCCCACAGAGACATTGCCGTGCCGGAGTGCTGAGAAGTCCCAGTGCAGTCTGATGACACGAGACTGCGGGACACCTGCAGGAGCGGCCGTGTAGGTGAAGAAGCAAGAAAGTGAGGCCTGCAGCGTGTTTGCAGTAGAGAAGTGCCCCGGTCAGGTGAGGGTACCGGCAAGGGATTAAGGCAGTCCGTCGAGATCGGACAGAAAGAAAATAAATGAGGAAGGCACCTACCTTGCTGCGAGTGCCTATAATGTGGGGAGAGTCCCAAGAAGGTGCGCCAGCTGGGTGAAGACTTCACACTGTGCGAAGGCAGCGCGAGGCCTCGGAGTCTGAAAAACCAGCCGGAATCGCGTTTGAAAGAAGGACACGCTGCCATCTAGTTGCCAAAGTGCAGTATTACGCCCGTTAAATAAAAGACTGTGACAGACAGGGTACATGCACTAAATGACATGAGCTAGTGAGCTGGGAGGCAACGGTGTGTCAGGAAGAAAGTGATGCAGCACAGGGGTAGCTGCTGCAGCCCAAACGTGCTGGGAAGGAAGAAGGTAAAGGTGCCAAGTGAGGAATGCACAGCGGCTCTGGGAAAGCTGCTACACAGTGAACCAGAGGGGACAAAATGTGCAACTGCCTACGCTGAGGTGGCAGACCCCACAGGTGCGCCTGTAAGGACATCTCAAAAAGGACCTGCTGCCAAGGTTGCGTGAAGTGCGGTGACGCCTACTGGCCAGGGGTAGTCGCTGCAGAAGTGATGACATCAGTGAGCAACGCACTTGGATGACAAGGTTTGGAGAGACAGATCCAGGCAGCAAGTCTCGGAGGGACCGGAGGAAGAGAATAGCAGGCGCGCACTGTGGCGAAGGAATGCCACCACAAGTAGAAGAAGTGGGTGCGCAAGGCGCCCGGGGCCCAAGTCCCCAGAAGACGAGCAAAGAAGCGCACGGAGTGGCGTGGCGCAGAAGAAGTACCCCGGACGCAGACGGTACAGGAAGAAGCTCGAGAAGCGACTGAGGCGGAGGTTGGCGCGACAAGTGACCGCAGAAGAGGTCCGAGAGCAGTGACCGCAGAAGAGGTCCGAGAGCAGTGACCGCAGAAGAGGTCCGAGAGCAGTGACCACAGAAGAGGTCCGAGAGCAGTGACCGCAGAAGAGGTCCGAGAGCAGTGACCGCAGAAGAGGTCAGAGAGCCGTGACCAAGAAAAAAGTCAGAGAGAAGAGGTCTGACAAGAAGTCCAGCAAGGAGAATGACGGAGTGGTCCGTGAAGAGGACGACCGAGGAAATGTCCACGAAGAGGACCAAGGAGAGGTCCGGGACGAGGACCAAGAAGAGGTCAGAAGAGAAGTCGGACAATATTGATCGAAAGTCAGAAGTAATAGAATGGAAGAAGGTCGCGACGACAGGTCCGGTCACAGAGCGAAGTGAAGGCAGTGTCCTAGAGCGTTAGGAGAAGACCGGGAAGACACGTGTGGAGTGCACGCTACACGGATAAGCCTGGTTAGGGCAGACAAGTATGAGAGGGGACCAGACTGCGTCGCGAAGGAAGGAAAGAGAAGACAGAAGTTAAGTGGCAAGACGCCATGAAGGAGAAGAAAATAAGAGGAGAAGAGGAATGAGGTGTGACAGGTCAAATCACACACCAGAAGGAAAACACCTGAAGGGAAGGTGAAAAGTGCATGACCATCGGAACACAGGGCCTGGAGAATATCAGGGATACTGAGAATCAACGCCTATCTACGACATCTACCTACGAGTCCCCAGATCTCCTGGTAACGGCAGAGGCGAGCAGGAGGGTCCATTGGTAACACCTACCTTTGGGATAGAACGGGAGACCGTGGATATCCAAGGGGCAAGGGCCTCAGGGACGCCGGTGGCAGCGGGTCCCGACACGAGAGATGGATCCACAGCCGCTCGTCTGCAGGTCCCGGGAGGACGAAGGTCTCGTGTGAAAGGGCAGGAGCCAACAACAACCCTTTCAGGCGGAGCGTGGGCCACGAGAGGTGGCCCGTAGCGATTCCTCCAACGTGGTTGGAGTGACACGGTGGAAGTCCACCCGGTCCAGTGGAAGCCTGGCAGGAGAGGGCCTCCGGGTCATTCGGTGAGAGAGAACAACCCCGAGAGAGGGACATCTGTGAGAGGGACGTCCTGCAACTGCAAACCTATCTGCAGAGAGAATCACGACTACTCATATGGAGCGAATACCTGAACCAGGATGTGTGGTGGAACACAGAACATACCTCGTCCACCATCACTCCACATGTACCTTCGCTGCACGTGGAACAGAAAGAGAGAGACTGAGGATTACCTGTCCACGTTATTGAGTCCAAGAAAGACTAGGTCCACAGGGCACCCTGACATCGTGGCAAAAGAGATCTAGTGATCCCGCCTGCAAGGATTCCATTGTCGGCGGATGGCAAGCAGTTAAAGAGGCTTCGTGGAAGTTTTGTTATTGTATTGTATTGTGTTTCAATCCTATTTCCTTCCCACAGGTTTGGACTCTGTTTTGACTTTAAAGAAAGTTTAGGAGGGATGTAGTGATCGCCTGATCACCGGTCTAGTGTTTTGCATTGTGCCTCAACCACACTATACACCCACCCCTCACAGGCGTCACCAGTCAGGTGACCCTGACAATAAAAGGGGCCGAGCGCACGTGCTCGTGGCCATTGCTACCCAGTAACCATTGGTGTCTGTGTCCGTCATTCCAATCTGCATGTGGGCCTAGGGCCCAGCATGAGACCATTACAGGGCGGAGCAAGGGAAGGGACTAGGTTTTTGACCTTTCTAAGCAAGAAATATGCATGCATTGTAAGAATGTATGATGTATCTGATATGAGTTAATACACTAATGACCATTTATATAGCACTTACTAATAAGTGTTAATTATTTACCAAAGTAATCCTTTTTTTTTTTTTAGCAACCTCAGAATAACAAACTATTGAGGAAAACAGCAAGGTTCTAAATATGCGCCTTGTAGTTTACAGGCATTTCCTTGATGCAGGATCATAAGTCACTAAACTATATGACATGGATTTTGACTTGTGACTTGTGACCTGCATGTAACACAAGGATCTCTGCAACAAACACAGTAACAAACAGCTATCTACATAAAAAAAAATCTGTGTTCTGCATGTTTCATGCTGTGCTTTACAGAAGGTACATTGACCCTTCATGCAATTTTATGCTGAGTTGAACCTTTCATTAGAATGCACACAGAACTTTCCAGCAAATACATTAATCACCCGAGTTATTAAAGTGCCATTGTACCCTGGACTAGGTGAAATTTGAAATGCAGCCTCTTGTGATCAGTTAAGCAAACTAGTATTAAGTTATTATCGTATTTGTTTTGTTATCAAATTCTTTCCTGTAAAACGTTTAAAAAAGAAACATTAATTATTTGAGAAAGTGGTGGAGAAGGCAGGTATTTGTTTTCAAGCAAACACATTTGAATTGCTGATGGGTGATGATTTTTCAGGCATTTAAAACAATGGGCATGCTAAAAAGGTGTACTGCCCGAAACAATGCGGCCAACACCCCCACCCTTCAAGTTTTGCAATCACCTTTTAACCTGACTTGTAAATATACAAGGATAAAGGAAACACCCCGAAGCTACACCCCTTCTCTCATACAATCCACAACAGCACACGTGAATCCTGGAGACCTAAGCAGTTGTGCCAGCTTAGCCCAGGGTAACACCCAGTTCGAAACGCACAAAAGAGAAAAAGACACTAATTAACATCTGTGCCTGGAAATGGATTATATAAACGGGAGCTTGAGTCTCAAGTTGTCAGTCGACTGTGGCTGTACATCAGTGTGGATAAGCTCTGCAAGGCTTTTGCCTTTTGTGACCAGGACTGGGTACCAGGGTCTGCTAGATTCCCTGCTGGATGGAGGGACATCACCCCGGAGAATCAAGACCACTTGCCCTGGACAGCCAGCATCTGCCTGACTACCGAGACCTGAGAACCATGTGAGGAGGAGGAGAGTTCCTGAAGGAGCAAGGTCAAGTTGACCTCTGAAGCGAAGTTTAAGATATACAGTGCGGAGGGACTGCCACACCAATCAAAACGTTTGCCTGTGTGCTGCCCAAGTCAGCAAACCTGTATGCCAAAGGGGGCTGCTGTAAAGATAAGTGTTGTCACACTGATCGGGACATCCACCCGTGTGCTGCCCAAGTCGTTGACCCTGTATGATAGAGAGGGCCGCCATGAAGTCAACGTATCACTTCCCCGATTGGGTTGTTTGCCCATGTGCCAACCAAGCCAGCGAACTCAAATGGGGGACAATGTGAAGAGCAAGGGCATCAACCCTGGTGCACTGATGCAAAAAAGTGAGTGCCTTCGCCCAAGTACAGTGTGCAACTGTGAAGAGCAGCAGGTTCTGACCCTTGCATTGAGAGCACTGACTTGAGCATCAGAAACCTAGTAACTGCTCAAGACCTGCTGCCAGAACCAGAGGAACTTACAGCATCACCTGTAGATGCCCAGCTGTCTAGCTGGCAGCAATGACACTACAGCTCTTTGCCAGCATCAGCTCCAGTCAAAGGTGACACCAGACTGCTAAAAGATCATGGGGTCTTCCATATCGCAACACCAGTGGGAGCGGATAAGACTGATCGCTGGGCCACCAAGCTTTGGGGGAACTTGCCCTGACTAATAGCCTCACAGCACTAGAACTCTTTGACTTCTAAAAAAGCCATTGTGAGACTTCTAAGACTCATACTCACTAGCAGGGCATAATCTGAATATTGCCTTACGTAAATTGGGCCGAACCATTACCAGCAGAAAGGGAAGTCGGACTCAGGACCTTATCCTGACATCGCTAGAGTGCCGGCCTTACGAAGACTGTGTATATTGTTTGTGTGTGTCGTAGTTCACTTTTGTTCTAAAAGCAAGTATCAGGCTAAAAAGGTATTTATTAAGGTTGCTGAATGTTTTTTTTAAGTGTTGTGCTCGTGTACACCTTGCACTTACCAAACATCACCCTCTACTCCCCAGAAAAGCCTTGCACTACTCGACCCACGCTATCACTGAGCATCTAGTGCAGAAGAGGTAGTACTTGCCCAGTTGCTCAGGACCCATATACATAGTAGGTAAGGTCCCTGAACATCGGGGGTAAAAGGCCTCAACCCCCACGGTTGGGCCCAGTAGCTTCTGCTTGCCCCGTGGCCCTCTGGAAGGGCTTCCGACAGTTGGCATAACCATTCAGAAACAGTTGTTTTTTAACTAAAAGACAAGAGAACTGTTTTTGTAAAATTAAAAAACAAAAGTGAATGTCATTTTCAATAGATCCCACCTGCTCTGACCACTGGGTGTGAGGCACAGGCACCACAGCCTGAGAGTATGCCTGAGGAGTGTCTACCCAACCTATTCTGAAAGTATATGCTCATATTTTTCGAGAAATCTGGTCAAGTGAAATAAAAAGGAGCAGCATTGGGGAAAGGTTTAAATATCAGATTTCATGCTAGATGCATATAGTGATTTGTAACCCCCTGATTGGTATTAGCATCAACTCAAATCTTAATACGGACTCTGCATGGTGCAAGTTCATGAGAAAGTAAGCTTCATCAATTTTCCCCACCAAGTCCACTCCTAGGTGCCATCAAATGTTACCCTGTGTGTATCTGAGTTTCTAGTCTTCCTTCACTTGTACCCTATTGTTTGCGGCAAAGATCTTCCAATAACCAACCTTGGATATTCCTGCACATTCTGTGATGGTCTGCTTTATTGTTCGAATAAACAAGAAAGGGAAGAAAGCAAACAAATACACTGTTGGCAGTCTTAAAATATACTCGCACACTGCCCTCTGTTTATAAACAATCATTTTACGTTCACCTCATGTCAACTTTTGTATTTCAACAGTGTGTGCCCCATAAGAGATTCACTTGGTTTGAATTCACCTTGTTGCCCTACAGAGTACTTTGGTTATATTTTCAGTTTAACAGAGCCTAAACTTCCATCCAGGTTATAAATGAAAAGGTTTTAACTTCCTGACTTCTTTGAAGTCTTGTCTTGTCTCCTTAAAGGTAGTCACTCAGTTCCTAAGTTAAGTATAGTAACTTGTCCTTTCCTGTGTCGCAAATAGATTACTCTTTCTCTTGGGAACTGTGGTATCTTGGTTATAGCAAATGCGCATCCCCACTCCAGCCTTATCGTGAAATCATGCTAGATTTTAGTGTGTGTAATTTTTTTACCATTTTCATTTTCATCATCATCATAAATCTTTATTTGGCGTAACCGCCATAAAAGCACATCAGAAACTGCAATACAACCATTAGAAGCAGACAATAAGATAAATATATCAAAGCACATAAAAGGAATCATTAGCAACACAAAGGGCATGGTTCAACCATATGATAAGATCGGGGAAAAATACGTTAAATTTACATAAAATTCATTGAAATGACACCACAAAAGACCTGATTCAATCATATATGTATATCTACCCCTTTGCAGTATATGCCAGCCACAACAAATTTCTCCCAGCTCTAAAACAAATGCTATCTTACGGGGGCATCCTGCCAGGGGCTAGCATTTTTTGAATGATCCTCTACATTTTTGGCAAGAAATAGGAGACGGCAAATACAATAGGTTGGCTGGTATTGCTTCTGAGGTCCCTAATCGCCGAACTGTAATCCCTAAACCCCAAATTGCGGCAAATCGGCTAAATCCACTCCCTCCTGTACCTGTGATAAAATGGACAGAAAATTACAGCATGACCGATAGATTCTATCACCTGGGGACAGAAGGGGCAGAACACATTTGACTCTGAAGGGGTATGATGCCACTTGGCCGTAACTGGACAGAGTCACAGGGTTTCAAACTCGAATTTCATATATAATGCTTTGGCAAGAGGGGGTTCGCTCTCCTCAAGGTAATCTTCTGTGATGTAATCATCTTTAAACTCAAGAAAAGCCGCAGTAAGGGATCCCACCCTCTATTTCTAGACGTCAAAGCATCATTTAAAGTTCAGATTAAGCCCCTTGAGTGTTGATTTCAAAGTGCCACGGGCAGCCTCAGGAGTAGACCAGAAATTCCCACATCCTAGCGCATTCAGCCGGCATTTTTTAAACCTGAACCACAGGATTTTAGAATCCCGGGATAACTTCAGTACCTTCTCCAAGCCCAACTGGTATGGCTCGAGTGCTGGGGATGCCCAGACCCTCCGCCAATTCAATAATGGTCTAAGACCCACTTTACTGGTAAGGGATCTGTGACCGAAATCTAACCGGAGGGGAACAAGTGGCATGCTGACGGAGAGGGAAAAGGCGCAGGAAGCGATTTTCTGCTATCTCCAAATCCCTTACGTTCTCATGGCCCCAGAGCTCCCCTCCATATAGTAATGCCCCAAAGGCTTGTAGATTGTAAATTTGGAGAGCTGGGGATACTAGATGAAATATAGAACTTCGAAGAGACCTCACCATGCTCCCTGAATATTCCTCTAACTTGAGTCTACACTTCTGAATATGGGGAGACCAGTTAAACTGCTTTTTAAGCGTAACCCATAGGTAATCAAATGTACGTATTGTCTCCAGGGGGACGCCATTTAGAATTGGATGGGAGCAGGCCGACGGATGGGGATTAAAAAAATACATATATTTAGTTTTAGTAAGATTGATCGCCAGGTCTCTGTGCTTGCAGAAAATTCCAAATTGGTCCTAAAGATTTTCGATCCTCAATTGGGATTTCCGAAATCAAAAGGGTATCATCCGCAAACAGGAGAGCTAGAACCCTCCCATCAGCAAGACTCGGGCATCATTATCACACAGCCCCAGCTGGGCCACCAAGTCATTGATATATAAAAGAAATAGGGTCTAGGCTAGCACACACCCCTGCCTTGCACCACGAGTGTCAGGAATATGGGCTGTCAGTTCACCCCGGGAACCACATCTGCCCTGAGCAAAATTATTGGGGTGGAGCCTGATAATAACATCAACAAAATATTTTAGAGCGCCCTAATTCAGCATAACCTTCCTCAGGGACTCTTGGTATGAGGGCGAAAGCAGACCGAAGGTCCACAAAGACTGCATGTAAAGGCCTTCCCCAGGGTGGAGTATTTCCAGTATATTAATTGAAGGCAAAACACCTGGTCAATGGTGCTGTTAGACCAGTTTGACTGTTTTCTGGTTGGCTAGGGTATGTACCTATGCCAGGCTAAACCCACCACTCTAGTCAGGGTAAGGGAGTTACACACCCAAGATAACCCCTGCTCACCCCCTTGGTAGCTAGGCAGAGCAGTCAGGCTTATCCCAGAGGCAATGTGTAAAGCATTTGCACAGCACACACACACACACCAGTAACCCAATAAATACACCACAAAAGAGACTCCACACAGGAATATATAAAAAATCTCATATTTTGTATATAACACACAGACCACAATCACATAAATCATAAACCACTTAGCCAACTAGACAATTGTCATGACAGTATAGGTAGTGCAATAAAGTAAAGACTTGAATGTTGCACACGTCATCGAAACATCACCACTGTACATAATATGCAGATTCTGAAATAATCCTCGTTATCCTATCATTTGAAGGTATGAACGACATAAATCATGTTATCAGGGCATGAGAATGCAGCAGTTTGGAAGGAAACACATGAATCACTATATGGGGGTATGTATGTCATCACAGGCCATTATAAGCACATAATTACGAAAACTCCACATAAACCTATCAGCAACAGTACGCCTGTTAGAAATGGGATTTTTGGTAGGCTTGGGCGTGGGCCAAAGCCAGGCAAAAACCACCACCCTAGTCAGGATAAGGGAGTTACACTCCTAAAATAACCCCTGCTCACCCCCTTGGTAGCTTGGCACGAGCAGTCAGGCTTATCTTAGAGGCAGTGTGTAAAGCATTTGCACATAACCAACAGTAATACAGTGTAAGCACTACAAAAGGACACCACACCAGTTTAGAAAAATATCCAATATTTTTATATACTTAAGACAAGACCAAAAACGATAAAAATCCACAATACAGTACTTAAAAATCTTCAGGTATCAAAATATGCTTTAAAAACAGTTCCTTGATGTCAATAGCTCCGTCCGGGGCTATCATGGCGTCGTGAGCAAACAAATCCAAACAGTTCTGGTTGACCGCGGCGTCGCGGGCCAGCTACGGTGTCGGGAAGACCCGCAAACAGTACCTTTTAGAAATGCAGGGCGTCGATGACCTCTGAGCTTCCGAAAACACGGCGTCCGCAGGCGTCGGTTCCGGAGGTCGGTGCAGGAGTCGTCGGGGCCCTCGAAGTCACACGCGTTGCAAGTCGATCTCCTCTCTAATGGAGTCAGGAGCGCTGGCGTCGGCAGGCGTCGGGTGCTGCGGTGCGAAGGGCAGCGGTGCGGTGCCCTCAGGTCGCGGTGCGAGCAGCGGCTCGGTGGCGGCGGCGGATGGCGGCGTCGGTGAGACCAGGGTCGCGGTGCGAGATGAAGGCGGTGCTCGTCACGGTGCTGGCAGGTCACGGTGCAAGCAGCGGTGTCGTCGTTGCTGAAGCGCTGTCGTCGGCTGACGAACTGGAGTCGATGGCGCCGGCGTCGGTAGGCCAAGGCTGCGGTGCGAGATGAGGGCGGTGCGTCGAGTGACTTACGAGCGGTGCCCTCGAACCACGGTGCAAGCAGCGGCGTCGATTTCGGCGGGAAGTGGCGGCGTCAGGCAGGCCAAGGCGTCCTCGTGAAGCAAGGCGGTGCGGAATGTGGTGCCCACAGGTCGCGGTGCGAGCAGCGGCTCGGTGGCGGCATCAACAGGCGTCGTCGGTGAGACCAGGGTCGCGGTGCGGCATTGCGGCGGTGCTCTCTGCGGTGCCAAAGCTTTGGCACGAGGCGGTGCGGAGTGCGGTGCCCACAGGTCGCGGTGCAAGCAGCGGCTCGGTGGCGGTGTCAACAGGCGTCGTCGGTGAGACCAGGGTTGCGTTGCAGCGGTGCCCTCTGCGGTGCCTTCGGGACACGGAGTCGGCAGCGGCGTCGTCGACGTCGTGGAGTTGCTTTTCTTCTGTTGTAGCACAAAACACACAGTCCCCAGTGCTGAGGGCAGAAGAACTTGAAGTCTTTGCTGTTCCTGAGACTTCTTGAACAGGGGGCAAGCTCTACCTCAAGCCCTTGGAGAAACTCACAAAAGTAGATTGCAGAAAGTCCAGTCCAGGCCTTTCACTGCCCAAGACAGAAGCAGCAACTGCAGGCCAACACAGCAAAGCACACAGCAAAGTGGTAGTTCCTCCTCACAGCTTCTCCAGCTCTTCTTCTTGGCAGTCTTCTTGATCCAAAAGAGTTCTCTGAAGTCTTTTCTAACCCTGAGACTTCCAACAGGAGGCAAGCTCTACTTCAAGCCCTTGGAGAAAACTCTAACAGCAGGATGATGAAAGGACAGTCCAGTCCTTTCCCTACCCAAGACAGAAGCAACCACTGCAGGCCAACCCCACAACACGCAGCATAGGCGCAATACTCCGCCTCCAGCTTTCCCGGTCCTTCTTCCTGGCAGGTTCCTTAGTTCAGAAGTAATCTAAAGTTTTGGGGTTTGGGTCCCCCTTTTTATCCTCAACTTCTCTTTGTTCTCTGAAGGCAGAGGGGCCTTTGCCTAGTCCAAACCAGTTCTGGTCAGTCCTGGAGCACTTTGTTGACAAGGCTCCTTCTTTCCTTTCACAGTGCAGGCCAGGGACATCAGACGCACCACAGGAGGTGGAGCCAGCATTGTGGAGGGAAGGCCCAGCCCTATTCAGGTCCCAGGTGCAACTCCTCCCACCCATCTACATGTAGATCTGGCTATTCAGCCCTGTGCTGACTCACCCTGTCTCCTGGCATCCCCCAGCCCCTGTCACTCACACTCCAGACAAGGAATACACAACCTAGCAGAGGCAGGCTTGGATGGTTAGACAAGAAAGTACCCACTTTCTAAAAGTGGTATTTTCAAACACAGAATGTTAAAACCAACTTCACTAAAAGATGTATTTTATCATTCTGAGTCCAGGCATACTAAACTCGCATTTCTACCATGTTCCCTGGGTCAGTTAGGATTATAAGCTGTAATAATCAAAACTGCCCATTCTGGCCTATGGGGAACAGGTAGCCTTGCAATAGTGAAAAACGAAATAGGCTGTAATTCACTATCAGGACATGCCACACACACCAGGGCATGTCCTACCTTTCACATACAATGCACCCTGCCCACAGGGGTACCTTGGGCCTACCTTAGGGGTGACTAACATGTAGAAAAGGCAAGGTTTAGGGACTTGCAAGTGTGTGCAATTGCCAAGTCGACATGGCAGCCCCAGGCTGCACACAGGCTCTGCAATGGCAGGCCAGAGTTACACTTTACGGGCTGTTTGCGTGGGTGGCACAATCCAGTGCTGCAGCCCACCAACAGCATTTGATTTATAGGCCCTGGCACTCTCAGTGCACTTTACAAGGGACTGACACATAAATCAAATAGGCCAATCATGGAAACACCAATCCATAACACAATTTACACAGAGAGCATATGCACTTTAGCACTGATTAGCCGTGGTAAAGTGCCCAGAGTCCTAAAACCAACACACACAGGGTCAAAAACAGGAGGCCAAAAAGTCTGGGGGTAAACCCGCTGAAAAAGCCAAGACTAACACAACCCCCTCCCAGCCTAAAGCCAGGGTAGACTAATCAATCCCTTGATGGACTTCCCTGCTTGGGGCGATAGAACATAGACCTGGCCCACAACAGCGGGGGCACGTTCTGGTTCTACGCCTTTCCAAACCCAGTTGGATCCCTATATCCATACTCTCAGGGCCCACTAAGCTGACCCATGGGGTACCCTTCTCTTCACCTGTGAACCCCATCTGTGCAGCCTAAACTTACTTTGCTCACAGATGTGTTCCAACAGGCCGACAGTGCCCACATTGTTGTATATTTCCTAGGGTGTCCATAAACGGGCTTTCCAGACTCATGTCCTTATATAGGCACAATTCGCCTTGCCCTTATATAGGCATAAAATCCCAGACCTTATTTAGGCATAAACCACGCACTCCAAATACAGGCATGGATTCCGACATCCGTCCACCCTAGCCTCACAACGAGTTCATGAAAAAACAGACTCTTAGGCTGCGGGAGTTTCCCTTGCCCAGGACTATTGATTTCTTCAAGGACTCATATATTATGCATGAACCATTATTCCTTAGGGGTTCATTCATGACGTCTTTCGCTGCCCAACTCACGTCAATGCTAACATTTTCAGGTATAAATATACCTTCCCAAACCCCTGTAAATCAGAGGAGACCTCGACTTCAGAGGAGCCCGATTCCCGGCCGGACGCCCTGAGAAGACGCTGTCATTCCTGCACGCAGAGAGTCCAGCTTCCAGTGATCTAACTTCCCTTGCGGGGTGTTGGAGTTCGAGTCTAGGAAAGAGATTCCTACCTCTCTCATTCTTCAGGTATGGAGCAGACTAGAACCTAGAGGGACTCTTGGCATACTAGACTCTTGGCATACTAGACTCTTGGCATGCTAGGCGCAACATACTCTTAGTATACCATAGTAAGGAATACTTCACCTACTTCATACCTCGTCCTACACCTAGGTTAGGTTAGGTACATTGAGGTAGAACTAGCTTAGCACCGCATCGTATGAGTACTCGCATTTTTAGTCTGTGTTATTTATGTAACAGCATTTGTACTAAAAGATAATGCCATCGCAGTATTATTTATTTCTACTGCTCACCCTGTACATTATTTATATCGCATACTGTCTTGTGATCGTAACAGCACATTATACTTACACCAGAAACAAGACTGTTCAATAAATCTTTTATTGAAACCACCCGTCTATTATTTCTGTGTAGCTTTGAGGAAAACTAAGAATGCACAATTGAGCTGAGTGAAATAGTTATCTAGTGTTTCCACGACTCTGGGACACGTTCTGATTCTAAAAGGGAAACATATTGGTCATGTTTTGCGGCTGCCAGAAACTACTCCCTTCTTGTTGTCAAGAAGTTTCTAGTGGCCTCTGAGCTAGCTGGCACATGTATTTAAGTTTAATATACTCGATAGGGACATACCGACCTTAGTCCTATGTCAAACCTATAGGATATATTATTCCAATGCGCAGAGCCTATAAGGGAAATAGGAGCTACACTACATGGTGCCCAACGTTTGGTAAGGCAGTAATTCAACGTTAGATACTGAGTAACTCAGCCGTGCATCTTTTTCTTTTTCTCTCTCAGAGACCCCTACCCATATACTCCAAAAGACGTCTGGAGTGGGCAGGGTTAGTATCCGCCACGGCTACATAGGGCAGTACCCTATATATTAGCTGTTTGGTTTGCTCAACGTTGAAGGTACAGTGTTCCACAATATTGTGCACCTTATCTTTGTTTCCTTGAAACTTGTTCTACATTTTTCAAAAAACAAAATGCCTGGCTCCGACACTGACACCGGAAACGGTGGAGCTGCGGCTGATCCAGCCCAGCCAGCACTTTTTAACAACACAGGTTTAAATGAAACCGAGGAGGGTGTCATAAACATCCCTCCAAACTTAAGAAGAGCCATTACTCTAAAACTTATAAAACATGGCCTATCACCGAGAGGAGGTAGAGCAGTTTTCGTGATTGAGGCACATGAATCATTTCAGACAGAGGTATTCTATTCATGGGTAATATTTCCTGAATCCAATTCAGTAACTCACACATTTCACTTCTACAAAGAAGAAGATGAACCACCAGAGGAATACATTCCTTTCGAGGATATAGAAATTCCATTAACATACCAAGAGCATCAGCTCTGGTTTAAAGGCGCCCTAAAACATCACAAAAAATAACCAGGCTCGGTCCACTAGGTAGACCAGGAGCAACATGGCCGATTCTAGCCGGCTATACACCTCATCCCGACATCGAAATAATGTCAGATGAGGAACTACTTACTCAACTCACAGAGTTAATAAAAATCTACAGACAATTGGTTCAATATGTCATGCGGACTTTTACAGTCCAACCACCATTAACAATTCCAAATCAAACCCCTCACCGGTGAGATAATGTTAGCTGTCAATGCTTCGAGCAAAGGCAGCAGTGCAGCGTTACCTTAAAAGTTTCCACTCAAGTACTCTTATGTAATTGATGCGAATAACGTTCTTTTGCTCGAATCCCTGGAGTGGGGGATAGGGTAATTCCAAACAAGGAACGCAGATTAGGACTAATCCTAGCAGCACACGAAGGGATAGCTTCTGCCCATGCAGGTGTTTCTGCGACAGTATCTTTACTCAAGCAAAGATATTGGTGGCCTGGCATTCGGAAACAAACTAAGAACTATGTTTTAGAATGTGAAATTTGCCAACGGATGAAAGTATCAACAGTGAAACGTCCTGCGCAGACACCCTTGTTAATTTCAGACAAACCATTAGCTTGTGTTTACCTGGACCACTGCGGTCCCTTGCAAAGGGACGGTAATTATAAATACATCATGGTTGCAGTGGATTCATGCTCTAGGTTCCTATGGTTATGGCCTCAGCGCTCGGCTGACGCTCGAACTGTTATAAAAGATTTGCGAGTCTTTATCGGCACATACGCAATAGGCACGCTACATTCTGACCAGGGTCCTGCGTTTAGCTCTAGGGCTTACAAGGAGGCCATGGCCAGTCTGGGCGTTGCATTGCCGTACTCCTCTCCATTCCATCCTGAGGGAAATTCTGTTGTGGAAAGGAAAAACCAGGACATAAAGCAGTCTATAACAGCTAGGGTATTAGGTTCGGGTGATGGGTGGGTCAAACATCTCAATAGCGTACAGCGCGCTCTCAACAATCTGCCAAGAAGTTCTCTAGGGGGGGTCACTCCATATGAGGTCCTATTTGGGACAAGAATGTGGGTTCCAGACTTAGAACACGTAGGCACAGTGGTGGAAAATAAACCATTTGATATCAAAGATCGGTTGGCTGTTTTACAGGATCTTAACAAATTAAGAACGAAACAAAGCAACGTATCCCTACAGCCAACCACCAATGGGGAAATATCGGCGGTCCCAGCAAGGCCTGTCTGGATTCCTAAAGTTGGGGATCTAGTCAGAGAAAAAATCGCGGACAAGAAGGAATTTGGACCTTCTTACAGACAACCGATACCTGTTCTAGCTGTTCAAGGAACAAGGACAGTACTTCTGCCGCCCCTTGCTGGAAGAAAGGAGAAAAGATTTGTGTCCATCGACCGGATCAAACCACAGTATGTGGCCAATACTAAGCAGTAGGCCTCGTGGACTCCGACCTAGTAGCAGACGCACTCCTCTCGTTACTATTCAAGAGGTTCAGACTGAAAGACTGATCACGATCGAGAATTCAGCTGTAACAAATGAAGGACTAAGCAACCAAGCTATGGAACTCATCCCTCTTGACAACCAAATAACAGTTCGTCCAAATACACCTGTCTACACCAACGTGACACGTGATGAACTGTCTCCTGTGATTTCTACAAATCCTGATGCAATTCCAACAATTGACAGAACTGCTTCTGGCTATTTCATTGACTTTGATACGTTCTCAGAAGATCCAAGCGAACCTGAAACGACGCCAGCAACTTTCAAACTAAAGCAGCAAGTACAAGACTTTATTCACTTTCTGAAAAAGACTTATCTGGTTTCTCCATGGATTGAACTCTGGATTACATCTGGACTTTTTGTTTTCCTGCTCTGGTTAGCTTTGGTAACAACTGTAAGCGTGCTTATAAGTGGCAGATACATCCATGTGAATAGTGAAGGAAAAGGAGTTAACGTACTTTTGAAACCACATAAATCTTCCCATCGTGAAGCAAGAGACTTGTCATCAGTAAACATCACAGCTGTTCCTATACAGGATGGTATAGTGTGGGACAAAACAGATTATGAAATTTTCGGAGCAACGGAACAATTGAACATTCCACATTTGTTTAAAATTTCACTAAGTGATTTAATTACGTCCAGTACCTATTCAGATGATTGGGACTTTGAGACTGTGACTGACATAATGTTTGATCTAGAAAAATCTGCTGCATTTTCTAAAAATGAATATTTAGAGGGTTCATCAGACTATGAAGAACTGTATTGTTATAACCACTATGGTCATCATTATTTGCATAAAACTGCATATCCAAGAAATGTGTCTATGTTTAACCAATGGGAACATTGTCCTACACCACCACAAGGTAGTTCAAAAACTTTTGCTAGTAAGTTTCCATATTTTTTAGGTTACAATACATCTGACCCAGAAACGTTTTACTACAGAAATGTAAACAAAACAGGACTGAAAATTATGTTAACAAATACGAAACAGATTTACTCGGCAGCATTTATTGCCCAACTGTCAACACAGGGTTTCGACTTATGGAAAGACACAATAGAGACAAAAACTGTCTGGGGTAGTAAAGATTGGCAAGTACAGGGTATAGAAGCTTTATTTAGAGCCTGTATCATCCCTGAACAAGTACTGTTTTTGAATGAAACCGTCCAACAAACAGCTTGTCTTGGATTGGCCAAGATCAAAGAGATGAAATCACCTTCTGTGCCAACACCTGCCAGTGATAATAATACAAAGGCAGTGGTGACAGTTGACAATATACTACAATTCAACAGATCTGATCCAAATTGGAAGAAATGGTTGATCTGGCCCTTAGACACAAACAACTGTCAGGAAAGGTTCTTGAACAAAACTCAGGGCTTTACTATTCATAGGCCAGACCCAAGATATGTCCAAAGACAACATCCGGGGGTAGTAACAACATAAAGTGTAGGAAAATTATGCCTCGAATGGCTGCATAGATCTACACTACAGGATGTGAAACAACACTTATCCTTACTTACAGGAGACGCAGATCTTAGGGAATTCTTGCTTGGACCAAGAAAACCGCGTCAAAAACGTTTCATATATGGCGGCATTTATGCTGCTTATAATGAAGCATGGAAAGTGTCACAGATAGAGGCCGCAGAAAGAATACGTGAACTTGATCGTATTAATTTAGAGAAAGCACTCTCTGTGGTCGACAATGGGTTAACAACTTTGTCCTCCAGAATATATTCATTGGATGGCATTGTATCATCTGCTATCGACATTCTAGAACAAGATTTGGCTATGTTACAACAAGGTCAATCTCAATTACGTTCTATAGTGTTATTGAGCTGGACGCTGCAATCTTTGCGAGCGGGCTATGTGCCTTGGCGTTTCATCAACACGTCGTCTCTGTTTGCAGAATACAATCTCACTGATAAACAGATCGAATTGGCACAAAGGGGAGCAAGGTATACAGTGCTAAGAATTGAAAAACTGGAGAAGTTACCATTCGCAGTGGCAGAAAAACCAGCTACAGAATGGGTTATTCATGGCAAAATAACATTACCTGTGACAACTTTTCAGTTTCAGTATTGCCTCAGACAAATGCAAGCAGGCAAATATGAAAGGTTGGGTAAGGAATACATTAAGACATCTTGGGATTTACCGTATACACATAGATGTTGGAGTGGGGATCGTGAAGTGTTTCTTAGCGGTACCAACTGTAAACATGCACTGACCGGTTCACTTATGTGTCAGGACATTTCTTTACACGGGACTTGTAATGGTTCAGTGGCAAATTTGTCTTGCCATCAGCATGGTACACCAGCTGCTGTGATTAATCCAACGTTTGGACAACTTTCTAACGGGAGTTACCTCATGCTGAATGATCAGAGTTGCTGTGGAATGTTGCCAGGCATCCCATATCTAGTAACGGTCAACTCCAGGGTCACTTGCTGTATGCAAGTATTGTTTGCCCCAATAGACACAGTCAGGGAGTCGCCGCTATGGCCTTCGCTGAACGTCTCTTTTATAAGATTTGATACTTTAAGCAGAATGAAAGCCATGCTTTTACAGCAAACAGTGCCTTTGACCTCGGCCAAAGAAACCTATGATCTACAAGTAGCAAGGACTTCGGCTGAGATACAGACTTTAATACGTACAAACTGCCCTATACATTTCGTAGAAATGGTATCACGTATCTTTAACATGTCAGATACGACCGGAATTGTACATGTATTTAAGAGCATTTGCTCCGGTCTGTTAGCTCTATACTCGGAATCATCCCCAACTTTGCACATTCGGTGTTTGGTGGCATACCATTAATTCTCGCACTTGTTGCCGGAATTTTATTCATCTTTCTGCTATTGCGCTATGGCCAGCCTATTCGCAGACATCACTCCGAGCGAAATGGAGAAAGCTCTCCTTGAAAGAAAGTGCCGTGAGCGAATAGTACAGCTATTGGGCATGACTCGTCTAAGGGACCTTAATACAACTTGGTTCCTGTCATTCAGACCAATCTGGCAAGATTGCATCTTACCTGTTCTACGATGCCTGCTATGCGGTGAAGAATGCGTGTTGGACGCTTGTCTAACATATCCATCAGCCACGCCAAAGGACGTCGATACTTTGCTGGTCCCGATAACGGCCCATGCTTTGTGTTGTCCCCAGAGGCTACCAATCCTGATGTCAGCATTCATTGAGATCTCACAGACGCTTCCGGCTGCTGCTGAGGTACGAGAGACAACTCCAGGCACACAGGTAACAACGGACGCGAACATTGCTGCGGCGACCTATGCTGAGAGCGATGCTTCACATCTTTGTGCGGTCAATCTCTTACACGAGGTGTTCCAACTTACACCAACGACTGTGGATGATGTTTTGTCTATTGAAATAGATGATCTCATGTTTACACCAGACCCATAAACTGACTCTGAATCAGCATACTGTGTTCCAGAGA
Organism: Calotriton arnoldi; assembly: GCA_963921515.1. Classification (NCBI taxonomy): domain Eukaryota; kingdom Metazoa; phylum Chordata; class Amphibia; order Caudata; family Salamandridae; genus Calotriton; species Calotriton arnoldi. Next base: position 2,096,700 of record CAWUFW010002074.1, on the reverse strand, counting down.
TGCAGTAACAATTTGGCCTTCATTTTTCAAACACTTGGAACTCTACCAAATTTGAACTTTTGTCCCATTTTTTTGAACGAAAATGGCACTTCGATCTGCTTAAAGTAGAACTAGCTTTATAATACGGACTTGGCAGTACTTCCAGGGACACTTAGTCATCTTGTGTGTCTAGAACAGTTCATTTAATTTTTATGACAGGAAATAACTTCGATATTGTACTAAGTTATCGATCATTTTCGTCATATGTAATTATTGCTTTTATATTTCATTCCGATTGCATTTATTTTGAACTTTATGCTGGAAATGAAAAACATTGCTTAATGATGTACGGAAACCTTTGCATTTTCAATATGTTGTTTAATGCTTTTAGAAAATATTTTTAATATGCAGTACTCCATTTTAATGTTTTAGCATTTTATATGTTTAGCATTTTAGCATTATCGTACACACGAAAGAGGAGTGGGTGTTGTATATTTCCTAGGGTGTCCATAAACGGGCTTTCCAGACTCATGTCCTTATATAGGCACAATTCGCCTTGCCCTTATATAGGCATAAAATCCCAGACCTTATTTAGGCATAAACCACGCACTCCAAATACAGGCATGGATTCCGACATCCGTCCACCCTAGCCTCATAACGAGTTCATGAAAAACAGACTCTTAGGCTGCGGGAGTTTCCCTTGCCCAGGACTATTGATTTCTTCAAGGACTCATATATTATGCATGAACCATTATTCCTTAGGGGTTCATTCATGACGTCTTTCGCTGCCCAACTCACATCAATGCTAACATTTTCAGGTATAAATATACCTTCCCAAACCCCTGTAAATCAGAGGAGACCTCGACTTCAGAGGAGCCCGATTCCCGGCCGGACGCACTGAGAAGACGCTGTCATTCCTGCACGCAGAGAGTCCAGCTTCCAGTGATCTAACTTCCCTTGCGGGGTGTTGGAGTTCGAGTCTAGGAAAGAGATTCCTACCTCTCTCATTCTTCAGGTATGGAGCAGACTAGAACCTAGAGGGACTCTTGGCATACTAGACTCTTGGCATACTAGACTCTTGGCATACTAGACTCTTGGCATGAGAGGCGCAACATACTCTTAGTATACTCTAGTCAGGACTACATCACCTACTTCTACATCTCCCTACACCTAGGACAGGTTAGGTACACTGGGGTAGAACTAGGCTAGAAACGCATCGTATGAGTACTCGCATTTTTAGGCTGTGTCATTTTATGTAAATGCATATATGCTGAAAAGATAATGCTAACGCAGTATTATTTATTTCTACTGCTCACTCTGTACATTATTTATCTCGCATACTGTCTTGTGATCGTAACAGCACATTTAACTTACAACAGAAACAAGACAGTTCAATAAACCTTTTTATTGAAAACGCCCGTCTGTTATTTCTGTGTAACTTTGAGAGTAACCAAGATATGCACGACTGAGCTGAGTGAAATAGTTATCTATTGTTTCTACGACTCTGGGACACGTCCTGATTCTGTAAGGGAAACACAGTGGTCATGTCTTGCGGCTGCCAGAAACTACTCCCTTCTTGTCGTCAAGAAGTTTCTAGTGGCCTCTGAGCTAGCTGGCACAAGTAATTAAGTTTAATATACTCGATAGGGACATACCGACCTTAGTCCTATGTCAAACCTATAGGATATATTATTCCAATGTGCAGAGCCTATAAGGGAAATAGGAGCTACACTACAGTGGGTGGCACAATCAGTGCTGCAGGACCACTAGTAGCATTTGATTTACAGGCCTGGGCACACATAGTGCACATTACTAGGGTCGTACCATTAAATCAAATATGCCAATCACGGATAACCAATCACAGTTTACACAGAGAGCATATGCACTTTAGCACTGATCAACAGTGGTAAAGTGCCCAGAGTCAACAAAAACAGGTCAGAAAAATAGGAGGCAAAAAGTTTGGGGATAAACCTGCAAAAAGGGCCAGGCCTAACAGGTGCTAATGTTGTTCCTGAAGCTGGCTTGCAAGGGAGTCAACAGGCCAGCATCTTCCATTAAATCATGCAGTCTACCCAACACAATCCGACAAAAAAGTTTCTGGGAACTGTCGTTGGAGGGAAGCAACCTTGAGCCCTTTTTAAAAATCTGGATTACCTCAGCCCCAGCCAATGAAGGATGCATAGGGGAGCCACCCAATTAGGCTTTAAAATATAAAGTAAAATAAGGGCACCAAATGTCCTTATCTGCCTTTAAAGAGGTCCCCGGGGATCTTGTCTAGGCCAGGAGATTTATTCCGGGTAATCCAGTCAATTGCTTTAATTTCACTAATGGAACTTGGCCTAACATCTCAGGCATCCAGCTGGGTACAGGGTCTTTTGGGGAGATACATGCTATGGTACTGCCCCCTCTGTGAACCACACCTTAAGCATGCAGAGAGATATCAATTGTGCAACTAGCGTTCCCAGAAACAAGCATTCCAACTGATTCACACTCAAACTGATACACACCTGCATCAACTGAATACAGCTTTAAAAAGTGTTCTACCCAGCCCGCTGTCGAAATATTGCTATCCATCGGACAATTAACCTCCAAACCCCTATTGGCAAGAATACGCCAAAAGGAGCAGTGATCTTTCCCACTGATCGCTGATAGCAGGACCACCCATTTAGCAAATTCCCAATCTTTTTTGGCACTTAGCACAGTGGCTTTGCATGATGACCTAGCTTCATGAATTAAATTCCTGTCCTCTGCTTCAATAGCTTGAATTAGAGTGAGCCTTGCAACTCTGCATGATTTAGTGTACCAATTTGCAACTTGTACCCTCTTTGGGAGGGACCTAGACTCAGCCAAGAACATGTTCCTAAGGGAATAGAACAGGGAATTATGGATGTCTTTAACTCTAGCCAGAGAATCAGAGCGCAGGAAATTTACTCCCACATCCTGCACAGCTTCCAAACCAGTAGCAATAACCTCATAAATCTGTTTCTGAATTGCCGGAGAGTCAGCCATGGAGCTCCATTTTAACCTGTGGGAATTGCTACTAGGTGTAAGCCTCCTGTCTGAGGGTTTGAAAAATGAAATTGAAATAGTGGAACCCAACGATCTCAGTGACAAATCCAGGGCATATGGTCACTATCCTGTTGGGGGACACCTGCATATCAGTCAGTGTAGAACCATAATCTGATGTCCAACAAAATATAATCTATGCGGCTAGTGCTGCCTGGTGATTAAAGGTATGCCTCCCCTCTTTATCAGCTAATGCTCTCCCATTGCAAGCACGAAGTCCAATATTCAAGGTAAAGGCATTTAACTGAATGGCAGCGGCTGTCCACTTCTTGATTGGTGGAAGAGAGAGCGCAGGAACTAACCATGCTTCATCCTCCTCACCAATCAAGAAGTCAGAGTCAATACTGAGTGGCTCAAAATTAAAATTGAAATCACCTGCCACAATTTTGAAGAAACCAGCAGGAAAAGTTGTCAGATGGCCATTAATCGTATCAATAATAGGTAAAGCAACTCTGCTACCCCATGCCTACAGTAAACATTATAATACAATAAGAATCATCAGAGGGTAAGTGTGAAGTGACACCCAGGACATCTGGGGAGGCCATATCAATAACTTTGCCTGTACACCGCAAGTAGTTTTATTGCAAATGGCAAGTCGCCCTAAAGGGCGGCCTTTCCCTGTAGAAATTGCTTCCCGGTTAAAGTTAAAAAATCCAGAACTGAACTGCGGGGACTTGGCCCAAGTCTCCTGGAACAGGCAAATATCAAATTTGTCAACAAACTGCACCAGTCTGGGCAGGATAATTTACTCACAATGCCATCAAGATTCAAGGAGACAACCTTTGTAAGGATGATAATGAGGGCCGTAGCGTCACCAATAGATGTTAAGCTATGGGCTTCACACAGTGAATGGAAGGGGGGATCATTGACTACAGGATGGGGCGAAAATGTAGAGGAAAAGTCCATTAACACAGACCAATCTGTTGCTGGCGTCCTGCCAATTCCCAGAGAGGGTGAGGGTCAATCGTTGCTGTTCATACCTGTCATATGAAGGAACCTGTTTGAGGTTGGGACAAGAGAATCCCCAGATACATCAAACCGAACTAAGAAAGGCCCACATCTATCCAATTTCCTGGGTGTAACAGGTTTGTAGAAAAAACCTAAGGTAACTATGCTGACGACTGCTCCCAATTTACTGTCCCTGGATCCAGATTGAATTAGGTGCAGTGCAAGACCCAGAGATTTACAGTTTATAACAACACAATCCCCTTCTACGTGCTTTGTTGAGGGGCCAATCCACCCAACCCTGCTCACAAATAAGATCTCAATATACTCAGATGTAAAAGTCGGTATGCTGGGTCAGCTAGTGGCATGCTTTGTTTTTAAGCTGTAAAGACGATTCCTCCATGGGAGAAGGAAGAGGCAGCACTCCAGTTTAGATTTCCACATAAGGGAGTAGTCAGTCGGGAGATTCAAACAAGGCTGGATGCGGGGGGAAGTGATGCTGTGAAATGAGTTCTTGGGTTCACAGACTAGATACAGAACTAAGGGCCCTCTTTGCCCTCAAAGACCTCGCTGGCCTTCGCCACACAGCCTCTCAGCTTGTAGTTTCAAAGTTTTTCAAACCCTGTAGAGACGGGGCCTGGCTACTGGCAGTAGCTGACACCCCAGAAGGCTGTACAGGCCTAGAGGCAATGGCACAACCCAAATCGCTCGGTCTGACCCAGTTAGTAGTAGATTGCAGGGCAGGGGGCAGAGCGGGGACTGGTTGAGCCAAAAAAACATTGAACTTGACTGTTAGGTCCAACATGGAATCCTCTAAGGAACGCATCCTATCCACCAAGGGAGCAATACTTGCATCCACAATCGATTTAACCTTCTCTAGGGCATATCCCCAATCAAAGTTCAATGCCTCACCATTCCCCCCAGTAGCATTGGAAGATATCGACTCTGGCTGCGGCGAAAAAGATCCAGCCAAATTGCAAGATCTATCAGGGGGATGAACTGAAGACCTATATCTCGTAGCTGTCTCATGGCCAGACCCTTGTTTCATTATCATCTTCTTTTTGGCGGATAGACCACAGGCACTAGTGTTCAAGGGGACAAAATTGCTCTGCTAGCTACTAGATACCAGCTAAGGGGCTTGGCCTGTGTCCACAACTGAGAACGGGTCACTGTAGTTAGAAGAGCCCATCATCAAGAGCTCCAGGGGTAGGGCTGCCAAACTCAATAAAGGATTGCTCAGCCCTTATACAGGATCTAGGGAACTGCTGCTTCGGCCAAGTCAATTTCCCTAGAGATTACAACAACTGCACAAGCTAAAAATGAGTTAAGTGGGATACCAGTATGTGACTTTGTGGTGGCACTGTCTTTATCCCCAAGTAACTTCCTTTTGCCCATTTTTCCAGCTACAAGAGCATAGGTAACAGATGCAAATCGACTAAACAATCGTCGCAAGAGAATCACCAGCGCTATCAACACCAACAGTCAAGGGGGGTTGCCCAGTCCAGCCTTTTCCGGGCAAAGAGGGGCTCACTCTTGGCCTAGGGCGCACTACCTGGATACGTCCCACGCTGCGGGTTGCCACCAGCGATAAAAAGCATGTTTCAAATGGTCCGGCCCCTCCAGTGTGCAGGGAAGGCTGGGGGCCTAGTCCCACCCTAACCAGGGCCACCGGAATAAAGCAGATGCAAATGCGGGCAGAGAAAACTGCCTCGTAACAAGCATTTGCCTTGTAGGAACTCTGGGCAGATTAATATTGCGGACGAAGATCTCTATAGATCATCCACCCTTCTCATGGAAACTTGTAAGACTGCACTCAGGAATTAACTTGCCTTGCACTGGAAAGACTTGATAATAAGCTCAGGGCGCAGCTTCCTTTTATAGCGGTAGCTGCCCAAAAAGGCTGTCGCTTGGACTGCTGGAACTTGTGGTTCCATCTCACGCATGAGTGTTGTTAAGCGCTTTGACTGCTGGGACTTGTAGTTCCATTTTAAACATGAGTCATTGAACTATTTTTTTAATTACACATTTATTTAATGTAACAACAATATAACAAGCAAAGGAAAATGCAGGGAATAAAAAGACCTGCACTGACCCTCCCAGGCTTCCTGAAAAAGCTGTTGTATTTGTAATCCACAACAAACGCAGGATCATCCCCTCTAACAAATCCCCCCAGATTAGAGATCTCAAACGCATTAATCCTGTGAACTCTTCATCCAGAGGACCTGGCTTGGCAGTTCGGACTGGACTGTTCCCATGAGGCACAGGGTCAAGACTGATTTGCATATGGCCAGGTCTAAACTGGGATGGCATGGTGAGCAAAAGAATGATGGATTTAACGCAGATCTCTTGACTGGGGGTGAATGTTTTGATTTGTTCTGCATTCCGTCCATCAATTGTGTGTTTGTTGCTTTCTCGCCCTAAGTGCGCCGGGTATGCCCAGATGTGGGTACCGGGCTCACTGTGCCACTGGAATCAGGCTATCCTGGCTGATGAGGAGTGAAACCATGAAACCGGTCCTAGGATGCTTGTTTCCAGTCCAGGGAGGACCTGGCTTGGCAGTTCGGGCTGGACTGTTCCCATGAGGCACAGGATCAAGACTGATTTGCATATGGCCAGGTCTAAACTGGGGTGGCATGGTGAGCAAAAGATGATGGATTTAACCCAGATCTCTTGACTGGGGGTGAATGTTTTGATGTGTTCTTCAATCCGTCCATCAATTGTGTGTGTCTTTTGCTTTCTCGCCCTAAGTGCACCAGGTATGCCCAGACGTGGGTCTCGGGCTCACTGTGCCACTGGATTCAAGCTATCCTGGCTGATGAGGGGTGAAACCCTGAAACCGGTCCTAGGACGCTTGTTTCTGGTCCAGGGAGGACCTGGCTTGGCAGTTCGGGCTGGACTGTTCCCATGAGGTACAGGGTCAAGACTGATTTGCATATGGCCAGGTCTAAACTGGGGTTGCATGGTGAGCAAACGAATGATGGGTTTAACCCAGATCTCTTGACTGGGGGTGAATGTTTTGATTTGTTCTGCATTCCGTCCATCAATTGTGTGTCTTTTGCTTTTTCGCCCTAAGTGCGCCGGGTATGCCCAGACGTGGGTCCCGGCTCACTGTGCCACTGGATTCAAGCTATCCTAGCTGATGAGGGGTGAAACCCCGAAACCGGTCCTAGGATGCTTGTTTCTGGTCCAGGGAGGACCTGGCATGGCAGTTTGGGCTGGACTGTTCCCATGAGGCACAGGGTCAAGCCTGATTTGCATATGGCCAGGTCTAAACTAGGGTGGCATGGTGAGCAAAAGAAAGATGGATTTAACCCAGATCTCTTGACTGGGGTGAATGTTTTGATTTGTTCTGCATTCCGTCCATCAATTGTGTGTCTTTTGCTCTTCATCCACAGCCGCAATCAATGAACTAATCGGGTCAACACTAATTCAATGATATGAACCCCTATCAGGAGTGGGTAATTTAATAAAATAATTACTTGTCCATGGAGCAGGTTGCTTCATAAATCTACTTCTCCTGTAACAAAATCAACTTGCCCCTTTGGTGCCATATAGTGCAGCGAAACATTATGGCAGCAATCTCATTATATAAGAGCTCTGGTTAGCCTCTCTGATTATGCCAGGACTTGTACCATAGTAGTGTTTGAATGCTTGCAATCCCCTTATGTTGCCACGTTTCCGCAGATCTACATACTGGGGCTGAAGGTCGTGGTAAGCAATAGTTCCAGAGTTAGAATGCCCTTTTGAGTGTGCAAACCAACCAACTTGCATGTTTTAAGGGGTTTCAACCTTCTCTAATCTTTTCCCATTCTACGAAATGTTGGAAATTTACTCCTGACAATGGCAGACGTAAACTTTCTTCCAGAGTTGGGGAAAAAATGGTTGGAGGGAAAGTAAACTTGCAAACACTCAGATTTTCGCATGAGCAAATCTACACAAGCATATTTGCTCATGCTAAAATGCAGTTCACAAATATTTTCTGGGAGTACTATTTCTTGTCCTACTTCTGTAAATTCTTGGGAATTCACGAAAGCTGTATAGCTGCACTTAATGCAAGGACATATACCAGGGGTGCACTTTTGAGACTTTCTTTAATAACTGGGCCCCTAATTTGGTCTGGCGTTGACCGTGACCTTTTGTGTTTATTATAGCTCTCTCTCTCTCTCTCTGTATCAGCTGGCTTCACTGTGAGTGACAGCATTCTGCTCTTTCACAAGGAGCATATTGAGACCAAAAAACAATTTTTGCTTTTGCCAATATTTGTTATAATGGTGAGGGCCTGGCAGCTCCCACACCAAAAAGGATTTACAAAAACAAGTCGCACATTGACAGAACTAAAAAGCTGACCATCAATTTCAGACCTACTGGCTTTGCCAATGCTTGTTTATTTTTGTTTCCCATAATCTTATTGAAGCTGGTTACACTGGTTTTCCATTATGAATATTTTTGGGAAATACTAGCATGCATCAACACGTGTTACTAAATGATGCTGCAAAAAAATGGTACCTGAAATTTTACAGTAGATTAACAAAATGTTTTTTTTCCTGCTTTCATTTTTTAATGAACATTTTATTTTGAAAGCAAAGAATCATCAATCTTGCTTTCAAGCTTCTGTAAATATTTGCATAAAATCAGAGAGCATTCTGGGAGCATTATATATAGCCTCATATTGCTAAACTTAGAAAATGTGTGTTCACATTTTTATACTGGAACCACTGTCAGTAGTGCAGTCGGAGCTTACAACATTTACTTAGAGCGCTCACCCCAATAATAAAGGCTTTCAATTAATGAACCATAAATACAAGTTGAACAGCATTAACATATGGGCAAAAATATTACCTTAACTGCAGACAGTGCCCTTCCCTGATCCATAATGTGGTGCTGCAAACTGGCAGCCAAAGGGGTTGTGCTGCAGGGGTTTGGGCCTTCTTGTCCCAAGGACACAATACACATGAAAACTTTTTGCCTTTGACCCCAAATAATATGTCCCGGGAGTCGGGCTATAGGAATTCCACATCCCTGCCTATGCTCCCCGTATTTTGGTATATTTTTGTGGGCAACCTCTGGGTGCATATATTGGTTTCTCCATGCGCATGTATTGGTCAAGACCTTTGCCAATCCTCCACTGAGGAAGGGTCTTTGTCTTTTCACCTGCAAGCTGTGTCCTTTTAGTTGCAGAAGTATTAAGCATGTAAGTTTTATGGCAAATCACATCTGATTACGTGAACAAAGTGGCATATAATGGCTGAATACTTGATTCTGGGAATTCATGTATTGTGCTTTAATTTGGCATTGCCCCCTTCTCAAAGCCATATCATAGCATCTGTTTGGTCGGATACTGTGGATGAATTTTTGCTTTTAACCAGGGTGCATGAATGTTGGTTGTGGGCTCCCAAGAATGCTCTGTTGGACCAAAGTCTTTCAAGGATAACAAATACCTTAGGTGCTTGTTCCGAAATTCAGAGTCTAGAATGGATTTCACTTCGTACTCTAGTTCCACTTGGATCAGAATTGGAGAAGGATTTGAAAATGCTTTAGAACTTGCTGATTTAAGCAAAGAGGTATCAAATACCGGTTGTACATGTGAACCAAATGGCAATTTCATTTTGTAGATTAGTGGATTAATCTGTGCAATAATCTTAGGTAAAAAACAAACCATGGACGAAATTTACTATGCTGCGGAAATGAAAGATTTACGGTTGATCGCCATACACTATCTGGTCTGTGGTGGCTGGAGGAAATGGGCTCCCCACCCTGCCCGTCCTCTACAGTGAAAAATCTGGGCGTAAAATGGGATTCTGACCTGACCTTTGCGACCCAAATACGGTCTATTACATCTTCCTGCTTTGGCATCCTGAAAGGGCTGAGGAAATTTTTGTATTTACTCCCTGAGAGCTGTCGAAAATCAGTTGTTCATGCCACAGTGACCTCAAGGCTAGACTATGCCAATAGTCTGTATCTTGGTCTTCCGGCATATCTGATAAAGAGACTGCAGATGGTGCAGAATGCGGCTGCGAGATTGATCAGAAGAGTGCCTTTTAGACAACATATCTCTCCGCATATCAAACAGCTCCATTGGTTGCCGGTTGTGAATCGGATAAAATTCAAGGCCTTGACAATTGCGTTCAAGGCCCAGAGAGGTAGCTGCCCCAACTACATTAAAAAACGCATTCGCCCCTATCAGCAAATGCCTTCTTTACGATCTAACTCACAGAATTTGCTGTACGTTCCCCAATTTGCAAAATCTCGCATTGGGGGCAGGGCCTTCTCAGTGGTATCAACCAGATTATGGAACTCCCTTCCTGATAGACTTCGACTAATTCCGTCTGAAGGGGAGTTCAGGAAAGCTTTAAAGACATGGCTCTTTAGTCTAGGCTAGCTAGGAAAGTACCTTGCCATGTCCTTCTGCCATGTTACACCCCCCATGTCTTGCTGGACTGTGTTAGCGCCGGGACACCTCTGTTTGAGGTAGCTGATGCGCTTTATAAATGTATATGTATTGTATTGTATCTCTAGTTTTATATGTGGGACCTCTTTGGTGTTTTTGTATGCTTGTATGCTGTATTCAGCATTTGCAGTCGTTAAATGTTGTTAAAATCATAGCCAGATTGTTCGAATGTCATATGTTCTATCACACTCTGTGGACACATGGGAATCACCCAAAGGCTGTAGGAATGGTGAAAAATAAGGATGCCTACCATACAAATTAAAATAAGGGGAGTATTCAATTGAAATGTGTCTGGAATTAAAAACTATTTTAGTTAGCCATATTAGAACTACACAAGAACTTGGTGTATCTGCCATATAGCAACACTGGTACTGCTTCAAACTTTAGTTGACTCTCTCGGTGTGTACATCAGATTGAGGGTGAAAACTAGTTGAGAGTGCAGAGTTAATATGCAGTGCAGAGCAGCAGGCTAGCCATAACTAATAAGTAAAGTGTGAACCACAGTCTGAAATTATTTGCCTAGGCAAACCTAGTAATCGTATTGTGTGAATCATCAGTAGTTGTGCTAACTGTACATTCCTAGGTAGCCCTTGACATAGGATAAAATGTGCCATTTTTGTTAAACGGTCCGCTATGACCAGTATAGAATCTTCCTTCTGATCCCTGGGTAATGCAGTGAAACAATCTATAGATCTGTGCTCCCGAGGCTGATTGGGGGTTGTCAAAGGTTAAAGAAGACCTCGAGGTTTGGAATCAACTGCTTTGGCCTGGGCACCCATACTAAATCTTAAACCCCTTGTATCACATTTCTTCATAATGTGGGCCACCAAAACCTTCTTTGAAACAGTTCTAAAGGTTTGCAACTCAAAGGGTGACCTGATGTAGGTACCACATGGCACCAATAATAAACCAGAAGCTCTAGTTCTTTAGGTGGTACAAATAGTTTTTTTGATCATGGAATGGTAATCCTGAAATTATCCTTTGAGGTTGATTTTGTTCCGCCAATTTAATTTTTAGATCTTATTAAACCTTTTCAAACCTTTTTTTAGAAATATTTGTCTGCTGCCCCCTATAACTTGATGTGGTTTTAAAATAGTGACTCTTGATTCTTCTCAAGTACTTTCATTTGTTTCTTGTCTGGTTGAAGCATCTGTTTTTTTGTTTTGGGCTCCTGGTCTAAATGTCACTATAAAATCTAATTCAGCAAAGAATAGTATGTAACGCAATTGTCCAGGAGTCTGCAAGCGGAAAGAGCACATGAATTTAATGTTGCAGTATGGTATGTTTGGCTTCCATAGGTAGTGACGCCCTTTTCAAAATGCCTCTTTAATATACAAGAGCTCTTTTTGTGCAATTATATAATTACAGTCTGCGGAATATAATTTTCTTGGCATAATTGTGACTCGGTGTAATTGACCATTATCTTCATGTATTTGCGAAAGGATGGCTCCATTTGCCTCACTTGAAGTGTCGGTTTCTACGATAAATAGTCAGTTAGAATTGTGATGGATCAAAACTGGGACGGGGCTAAAAGTCTTTTTTAACCATTGAAAACCCTGTTTGGCCTCAGTTGCCCACCGTAATGGTATCTTTTTATGCAAAAAGTGAGTAATTGGTGTAGTGACATGAGAAAAATGATCTATGAACCACCAATAAAAATTGGCAAACATTGTATATCTCAAACTGACATAGGTGGTGGCCAGTCTTTGATGCTTGGACCTTTAGTTCTGCCATACTAATTCCATTAAGAGACCGAATCACAGCAGGAATTTCTACTGTGGTCACATGAAAATCCCATTTAGACAATTTACATTATAAAAAACACTGACTGTTTTTGAGATCTTAGAAAGGTAATAAGTGTAAACTCAATAAGTTGAGTATTGATCCCATATACAATTTGTATTTTCAATTTATAGAGTATTTTTGGTAAAGGCCAACACGTGTTTCACGACGCCAAGTCGTTTCATCAGGGCCATAAGATATTTTACATATGCAAATGCATGTTCAAAAATTCACTGAGACGATATTATTATGGGTAATGGATTTTAGTAATTAGATGAAAAATTCTTGTTAGATTTTGAAGGATACTGTAGATCCAGTGTGTATATTTCTTCCAAAAGGCAATATTCAAACCAGAGTATTGGTACAATAGCCGAACGCTGATACTCTGGTTTGAATATTACCTTCCAGAAGAAATATACACACTGGACCCACAGTATCCTTGAAAATCTCAGAAGAATTTTTCATCTAAGTACTTAACTGCATCACCCTTGAACAATATTGTCTCTGTGAATTTTGAACATGCATTTGCATATGTAATATATCTTATGACCCTGATGAAGCGACTTGGAGTTGTGAAACACGTGTCGGCCTTAACCAAGAATACTCTATAAGTTAAAAATAAAAATTTATATTGTACTAATACTCATCTTATTGAGTTTACACTTGTTACTTTTCTTAGACCTCAAAAACAGTCAGCGTTTTTTGTATTGAACACAGGACAGGAGGGTTTGGTCCTGTTATTTCTTTTGGGGTCAAAGCCTATTAGAGTGCCTCTGTTGCCTCCCCTCTTGCTTTGTAGCAAACAATTTACAATATAGTTGGCTTTTTTTAAGGCCAATTATAGATCACAAACGTTGTTATACGTGAATCTTCATCCTGCAATAGGATCAGGATGTCATCAATATACACAATCACAAGTCAATAAAGAAATTCCTTCAAGACATCATTTATGAAATACTGGAATGCCTCCGGGACATTACATAACCCTAATGGCCTTACGTATAATTTAACCAAGCCAAATCGAGTTTTAAATGCAATTTTCCACTCACCCCCAACCATCTTACCCTAACCAAGTGGTATGCCCCTCTCAAGTCCAGCTTAGTGGAAATATTGGCTTCCTTCACTTCATCAAGTAACACAAGGATTAACAGGAGTGAATATTTATTCTTGACTTTTATCTTGTTCAATGCCTGTAGGCAATACAGGTTTGGCTAAAAAAAATAGTGGTGCGATAGTGGATTGATCCATTAGCTAAATTTGTATTCAAATATGATCTTGAATGAGAATTTTTACTGTCAGTAATAGTGTAAATTCTGCATTTGGGCACCTCACTCCCAGGAACTATGTGTACGTGACAGAAGGGATGTGGAATTCCTATAGCCCAACGCCCAGGACATATTGTTTGGGGTCAAGGGCAACAAGTTTTCATGTGTATTTTGTCCTTGGGACGAGTAGGCCCAACCCCCTGCAGCACAAACCCTTTGGTTGCCAGTTTGCAGTAACACATTATTGATCAGGGAAGGGCACTGTCTACAGTTAAGGTAATATTTTTGCCCATATGTTAATGCTGTTCAAACTTGTATTTGTGGTTCATTAATTGAAAGCCTTTATTATTAGGGTGAGCGCTCTAAGTGAATGTTGTAAGCTCTGACTCCACTACTGACAGTGGTTCCAGTATAAAAATGTGTACATACGTTTTAAAAGTTTAGCAATATGAGGCTATGTATAATGCTCCCAGAATGCTCTCTGATTTGATGCAAATATTTGCAGAAGCTTGAAAGCAAGATTGATGATTCTTTGCTTTCAAAATAAAATGTTCATAAAAAAATGAAAGCAGGAAAAGAACCATTTAGCTAAACTACTGTAAAATTTCAGGTACCATTTCTTTGCAGCATCATTTAGTAACACGTGTTGATGCAGGCTAGTATTTCCCAAAAATATTCATAATGGAAATTCAGTGTAACCAATTTCAATAAGATTATGGGAAACAAAAATAAACAAGCATTGGCAAAGCCAGTAGGTCTGAAATTGGTGGTCATCTTTTTAGTTTTGTCAATGTGTAACTTGTTTTGGCCTGGTTTTTGTAAAACCTTATTGGTGTGGGAGCTGCCGGGCCCTCACCATTATAACAAACATTGGCAAAAGCAAAAATTGTTTTTGGTCTCAAAAAGCGCACACTGCCACACTATTTACTGGCACTGAACAAAACTACTTTGTGTGCCGATATGCTCCTTGTAAAAGAGAAGAATGCAGTCACTCACAGTGAGGCCAGCCAATACAGAGAGAGAGAGAGACAGAATTTTAATAAATGCAAAAGGTCACGGTCAATGCCAGACCAAATTAGGGCCCAATTATTAAAGAAAGTCTCAAAAGTGCACCCATGGTATATGTCTTTACATTAAGTGCAGCTATACGGCTTTCGTGAATTCCCAAGAATTTACAGAGGTAGGACAAGAAATAGTGCTCCTAGAAAATATTTGTGAACTGCAATTTAGCATGAGAAAATATGCATGTGTAGATTTGCTCATGCGAAAATCTGAGTGTTTGCAAGTTCACTTTCCCTCCAACCACTTTTTTCCCAACTCTGGAAGAAGGTTTACGTCTTCCATTGTCAGGAGTAAATTTCAACATTTCTCAGTATGGGAAAAGATTAGAGAAGAGTTGTTGAAAACCCTTAAAACATGCAAGTTAGGAGGTTTGCACAGACTCAAAAGGGCATTCTAACCCTGGAACTATTGCTTACCACTACCTTCAGCCCAAGTATGTAGATCTGATTAAACGTGGCAACATAAGGGGATTGCAAGTATTCAAACACAACTATGGTATGAGCCCTGGCATAATCAGAGAGGCTATATCAGAGCTCTTATGTAATGAGATTGCTGCCATAATTTGTCGCCACACTAGAGTGTGTACCAAAGGGACAAGTAGATTTTGTTACAGGACAAGTAGGTTTATGAAGCAACCTGCCCAATGGGCAAGTAGATATTTTATTAAATTCCACACCCCTGTGACAGTCATACTATCGGCGGCGCAGTACTCTGCCTTTTCTTCATTGAAAACATCTGCAAACAGACTATAGCCTCATGAAATCTGCACCTCTTTGTCAGCTACGTTAGCTACTTTGTAACTCCCTACTAAAGACTGAACTGGCTAATTGTATTCTTTTTCCGTCTCAACAAAGCAATTGTTAGTGTAATGCTCTGACATAAATGTGATGGAACATTTCTCCCACTTGATACCCGGATTATGGTAAATCAGCCAGGGCATCCCCAGGGTGCAACTGTATTGTGGTGCATCATTTACAATAAATTTAATAGCTTCACTATGTCTATCTTTTTTCCCCAAACACCATACCATGAGTTCCACAGCATTTTTTACGAAGGGCCCTGAACAAGGAGGCGTTCCATCAGCCGCTACTACTGCCTCATGGTTCTCTTTTGTTTCTGAGGAAATTTTCAATTTTTGTCAACACACAAATGGCTCAAAATTTACATTTTTGAACCATTTGTGTGTTGATAAATGTCTGATAGCGTAGGAGTTGGCAATCGTCTGAATGTTAGTGCAACTAGAGTTGAACATGACTATGGTCACAGATACTAAAAAGTGACCTGCCGGAGTTTCAAGGTATTCCCTTTCTCCTATCTTGAACAATCGAGTTTTCCTTCTGCGGCTCCCCCAGTGATCTCAGCTATGTTTTTCATAGGATTGACCTTATTTTGGGTTTGACAGAGCATTCTTTCACATAATGGCCCTTTTTGCTACAAAACAAACATAGGCCATTTCGCTAGTGAACCTCCTTTTCTTCTCGGGTAAATGGAGACCTCATGCTGCCTATCTCCATGGGTTCTGTGCCAGTTTCGTTGCTGCTTATTACCAAAGGTTTGAAAGCCCAAACTTGTTTAGAGTTTCTTAGGTTCTTATCACTTTGCTTCTGATCCCCGTTTCTATCACTAAGACGTTGATCTAGCCTCACAGTTAATTTGATGAGATCTGAACAGTTGGTGGGTGAGTATCAGTCTCCGCAAGAAGGCCCTTAAGATCATCTTTTAAACCCTGATAGAAAGGAGCAGAACTCCAACCCCACCCCCTCCCAGGGCAGGCCGTTTCAGCCACTAGTCTATTAAACTGGGACAAATGAACATGTAATTCCTTAATGCCTTGCTTTAACTCTGAAAGTTCCTTATCTGTGGAGAGTGTGAATGCTCTCCTAAAAAACCTTAGCAAATTCTGCCTTGAAAAAGATGGGTTGTAAAGTATGGAGTGCTCTTGATTGACCAATGGAACTGCCCAAAGTAATTCCCTCCAAATATATTATAAAAAATGCAGGAATGTGCATCCAGGAATGCTGTAGGATGGCACATAAAATGCAGCTGCAGTTGTGTGAGAAATAGTTACACTTTACCAGGGTCTCCTGTGAATTTTCAGCAAGAAATCTCCAAAGTTCCAGAGCTCCAGGGTGACCAGCCTGCTTCAAGTATTCGGCCTTTATCTACTACAGCAGCTACAGTTTCAGCGGCAGCCACTCAGAGATGATTTTTCTTCTAAAAAAAACTGACAAAGTCCCTTTCTGCATTGGGACTTGAAGGAATGGTCAATGTAAAAGTCACAGTCTGTTTCTGAATTGGGACTGTGAAACTTTTCAAACTTTTTGACCTATAGATTTTCACTGCAACCAATCCACTTATTGTATCTGACTAGGGCTCAATCGCAATCAGTCTCAAATTTCACGTAGGTACCAGTATTCCAATTCCATAGACTGTTATTGGTGCTATTTTAACTTAAATCTTTCAAAATTCATATCTTTGGTTCCCCATATTGAAGTTTTGTCGTTTTGGTCTTACTTTACTCATAAACGTTTTCTGTTTATTTTAAAACTGGTTGTGTACATTTATAGTCTTTTTATGACGTTTTCTACTGTATTTGCACTGCTGAACCACATATTGTCTTTAATCTAATGCTGACTGCTTTGTGTCACATTACTAGGGATCGAGCACAGGTTTATTTTATCTAACTTTTGTGACATCTAGCAGGTAGTAGCCTCATCCTTGGAGGTGGAAATAATAATCCACTTTCCTACAATTGATATTGGTGTTTTCATTTGGATTACAGAGGTATTAATTTTATAAGTGTTACTCTCAAAAGTAGCAATAGTGAGCAGTCAGGGCTCAGTAGAAGAGGTGGTAAAGGGGTTAGGACTAGGTCTGGGTGGTGAACTCCGTTCGCGGAGTGTGCAGAGTTTTTCGTACTGCACGGAGCTCGCGAAGTTCTGAAAAACTCCGCTCCGCGTAGCGGAGTTTTTCCACGCTTGTTGGCGAGTGAGGAAATTTCAACGCTAGACTGCTTCCCAGCAAGATTTCTCAATGCGGGTGTTCGCGGATGGTCGCTACCGCTTGTGTTGAGAAACCTTCTGTTCACGTTGAGGAAGCTGCCGCTAGAGTAGAACTTCTACTCAAGCGACAGAAAGAAGCTGCACCCTCTTGTGCTGCGCAAGATTCCGTTCGTGCTGAATTTACCGCGCTAGACAAGCACTGGGCGCTAAAAATCTGCACAAACGGCGCATGGTCACGCACTCTGCGTAGCTTGGCAGAGTTTTTTTGTCACTTCGTGGAGTACTGCATAGAGGAATTCCGCAAACTCCGCCCAGGCCTAGTTAGAATTCACACTTGATAAGCTCAAGTAATCCTCTGAATTATATATTTTACGATGTGCTCTGCAACTTGGCCTCTCCACTCCCCATCAAATGTCTTCTGATATCTTTGCACAGGCAATGTGTCTCAATGTGTGCAAAGTGTCCTGTGAAGTGATAATAGCAAGTTGGCCACCTTAATTCTGTTGGGGTTTGTAACTCTCTGGGGTAGCTCATAGGAACCCTAGACTCAAGGGACCAAGTTCCTCTTATGTAAGAGTGGGTAAAGACTTGCTCCAATCTGAAATTCAAGAGTACCTAAATGTGAAAATGGAATTTGCAGTCCTGTCGCTTGAATTCTAAATATAGTGTAGTGAGACTGTATTACACCTATAACCTGTGTTCTATATCACTGCTCAGCCTGCTTATGTAATAATGTGAGAATGGCGTGGCATGTGTGAGTCAGCTGGGACTTGGAGGTTCAGCAGGAGATACTAGTGGGTTGTCCTACTGACCTACTTACATCATACATGCTTCTTTCCCTTGAAGCATACATCTAACTTACTTAATAAAGAAATACCTTACAACAACTGTTGACTCATGTTTGACTACAAAGGATCTTGTGTTACAGCACTAGCAGCAAGATTTTAAAATACCCTAAGTGTGCTGAAGATAAGGAAAGGACATCCGTATAATGAAAGTGAAGACAACTTGAAGAGGCCAGACCAACCCACAAATGTCTTTCACACCAGACAGCTTTAGATTAAATTCAGTGCTGTAGAAATCGATTGTAGCACACTAATCATTCCATGAGACTCTTAGAGTAGTGTTCAGCACCAGATAGGAGGTAAAAAATGCAGGCCACAGAATAAAGGTACAGAAGAGAATAGTGCATGAGGTGGACACTACCTATGGAGTATTTTTAAATCTAGATTCTACAGGAACATAAAAAGCATTGTGCTGTGTTTGTGGAACCAGCTTTAGTAGCTAGATGGGAAGATGACTGTAGTTGTTAAAAAATACATATAATATATGCCAAGAAAGGAAAATTTAAAAAAGGCCAAAGAGAACTGATGAGTGAAGTAACCCGCAGCTGTGAAAAGTACGTTTTACTGACACCCTTGAAGATGTTTTGCAGCTGTGTCAGACTTGAAGAACTTTCACAGGTATCCTAGCAGCCTGTCTCAACCCTCTGATGACCACTCTGATTGACCCAGACCAGGAGGTATTTATTTATGCATTCACTGCTCCTTGACATATATCCCCGTGGTGGATGGCGGACTGGGGGTCTCCAACCTAATACAATATTAACAAGCTGTGCAGCTTTGCTTCTTCGTAGAATGGCATCGGAGCGAATCTACGAAGCACTGGTGCTTGATGGACTGGGCGATAGCTGGGGTACATACATGGAAACTCCCATGGCTGCCACGTAAACACATGGCCTGGGGATGATATTACTTTCCTGTCACTAGGACAACTCCTGGGACTCAGTGGTGACTCGAGGCGGCCTGACCACATTCCCTTTGCCGATGACACCAATCTTAGGCAATACAGACTTTGCCCCTGACATCTACTCCACAGTTTTTGCCACTTAGCAACAAGTAGGGAGTAGATCAGTGGGGCATCTCTTTGATGAAGTTGGGATCATCTCATTCGACCAACTGATGGTGGACTATTGACTCGGGGTGGGGGGTTCTGCATGTTCCCCATGAGCACAGGGGGAGCCTAGTACCAAGAAATGACAACGCCATGATGTGCCGGGATTTCCTAGTCCCCTAACTAATCCATCATGCCACCATCCCATAGGTAATAATGGAGTTTACACAGGTCACTATGTAGGAACTACTTGCTTGGGTCCTAGTTCTTTTTCCAGTTCATATCCAACAATAAAAGTCTTCTGAAAACTTCCCCCATTGCGTGTCAGCGTTCCCTGGTGTTAGTACGATTCTGTTTTTTTCGGTTCTCCTCCTCCTTCCCTGTATTTTCGCTGGTACATTGTGCTACTGCTATCACGACACATTCCAGCTTCGTGGTTCCATCACTGACTGGCACGGTGGCTTCCATAGGAGAACTTCCTGCCTTCAAATCAAGGACCTTCTGAACCAATTGTCTCTCCATGCAACCAGAACATTCCCTTTATATGAAAGCTGGAAAATGAGTGTTCAAAGTCTTTGAAATCTCCTTACTAAGATTCCATATTTCTAGCAATGGTTTTGCCATGGATACCACTAAAGGCAAATCGGTTCAGAGCCGGAGGTTAGTTGGATTTTGTAATTCATACAGACAGTTTTTACAGGAATTTTCAACAATTATTGCACCCACTATTCAACTTACTAAGAACGGGCATCCATTCAGGGGGGATTGGTCGAGAAGAACAAGCTCTGTCTTTCAGGACAGTAAAGGCTGCCTACACCTCTGCACCTATTTTAAAACACCCTGATGTACACCCGCCATTTACTGTAAAGACTGATGCCTCGTCCTATGTATTTGGAGGTGTCTGTCCCAAGGCGATTCAGGAACTGATCTTAGAACCCTATCAGGTGCTGAACGAAACTCCACCATATATAACCAGGAACTTACAGCCATAAAAGATGCCTTTGTAGACTGGAAACATTACCTGGTAAGGGCAACTCATTCGAAAAGCACAAGAATATACTCACACACGACCTGTATTGCTTCTTTATAGGCTAGCTCGAGCTCCATGGGCGCTCCATCATAGAGATTGTTAAGTCATGAGCATAAGAACAATCATTTTGATATTTTTTATTTATAATCTTTTTTTAGAGAGAAAATATTTTAGTTCGTATTGATACAAAAAGAAAAATCTGATTATACAAAGTTAAAAACATGTTTGTGAGAGCACAAATTGTTAATAAATGCTAACTTACAGTTATTCTTCATTGTAATACATCACATATTTTTGTCTATTGTGCTGAAAAAAAATCTGGAAACTATACATATGTGGTAAAACCGATAGCAGTAGTGACTTTTAATACGTCCTCTATAAAATCAACCACACATAGCCATTCTAACCTCATACACAGCAGCATGCTCACACACTCACATCTCACACTTAGAACTACCCAACCATGCAAACATACACCGATGGAAGTAATGGAAAGAAAATTTCAAAGAATATCCGCACTGGTGTTGTCAGTTGGGAGTTTAAAACAGCCAGGTCAACGCATGTTTCGGTGGGAATGACAGCTATCTTCCTCCTTCATCAGGACCACCCATTTGACTAATTTTAGGTGAGTGGTAGGGGGTATATGTATACATAGAATGCTGACCGTCAAAGACCCCTTGCTTGTTACTTTGAATTGGCAACTGGTGGGTCCAACATTCTCGCCCAGAAGAAGGCTGAGTCCAATATGTTGAGCCCGAGGTAAGAGTACAATTTATGACTTTCTTGACCCAGTTGTTGCAAAAAATAACAGGAATATCCAGAAGTACTGACTAGTAAGAAGCATTGATATGCTCACTGCTATCCTATGCTCACTGCTATCCTATGCTCATATGGTATCATATGTTTAGGCTGCACCCTTGTATGCTAGCACGGGCTGATCAATGTGCCATGCTTATGCTCCATAGTGGCTATCTCTGATCGCGTCTCGTATCGGGCGTGTCTGACTTTTCGGGCACATCATTCGATCACTGTTTGTATGGATAATAAACATGAATTATATCCAGGGTCACTGGAATTGTGTGGCAGGAGAGGGCCAAATTATGCGGCAGGGTTGAATAAATTATACAGCATGAAAAGGCAAATTATGTAGCATAATGCAGCACATTTAATAGTATTACTTAATTATTTTGTCATTTTTTTTATAGCCTTTATTTATTGGTTGTTTTCATTTGAAAAACATTGCAAACATGTCGAATTTTTTTCCCCTTCATTTTTTAACTTAGTAACACTGTCTAGGCATTGGTTGCACCTCATTAGTCCCAGTTTAACACCCAAATATAGCAAAAGGCAAACAGAAAGCTGACCAGTCAAGTTTTGAAGAGGGCCTGTGTCACTGCATTTTCAGTAACTTCTAAACCATTTGAGCTAGAAACAATTTTTTTGTTAGTCTGCAGATGATGTATAATTCGGCAAATCTATAATTATTCGAAAATTCGCCGCGCCCGCACAATCGCATATTTCCAGTGGCCCTGATTATATCTAACCTCCCATGTAATGTAAAAATGCAAGAAATGTTTCATGCTCATTGCTGGTTTCCCGTTTTGATTATCATTTCACATACAAACTGGCAGTTGACACGGAGAGGGCTGATGCTCTGTGTTGTGATCTCACTTTGCTCATTTATTATATTAGTAGTAGTAGATGGAATATTGTTGTATGATCACTCTGTTGTCATGGTGCTTCCCTAAGAAATCAGCTGGACTGACAGTTGCCTGTAGTATTGAGCATCCTTGTGGCAACTCTGTGCACGAGGATGCTATGTTTGTGTTCAAGGTGTATTCTATGGGGCCTATTAGCAAGGCGGGCGGATCGCCACCGCCGGTCGGGCGGTGGCGATCCGCCTGCCAAAACAGCCCGCCGGACGGCCATTTACCCCTGCCACATTAGCATGGCGGGGGGTACCGCGGTGGACGGAAAGACCGTCCGCCGCCTTTTCGCCGTTGCGGGCCCCCGGGGGGTGGGGGGATGGGGGGCTGCACTTGGGGGGTACCATTGGCATGGACAAGGTGGCAGGCACCGCGCGGTGCCTGTCACGTTGTGCATGCGCCAATGCACAACATGCATTTTCAACATTGTGGCGGGTACTGCTTACAGCACTGCCCGCCACAATGTTGAATATGCGGAATGCGACCGCCAGGGTGGCGGTCGCATCCTAATGGGCCCAGCGGGACCGCCGCACCTCTGGCGGTCAGTCCCGTTTACTGGTACGGTGGCGGGCGGACTTTGTCCGCCCGCCATCATAATGATGCCCTATGTTCGGGAGTTGAATGGTACCTGTGAGGACCATCGCAACATTAGTCAGTTCCTGGATGTGCCCCGCAGATGCCGGACGCTTCTGGTTGTGGGTGTGATAATATATGAATAAACTTCAACAAATTATCTTCGTGTCTCCAGAGTTCCTCATTAAATTGCTGTTGGCTGGAGAGAGGAGCACCACACATTGAAGAGCTGTAACTATATAAAGCCTTTCACGAGAATTGATGGCTTGAAGGACCTCGTTATTGCAACATAAATTGGTGACGAGGATGGAATGCAACACTCTGTCTGGACCTTTTGAGTGAGTAGACATGGTATCTGGTCCTCCTGGCATTCTTGCTCTCACTGCATCTCCAGTGCATCCTGTTTCATCTTTTCTACAGAAAGTCCAACAATGTCAACAAGGGATCAATCCAGATACTTGGACACAGGAGGAGCCAAAAAACTGAAGAAAGAAAGAAACTTTTATTTCATAAGCGTGCTTTACATGTACAGGAACAATTTATTCAAGGAACGGTCTTAATTTGTTAAACCTCCTCCCCTCCCCCCCCCCTCGTACGGTAGCAAGGTATGCAGGACAAAGAAGGATGATGGAGTTAGTGACTCACTATTTCTGGTGGCCAGATCTCATTCAGTCAGTCTGTTAAGAACAATATTAATCCGTGTTCGCACATTTGGCTTTTAAAAACATTGTTTCAGGAAGGGAAGGGACTGTGTCGGTAAAAACGGATTGTATTTGTTCTTTGTTTCTAGTATAGCAAGACGGACATTATTGCAGGGGGCTTACTTAGAGGAGATATTTTGAGGCAGGGCACGCTCTCGTTTTTAGGTCTCGCCCTGAAAGCCAGCGCTTCAGCGCTGGCTCTGGGCGAGACATTTTGTAGTGTGGGCTTGCAGAAATGCGACCACAACTTTTGGCTGGCCTAGAGCATGCGAGAACGCGCGCAGTAACGCGCATTCCTCGCATGCTCCAGGCCATCTGCCTTTGATGTCACTTGCTCCTCCCCCTCCCCCACCACAGAGCGCTTCTCGGGGCCGCGCGGCCGTGTCACTTTCATGGCCGCGAGTCACTTGTTCTCCCGCTCCTCCCCCCTCCCCCACCACAGAGCGCGTCGCACGGCCGCGCGGCCAATGCTTGTTGTCTGAGCTAGTAGATGTCGTTTTGTTGCAGGCGGGTGGATCATGTATGTGCTTAAATGGTCGAGGTAATTATTAGTAAGAATTGCATTCTTATGCATAAACCAATTTTAAATGGCCTTCTTCTGGTGACGTATCTGTCTGGTGGTGTCGTTTCTATTTTACTCTAAATTGCATCACGTTTAGGGTATGTTTCAAACATCCTAATGCTTAACTACAGTCAGATAAGTTTGTGCATTTTTTTCTAGGAATCTAAACCCCTTAAACAGAAACATGATTTGCACTTTTGAAGAATTACCGAAGGTCAGTTGTCGCACAGTATGTAAAGCTTACACTGGAGAAAATGTGGCAGTTTTCCAATCTTAAAGCGCAAAGAATTGCTTTCATACGTGGGGAGCAGACGTGTGGGGTTTGGTACTCTGATTACAAGTTAGCGTGATGCTTCACTTAGCTTCCTGTACATAGTTTTCAATACATATATACTTTTAAGAACAACCCTGGCCTTAAACTACCATAATATTCTCTGTTCAGAATTCTTTATATTTATTATGAGACCAGCAACAGTTTTCGTCCATGCATCAAGAATCTAGGAACAACACTATGATCTCCCAAATGACACTTTCTAGACTTCCCTTTTCTATCCCTCCATTATCCTATTCAATGCAACTAACAGACTCGCATGTCCACCGCTCAAATTAACACACATTTCCCTATACTAACCCACCATTAATCCTTTCTGGGTTCCGGAGTAGTGTGCTTGCCACTCGCCGAAAGCGCTTCGATACCTCGTCAGGGGTAGTAAGCACTATATAAATAAAATTACAATACGGATACTCAACAGCTGGCCATGATGCCTGCGTGTTAAATAACCAGATCCCACTCTCGATTAATACCCGTTCATAGCACATTTACACCTATGTCTACTCTTTCTTCTGGGGCTCCTTCCTTCTACATTCTGCACCTCTATGTAATATTGTTTGCATTTTAATTTAATGCACAGAACCTTCAACATCTGTTACTTGAGCAAAGCTGATGCTTCAACATTAGTTAGTCTTTGTTGATGGCATTTATTGGGTCTAGTGTTTGTGGAAAACTTGCTGCAAGCCAGAAACATATGAGTGATGGTGGAAAGATGGTTGAAGGAGTGTGAATGTTTTCTAACTGTATATATAATGTTATAATATAGACCATCCTGTTGGAAATGTTTTTTTTTTTAATGTAACTAAACCATCTTGTGGTATCGCACTGTCATTTACAGACGGCATATTTTCTATTGAAATGGCCACTACATTCAGTTTTACTGATAAAACAGTGCATTGATAATGTGTGGAAATCGGGTTTCAGTGAATATTTATGATTTATGTGTCACCAAGTAAAATGTCTTGATTTGATCCTATTAAAATCTTTGTTTCCATCACACTTCAGATATACAAAAAAGTGCTTTCATTTTTGCTTTCCTAACTGCTGAATGTGTACAGTTCATTTACAAGTATTTACTTATCATTGAGTGTTATTGTAATAATAATAAAAATGTCATCCTTTCACACTCCCTGTACCCCAGCAAGATTGTCACACAATTCACTTTACTTTCTCTGACTACAAAGTGAGAGGCGTTTGTAAACACTAATACCCATGTAAAACGAGCATTGGCATAGCCAATAGGTCTCGATTTTGGGACCTTATAAGTATTTAGTTATGCAGCACAATATCCTTGGTGCAATAACATGAACTGTTGCATGGCTAAGCACTTATAAGGTCCCAAAGGCGAGACCGATTGGCGATGCCAATGCTTGTTCTTAGCTGTTCCCTGACCGTCCAGCTCACACCATCCATACCCTATGTAAATCTAGCAGCAGCTCAGGTGTGCCGTTGGCAAGCCCATCTGTGCCCGTCCTCGCCCGGATTGCACCTAGGGCTAGCCAAGCTGCCCGTTTATCCAGCACTCTCTTGTAGGTTACTCAATATACAAAGCAAGAATTATTGAAAATTAACAGGTCAGTGAACTGCCATCATAGGTTTGACTGTGCTACTCTTACTGATACAGTTGTTTGCCCTAACTGCCATCATTCAATTGTGCTTTCCTCCTATACATGCTGCCCTTTTCCAGATAGAGGGGAGATTAAATCCTCCCCTGCTACTAAAGTTTTAGAAGGTAGAGCTCTGTGATTCCCTTCTTGCCTTATTAAATGTTAGGTCTTTACCCAAACATACTATTGATTTATTTAACCTTCTGTCCCCTGTTTGTTGGCATATTGTGTTCTTGACTGAAGCCTGTATTATTGATTCCTAACTTTCAGAAATTGTGATGGCCATTCTCCCAGGCTACTTGATTTCCCATTTTGATGGACAGGATCGTAGAGGAGGCAGAATAGCCATTATATACTGGTCTTCTTTTGAGTGTAAGTCAACTTATTTATATCAGTTAGGTGCGGCTGAAGGCATATTTTTCACTATTAAATTCATAGCAGAATGCTCTTTTTCCGGGGCTCTGATAGCGCCCCTGGTTATTCTGCAGAATTAATTGACTCTTGTACTGACAAATTGCCCCTTGCTCCATTCAGTATTCGGACTTCACGGTGGGGACTTTAAATTGCATAGCGATGACCCAAAAAAGGCTTTGTCCCACTCACTGAATGATGCTTTCCTCGTTCAAAGTTAAAATCAGTTGGTCACGCTTCCGACTCACATAGCGGGGCATGCACTTGATCTGATTTTTTTCAAATAGACCATCTCTTACAGTTGACATGTCTCTCCCTCTCACCTGGTCGGACCATTTTTTTGTGCATTTTACTTTTAAGGATCACTATAATCATCTCCTGCAGCACTCTAACTCTAAATCGACTTGTGTTCGAAGTAAGATCTGTAAAAATTCCCATATTCAAGCTTTGGCCACATCCTCTCCCTAACTGGAGAACTCTCTGGAGAATAACGTCAAATGTGTTAATAATTGGCTTTCATTAACTCATAATTATCTTCCCCCATCCCCCCAGCTAAAAGTTTCATCTCAACGTTCTCTATCTACTCCTTGGTTTTCCTAGACTCAGTGAGATGAAAGAAGCAAGTTTAAAGAACTTGAAAGAACTATCTCCTTCTCATAAAACTACCTACAAGGGGTTGCTAACAAATTAACACAAATCCCTCAGGAAGGCAAAGGCAGATTTCTAGTCTCAGAAAATCAATAATGTTCCCAAGGAAATCTTTAAATTGTGAAATGATTTTGAAATCCACAGATGTGTAATCCTGCCACCACATCTGATCTTTGTGAACGGTTGTCAGTGCTCTTTCACAACAAGATGGAGAAAATATACATGGATTTCTTAGATCCTTCAGGTAACACATACTCTGTCCACCACTGCTCTGACCTTCTCTCCCACTAGGCCGTGACAGTTTCAGTTTAGCACCATCACTCTAGAGGACTCGGCACAAGCTCTGCTTAGTTGTAGGTTCGCTCCCCATCTGTCCCTGGCCCGTTGCGAGTGCTCGAAAAGCACTGCAGATAATCAACCTGAAGCTAAACATAATGCTTAATCAATCATTGGCAACTGTGCCTTTTGTGGACTGCTAGAAGCATGGATCCGTAGTACCGTTCTTAAAAGAACCTATGGCAGACTCTGATATCTAATCAAATATCTTATATTTTTACTTCCAGCCGTCTTTAAGGTGTTTGAAAAGATAGTTAATCTCAAGCTATCGTCTTAACTTTGAGAAGACAAATTTATCAAAATCAGCTTAGATCAAGGTAATTTTGCTGCTTTGGTGTTGCTTGACCTACCTGCAGCATTCAACACAGTGTTGTACTCCATCTTGTTCAAACGACTTGCAAATGTGGGGGATCAGTGGGCTGGCCCGAAGCCGGATAACATCTTTTCTGTCCAACTGAAGGCAATCAATTAGTCCTTCTCCTTTTAAGTCAAAGAGTCAAATTATGGAGTACCACAGGGCTCTTTATTTAGTCTTTTGCAGTTTAATGTTTATATAGCCCCTTCAGCAGCAGTTATCCGGTGCTGTGGCCTTAGTGTGGTTTTGCATGCCGATGACACACACAGATGATGTTTTCCATTGATAAAAAACAAATCATCTCTCACAAAGCCTTAAAGTCATGCCTCAGCCAGAATGAAAACTGTTGAAATGCTGAATGAAAGCTGTGTGAAATTAAATTCTGATAAAACTGAGATCCTGATTTTTGGTGTCTCTTAATCAGTTTGATCAGCTGATTGGTGGCCTAGGGATCTAGGAGTTTCTCCTTGCTCAACTAGCACTGCTCAAAATCTGGGTGCCAAATTTGACTCTGATTTTCAGCCTTCACGGCAACCAAGTGGAATTCCATTGAGAGGTCATGTTGACGAAGACCAATAGTTCCGCCTTATCGTAGTTGAGCTTCAGGCTGTCGGTCAAATCCAGTCTGCTATCATGGTCAAGCGGTTGGTTCTGGTGGTGTATGCCTTGTCCATCAGGGAGTGGATGAGTTGGGTGTCATCAGTGTATGAGATGACAGTGATGTCTTGTGATCAGATGATGTTGGCGAGCGGTGTCATGTATAAAGAGTGGGGCTGAGGGACAATTCTTGGTCTCTGATGTGAACTGTGGCAGCCTGACCCTGTGGGTTCTTCCTGTGAGAAAGGAACAGATGCATTTGAGAGTGGATCCTTGTATGCCAATCTCGTGGAGTCTTCTGATGAGGGTGTTGAAGGAGACAATGCCAAAGGCTGCGGAGAGGTCAAGCATGATGAGGGCCGCTGTTTCTCCACAGTCCAGGATGATTTGGATGTCGTTGTTGGCCACGATGAGTGCTGTTTCGGTGCTGTGGTTCTTTTTGAATCCTGATTGTGTTTTGTCTTGAAGATGGTGAAGTTTGGAGTGGGTTGTGAGTTGCTTGTTAATAGCCATCTCAATCATTTTGGCTGGATAGGGGAGCAGGAAGATGGGTCAGAAGTTGCTCAGTTGATTTGGGTCGGCTGTGGGCTTCTTGAGGAGGGTGTTGATTTCTTGAAGTTTCCATTCATCAGGAAAAGTGGTGGACGTGATGGAGGTGGTAATGATGTGGGTGTAGGTGGTGCTGATTGGTGATGTTACCAGCTTGTAGGTGTGGTGGGGGCACGGGTCCATTGGGGCCCTTGAGTGGATGGTCCGCATGATTGCTACTGTGTCGTTTCTGGTGAGGGTTGTCCATTCGATCAGGTGGCTGTCTTGGTTGGTGGTGGGTAGGTTAGCGATGAGTTCTTTTAAGTTGTGTTGGTGTGCAATGTTGCTGTAGATGTTTGCAATTTTATTGTGGAAGAAGTTGGATAGGTTGTCGCAGAGTTCTTGGGAGGCAGCAATGTTGTTGATAGTGGCTGAGGGCGAGATGAAATCCTTGACGATTGAGAAGATCTCCTTGCAGCTGTTGGAGCTTCCTTCAATGCGGTCCATTAGTGCTTTTTTCTTGGTGTCTCTAATTTGCTGGTGATAGTGTCTGAGTGCAGCCTTATAGTAGTTCTGTCTGTGGTGTAGTGGCTGTCTCTCCATTTCCTTTCTAGCTGTTTACAGTGTTGTTTGGTGTCTTGGAGGTCTTCTGTGTACCAGCTGTCCCGCTTGTTTGATCTACTATGCTTGTTGGGTTTGATGGGTGCGAGGGAGTCCACTCAGTTCTTGATCTAGTTTTTGAAGCTGTTGATGTCCTTGTTGAGGTTGTCTGTGAAGCTGGGCGGATCAGTGCTCAGGTCTTTGACCCAGTCTACTTTTGTGATTTTGTTCCAGCTGCGACTTGGAGTGCTGAACATAGTAGGGGGGTTGACTTGAGGTGTGTTGATTTGGAAGTGGATGAAGGAGTGGTCGGTCCATGTGAGCTGTGTGGTGGAGTTGTATCAGATGCTGTTGCTTGTGGGAAAATGGGGTCCAGTGTGTGTCCTGCGGTGTGTGTTGCTTCTGTGATGAGCTGGGTGAGTCCGATGTTGCTCAAGCTTTCGAGGAGTGCTTTGGAGCAAGGGTTGTTTCGGTCTTCCAGGCTGACAGTTGATGTCACAGAGGAGAATGTAGGCTCTAGAGTTGATGGTAAATGGAGCGGCAAAGTTGCTGATGAGCTTGGTAAAGGTGGCTCGGGGTCCGGGTGGTCCGTAGGTGAGGATTCCGTTCATGATGAATTTTTGGGAGATTTGTTTCTTGAAGTGCAGGTGTTCCATGAATGGGATAGTGTTCTCAGTGGATGTTGTGCATTTGATTAATTCCTTGTAGACGATAGCGAGTCCTCCTCCTGGCTTGTGATGGTGGTCCTGTCAAGAGATCTTGTAGCCTGCTGGAGTTGCTGTAGCGATATCTGGAGCCGATGAGGAGTTGAGCCAGTACTTTGTGATGAAGAGGATGACGATGCATCGCTGCTCAGAAGGTCCCATATTTCGGTTGTGTGTTTCCTGAGTGAGCGTGTGTTGAGAAGCACGTATGTGAGTGGAAGCTGACGTGCAGGTTTGCTATGGCGTAGGGTGGGAGTGTAGGCATTGTTGGTGCTTGTGTGGTGTGTGTGTTGGGAAGGGGTGTTGAGGCCGTTGTTAGAATTTGTCAGGGGGTATGGGTGGGTGGATGCTGGAGAACCGGACATTGGCACTGGTGCTCCTGATGTGGTGTGAGGTGCAGCGCAGCAGCAGTTGACGGAATGGCGTCTGGGGTCTAGCGACCTAAAGAGTACTGCAGAGTATCGCTGGGCAGGGATCGGACCACGGTTCCTGGCAATGGGCGCAGTCCAGGCACAGATGAGCGCAGACGGGTTTGCACACTAGGCACTGACCTGTTCCAACTACAAGTAGGCAGGCAAACTAAAACCCTTGTGGCAGATGTCATTAGTATCTAGATCAGGAACAATACACCCCAGATGAGAGTCAGATGGTCCACAAACATTGCACTAGAACTACTCTAACAAGCACCCACCTAGGTTGTTCAGAAAGCAATATGGCCCCTTGCCCCACCACAACAATTGTGCCTTCCTTGATAGGGTTATATAGTGGTCCTCCACACCTGAACCACCACTATGTTCCTTTGTTAACACTTCCTTGAGGATACCACATCCTTCATCACCAGTGTGGTTCAAGAGCAAAATCTGCCAGTGCAGAACCCCGACTGGTGATTCACAGCCGTATATTGGGGGTACAGACCCCGTAGATAACATACTGTGCATGGCAGCCAGGAGGGTCCGGCGGAGCCTTCCCCAAGCATGTGGTGCTGATGTTATGATTTTATGAAGGTCACTGCTGCAAATGCCCGATGACAAAACCGGCATGGCATAATGCTGGAACAATGCTGCAAGCTAACCGAAGGAAAGAGTGTGAGAAAAGCCCTAAAACTGATCCGAAAAATGGAAACGACTAGGGGCTGTGACTGAACATGATTGAAGCAGGCTCCAGTTCATATTGTTGTGAAACTGGTGGCATGGACCGGCACGAGCGCAGATAGGGAAGGCATCCTTCATATGAAACGTGTGTGGTTTCGCATTTCGCCTCGAGGTGGCAGTGTGGTCACGCGTTGAGAATGGCCTGAGCCAGGACGTAGGCAAAGCAACGTAAGAAACGGTGCCGTGGTGTGTGTAATCCTCCTGTTAAAACATTGGACACTCTTGAGAGGGGTTGGTTGACGAATCTATCTCAGAAGTTACTTTCCTGCGACTACATTTGGTTAGACATTGTGGTAAGGAGTTAATCAGCAGTACTGTTCCAGAGGCCTCAGCTGCTTTTTTTTTTAGAACACTTTCCCCTCATCAGTATAAACATATAGGCTGGTTAACTTTAATAAAGTGTCTGGAGTGGCAATGCATCTCATGTGCAGCAATAATAACATCTGATCCGTTTGAGCTAAACACACAAAAGTGGAGCAGATGTGGATTATGTGGAAAGTGCACAAACTTTGTCTTTATGCTTAAAACTCTGCAGCTGCACTATCACGTTTGGATAGCCGGCAATTGATTGGACCTTCACACAGCGGGAGCCAACAGTGTGATGGTGAGCACCTTCTCATAGTTCCAAAGACGTGCATCAGGAATAACCGTTGTAAGAATACCCACATTAGGAAAGCATTTTAGGCACCCCCTTGTTTGGATAGTCTTACTGGTCAGAGACAACATGGAAAGTGTCCTAGTGGAAGTACAAGTGCATCCTTCTGTGAATTGTCTCTTTGGTAATGATCTCCATGACCTCTTGAGTGGTAGTGTTCATGGCTTGGTACCCACCAGGAGTCTAATGTAAGGGAAAGCCATGGAACAGAAGCTTAACTGGAGAACCAATGGAGAATCACACGTCCCATTATCACTGGGAATGCAGTAAATTTACAAGACATCTGTCATGGCCAGGAAGCAGCTTGAGTTGGATGAGGATCCTCCAGTGTCTATTGCTGGGGTTTAGCTGCTGGAAACTCACAATAGGAAGAACCTAGTGAGCTTCTTATGGATTTTTGAGAGAGCTCAGATCTTTCTGAGGTACTGCGGTGTCCTGTCCCCACAGGAGAGGATTTGACCACAGCATAGAAGAGTTTTTCATTTGGTCCACTGTAAGGTCTCCAGCCAAAGGCAAGGGTCCCATTTCAAAGGGAAACCTGGCGGGGTTAAAGAGGCTAAGTGTAGCTTAGTGCTCAGGACCAACCCTCGAAGACTATGAGGGGGTGGGGGTGTAAAGGAACTCAGGAGTGCTCCCAGGTTGTAAACCTCAGGGCAAGAAAGTACTTGTGAAAGGACTGTGTCAGAAATTAGCTCAGTCTTCCTCAGAGGAAATTTACAATTACCTATTTAGGTTCCCAGATCCCTAGATGGAGGAACTGCTTCATTTTCTTTGAGTAGAAAGGGAAAGCAGGTCTACAAGACTGTCCTCTAGTGAAGTAGTGAAGTCAGTGCCTGTCGATGGAAGGTAGTCATTCTAGAGAGACGGCAGTTCTCACTGCGTCTAGATTTGTGGTGGACTCTAGGTTGTATGTGATTTAATAGAAAAACGGTTTCATTGAGTAACATTACTTCGAATCAATTTAAGCTAAACTGATTAATGAAAGTGTTCAAGTTGAATGGCATTATGCATTTTGTAGAACCAATTCATAGAGTGCCTTTTTTAATTGCATTTTCCATGCTTCTTGTTTAACATGTAAATGCCACTAATCTTGAAAAACAATTCTCTCAGTTGGTCATTCTGCAAGGATTAAATATATCCTTTGCCCCTGATATACCTGTACACACACACAGATGTATATATATTTATTGCACTAAATGCAGTATTCTAAAACCCTTTAGTTCATAGGGAACCGTGAAATGTGGAAAATATTTCACAATTCCCTATGAAATATGGATTTTATCATTAAAATGACACCCGCCAAACCAGTCTGCAGACCCTTACCATTGCCGGGGCTACTAGGATTATATGGCATGAAGGACCACAGTATGCAGCAAGGTTATCTAAGTTATGTGGTGAAAATTGCTAATTCTGTGGCAATATTATTTTCAACCATTTCAGCTAGAAACAACTTTTGTGAAATCTGCAAATCTTGTCCCAAATTACATGGCAAATGCAGTGAATCGATAATTGTGAAGTAAACACTGCAGACAGATAAATAAATCCACTGACCCTCACCATTATCCGTTTTCTAATATCAAATCTATTCATAAAAAGTCAACAAAACCTAAACATGCCAATTCTGATTAGTGCCTATTGTTAGCTGCACTTTGAAGAGATCAAATACTTCAGACTAACTATCCAAAAGTATACATATAAAAAATATGTAACGGGTAACGTTTGTAATTTGGTCCTATTTAGCCATCTTGAGGTTCTGAAGACATGTAAAAAAAAGACACACGATCTTCAGCCCCATTCTTTGTGTTTAAAGAACCCCTTGATGGCAATATTATACCATTTTAGAAGTTACCCCATAATAAATAAATAAATATATATATTATATATATTAGATGAGCAAGGCCAGGCTTGGCCGAAACGCGTTATGGCGGATTTGTTGCAATAAATTAAGAGAAAAGCAATTGGAGTCTGTGCCCAGTCTTTTTGGAGATTGGAGTGACATGAGTGTTGATATATATATATATATATATCACTCCAACATATATATATGTACAATACTATGTCGTCATTACAAAAATGAATGGAATCCGGTTACTAAACCAGCTCCTACGGACACGGACTTGCTGTAGAGGTCAGAGCACGCCAGGGCAAGGGTTTGACTCTTCAATGAGCCCACATTTAGTGAGTATAAATACGACCTGCAGAAGAAAGTAATTATTCCTGTATGACTCGTTTCTATTAAGGGACGATCGTTACGAAAATGAAATGTACGAGTTGACACGAATACTCACTCAGAGATTGATGAACATTGCAGGCTGTGATGGCGGACCCGAAAACGAACAATGGAATGGCCAGCTTGTAGTCCGCTTTCCCTCACGGCATATTCCCTGTCCAATGGCAAGAGGGCAGGAGTGTTTTAAATGTGGAGCAAACATATTGTTATACATAAAAGCATTGAAAAAGGCGGAATCGCCGAAACGCATCTACTATTATTAAAATTGAAGGTCGAAAACCGAGAGTGCTCTAGTGACTCCCTGTTGGGGGTCTTTTGTTGGAGAATATATATATATATATATATTATATGATCAAGGCCACTGGAAACGCGTCATGGGCAATACGCTTAAATCAATAAAAGAATAACTTTGCTCAGCATATTCAATGGAGTCCGGGCCCGTTTGTGTCTACAGATGCACTGAAGGGATTTTTTGTTTTTTATATATATATATATATATATATATATATATATATATATATATATATATATATATATATATATATATCTATATATATATTATATGTTATGTTAAATGTTATGTTAAAATTTCTTATAAACGCACGTACACCAATTGGTTTCTTGGCGCTAGACTTAAGGAAATGTTGGGGCCCCTGTATTCAATTGTCTGAAGAACTAGTTGTACGCTTGGGTGAATAACCAAGTCTTAAGAAGCCTACGGAACCTTGTGAATTCAGTACAAGTTCTTATGTCCAAAGGAAGAGTGTTCCAAAAGCTGGGTGCCAATACTGCAAACCTGCAGCCTCCCATTCATTTCCGTCTGTAGGGAGGAATGGCTAAGAGGTTCTTATGGGCAGAGCGTAGACTACGTGCAGGTACGTATTTCTGAACGAGTTTGGATATAAATTTTGGGCTAGCACCAT
This sequence comes from Calotriton arnoldi, assembly GCA_963921515.1. NCBI lineage: Eukaryota > Metazoa > Chordata > Amphibia > Caudata > Salamandridae > Calotriton > Calotriton arnoldi. The sequence goes on along the minus strand of CAWUFW010002074.1, from coordinate 2,061,610 downwards.
ACAGAGTTTTAAAGATAAGGCAACCAACCTTAAATGCACATCTTTGTGGGATGGGAAGCCAGTGTAGTTCTTTCATGGTGAGAGTGATGTGTTCCCATCTAGGTTGTTGGGATATCATTCTGGCTGCCTGGTTCTGTACCAATTGCAGTCTCTTGGTGAGGTAGAGTGGTATGCCAAAATATAAGGAATTGGCATAATCCGGATGTGATATCACCATAGCTAGGACCACCTGGATTAAGGCTTCCCGTGTGAGCAATCTCGTAATCTTTCTTATTTTCCTCAGTTGAAAAAAACAAGTGGAAGTTACTGCTCCTATCTGAGCTTTCATGGTGAGATCACTTTTGATGATCACTCCCAAACGTTTGGCTGAGGAAGAAGTGTTGGGTGGGGAACCCAGTTCACTCGGCCAAAACTGTGCATTCCATGGGTTCAGGGGACCACCCAACAGAATCACTTCTGTTTTGTCCGGATTTAATTTTAGCTGGTTGTTATTCATCCAGTCGCGAATGTGCAACATTGTTGCCTGGAATTCAGATATCGACTCAGATGAGTTGTTGATAGAGAACACCAATTGCATATCATCTGCGTAGTTGTACGTGCATACTTTCCTGATTCTGAGGGAATGAAGTAAGGGAAGAAGATAGAGGTTGAATAGATGAGGAGACAACGAGGAGCCCTGTGGAACTCCACATGTCATTGCCATTTTAGGTGCAGAGAACTGGGAGAGACGTATTGACTGAGTGCGTTCCTCTAAAAATGACTCAACCCAGCTAGATGCCCTCCCTTTGATGCCGGCAGTCCTGACACGGTCGATCAGAATACCATGATCGACCGTGTCAAATGCAGCAGACAGATCTAGTAGCACCAGGACCTGGGGGAAGCCCTTGTCAACTTCTTTCCGAAGCGTGTCCAGAACAGTAAGTATCACTGCCTCAGTAGAATGGGCTGGGCGGAACCCTGCTTGATTTGGATCAAGATAGCCAGACTGTTCAATAAAGGTACAAAGGCTTTTGGCCACATGGGATTCCAGTATTTTTGGCAAATTGGGGAGCAAGGAAATGGGGCGATAGTTGGTCAAAACCCTAGGGTCCGCACCTGAATTTTTTAATAAGGGAACCACAGTTGCTTCTTTAAACGCTTTTGGAACACAGCCCTGTGCCAGAGAATCATTAAGAAGTGCCAAGGCAGGACCGGGGAAGGTGGTAAAGACATCTTTTAAAATATGAGGCGGACAACTATCGGTAGGTGATCCCGACTTTACTTTGGATAGAAGGTCCAAAAAAATCGTACTGTCTAAGGCTGGGAATTGTTCAAGGGAGCATGAGTTTTCCAGCACTAAAGGTGAGCCCTCAGGAGCAGAGCAATGAGGGATGCTGGATTTTATAGTGACGATTTTGTCAATAAAGAACGAATTAAGGGAGTTACAAAAGGCTTGACTGGGTGTAGATTTTAGTGTAACTCTATCTGGATTGGATAATTCGTTCACAATGGTAAATATTTCTTTAGATCTATTAGTAGAGCTCATGATTTTTGAGGAGAAGTAAGCAGCCTTCGCGGAAGAGATTGACTTTTTATACTCTTTCAATTGGGTCAAATAGCTCTCTTTATTGTCTAAAGAATACCTGGTTCTCCATTTCCTTTCTGATTGACGAAGTGCTAGCTTTTGATTTTGTAGGTCGGAAGAGAACCATTTTTGTGCCTCATGACGTCTTACTGAACGTATTGTTTTTAATGGAGCGTGTTCATTGCTGGCCACAGTGAGCCATGCTGTGAGATTTTCCTCACTTAAATTGATAGACGTCTGATGTGTAGGGACTGTATTTGCTAATGTAGCGTAGAAGTGCGTTTTGTTGATATTATTCCAGTTCCTAGCTACTGATGTTTTTCGACTTGGAGCTTTTACTTTAGCAACATCATTGATAATAAACTGGATTAAAAAATGATCAGACCAAATGCAGGGAGAGATAGTCAGTGCAGATAGCGTGATGTTAGCTGTCCACACCTGGTCCAATATGTGTCCTTTATTATGTGTTGCCATAGTTATTTGCTGACTGAGGTTTAGCCCACTAAGAAGATCGTTCAATTCTTTCGCATGAGGACCGCCTTGAGTATCATTGGCCCAATAGTTAAAATCACCAAGCAGTAATATTTTGGCATTGTTGGTGGTTAGCTGAGCCAGCTGTTCAGCTAAGGAATGAGGACATATTCTTGGGTGGCCTATACAGTAACACACAAATTAAGGAAGTTGAAGCCGACTCCAGCTTAAAGACTAAGTTGTCTACTGAAGGTAGATCAAGTGGGGTTAAGCTTGTAGATTTTAAATCATGGTGAACAATAGCCGCTACTCCCCCGCCTACCATCCCTGATGTGCGATTTACCTGCAGGATATAGTAGTCATTAGGGAGAGCTGCTAGAATGTCTGGGATTGAATTCTGTGACAGCCAAGTTTCCGTTAGGAATAAGATGTCAGGTCGGTTAGAGTCCAATAAATTGAATATCTCAAGCTGGTGTTTCACCAGTGACCGAGTGTTGAGATAGAAGATAGTAGGTTTAAGATTGGTGTGTCTGATCTGTCTTTGTGTAGTCGTTGTAGCATGAGCAGAGGTGATAATTTCGGGAAAGGTAGCCCTTGTTTCCATGATTCCTAGCTTAATCAGTGTAACATTAGTGAGGGGATTGAGTAAGTAATTACCAAAGTGCAGAGATTTTAAATCTTGTGCTGTGTAAGACTGGATTTGAGCATAATGCTTGGCCCCTGGGCCCGTTCGGGCGCGGAAGGGCGCAGACGGGCTTGCCTTAGGTGCGCCTTAGGCGCGCCAGCGGCGCGCCCGCTGCGCGCGTCCGCACCATCGGGCCTTTTAAATGCTTTCCGGTGGACAACTAGACCGCGTCCAACCCGGAAGAGAAGTGCGGCGGAAGTGAGGCAGGGATCAGGGTTAGTGTGTCCGCCCTCCGTTCAATCGGCACGGCAGCCGTGACGGACCGGGGTCGGCACACACCGGAACAAAACTGAGCACTGAGCAAGCTCTCGGAGAATAGGAGTATTTAAAAGGTATTTAAAAAGTTAGCAGCAATAAATGTTTAAACGAACAGCAATATCACCGTATATGTTTCTAGAAGACGAACGTTAGCAGCGGTAATGTTTTAAAAGCAGCAATATCACAATAATCGGACAATAAGAGTGTTTAAAAGATATTTAAAAAAGGTAGCAGCAATAAGTGTTTAACAAACAGCACATCTCACATCATATGTTTCCAGAAGACAAACGTTAGCAGCGGTAAATGTTTTTCAAAGCAGCAATGTCGCAATATATTTCCCAACAGCAAGAAAGTAGATTAATAACTAAGTATGAGGCAGCTGAATGTAGCTAGGCGCCAGCAGGGCTTACTTAAGTCTGCTGCGCGTCCACACCATCGGGCCTTTTAAATGCTTTCCGGTGGACAACTAGACCGCGTCCAACCCGGAAGAGAATTGCGGCGGAAATGAGGCAGGGATCAGGGTTAGTGTGTCCGCCCTCCGTTCAATCGGCACGGCAGCCGTGTCGGACCGGGGTCGGCACACACCGGAACAAAACTGAGCACTGAGCAAGCTCTCGGAGAATAGGAGTATTTAAAAGGTATTTAAAAAGTTAGCAGCAATAAATGTTTAAACGAACAGCAATATCACCGTATATGTTTCTAGAAGACGAACGTTAGCAGCGGTAATGTTTTAAAAGCAGCAATATATATATATATATAATATATATATATATATTATATATATATATATTAGATATATATATTAGATATATATATATATGACTTGCAAATGGAGAAATAATGCCGCACTCACAGGAGTTCAAATAAAAGCAATTCTTTATGTGCCATATCGACTTCATTACAGCTTGTATTAGAGTCCCAGACGCGTTTCGACTTCCGTCTTCCTCAGATGGTTACTACTCACAGCTGTGTGCCATGTCCTGCTATTTGTCTTATGCAGAGCATTATGGGATATGTAGTTCTTGTCATAGTCTTTTGATATGTATATTATTTTATTTCTGCTGAGTGCTTGTTTTCTTTCTTATTCTCATTACATCAATGCTCTTTTCCTAATTCGACATTAATATGATGTTTGTATTCAGTGCTAACTCCCAGGCCCTTTCTCCCTTTTCATTCCCGGGCCGCATCGGTGCCATGAAACCAAAGGTCATAGCCTCACCTTTAGTTAACAATGAGGCTGTCCTTTTGAAACGGAGCCCTGCCAAGCGGAATTTGAAGTATTAAGACACTCCAGTCTGACCACATTTGCATCAAACAATTTCATAGGCGGCAGCGCCCGGTGCACGAAGACTTACGGAGCTGATGAGGAGATACTAATCCCCTGCGGAGTGCACTTAGCATTTGAAGACGGTCAGACTGGAGTGTCTTAATACTTAAAATCTGGCCATTTGTGTAGTCGTCCTTATCCCGTTTAAATTTGTAAATTTTTCTCTGTTTTATTTTTTCTTCTTCTTTTTTTAATCTTATGATCATTTCATCATATAGCTTCTGCCTTTGCTGGGGTTCGCCTTGCGCCTTGATCTCTTCGTTCATAATATCTATTTTGGACTGTAAGTCAACCCTGTCCATTTCCGCATATTTGACCAATATCTCAACGAGTTTGCGGGAGGATTCAAGGTTACATTCTGCCCATTCAGCCATCATCCTCGGGTTTGGTGTTTCATAGCTCGGGGCTAACATAATCCGGAGCCCCCTAGGGATCCTTCCCACATCCAAGTATTTTTGGAGGGATTTCGCTTCCCACCACTTGGCTTGTTCCTGGCGCATATATTTTTCTAAGGTACGAATATTTTCTTTTAAACTCTTGGCTCCCCCAGACGCCTCTATGGTATTCCCGTCATCTTGCTGCTGTTCCTGCTGAGGAGAGTCGAGAAACATCTCCTCCGCCGCCGACTCGCGATCCCTGAGCGCTGCAGCGGACATGGTGGATACACCTAATATTGTTTACTATGCTTGCTGTCTATGCCCAATAGAGTAATTGTCAATGGGATTTACAGCAGGCGCACACCTCCCCACCTGTTTGTCTATATTTGTAGTGTACCTTGTTTGTAGCGATGAGTTCAAACGTGCATGCAGCCTCTTGTGCGGTTCCGCTCGTCCGAGCTCCCGCCAGCAATCGAGCTCTGCTCTACGTTGTCCCACCTTGCAAGGATATTAATATATATATATATATATATATATATATATATATATATGTATATATATTAGATATATACACTGAAAAAGCCAAAGGTTAAAGGAACATTATAGTTAGGCTCAGATTTCACTTGTACAAAACCAGAAGAATTCAGTAGTTATAGTTACCTGAGCTAACTATAACTTACATCCCCTTAATGCACTTCTTATGACCTCACATATTACATCACTTATGACTTGGTCAGTGACATCACTGATGACATCTCAAATGACGTCACTGATGACATCATCCACAGAACCACTCACACACCCTATCACACCCCCTAGGAGGCACGTTTGCAGAGAGGTGAAAAAAAGGGGGTGGGTGCTCCGATGACCTCTTAGCAATCCCACTGTGTGGGACTTACTGAAGTATTTTTAACTGAGAAAGGTGGCAATCCTACTTACGATACATTAAAAAAAAAAACACTAAAATGCTTGCCTTGAATTCTTATCTATCACCCTTAAAATATGCTGCAGGTCTGTATTAGTTTGATTTTCTGGCATTATTTTCTTACACAGTTGATTTCCGTTTTGTGAGCATCCTGTTTTTTTTAGGTCAGGAATGCAGGCAACCCATGCGCTGTTGCTTGGCAGCCTATTGCACCTTTAAAAAAAAATACAAGTCCAATATGTGTTTTAAAAACTAAGGGGGATATTCACAAGAACGTGTGTTAAACAACACAAAAAAATTTTATCGCAACTTTACACATCGCAGTCCATCGCGAGAAAATAACCCCGCGTTAACGTGGAATTCACAACACGGCGGTACCATGCAATAGTCTCCCGAAACCGCGGCCAATGTCCACGATACAACCACCTCGACGGAGATAAAAACACAAACCCCAACACCAAAAAACATGCGATGAGCCCATTCGCGAGGAGGAAAGCAGCGATAAGCAGCGCAAGGCCCGCGACACACATACGGCATGTTGGAATAAGCACAACAAAAGCAGGAAAAAGAAAGACAAACCAAACAGAAAACACCCAAGCACAATGGAGGCAGTCGGAGCTAGCACACAACCCCACAAGCACCATTGGCAACAAAACATTAGACATGGCAGGCCATCGTGGACAAGGTGAATGCAGCCGGAGAGCGGAGGAGGACAATGGCAGAAAACCAGAACAGCTGGAATGATGCGAAACGCACAAACAAGCATAAACACGCCAACAACCAGAAGGCAGCAATGCACACCGGAGGTGGGAGTCCAGCGCCACACCAGGAGCTGGATGACATGGAGGAAATAGTGTCCACCACATCAGTCTGGAGATGGTGGCAGGAGTCGGGGACCGGAAACTGCTCAAAATCAACAGACACAACAGCAACAGGGAGAGGAACGACCAGGGACTGGGGGGACGGGGGGAGATGGGCACATTGGCACACATGCACAATTAAGCACAGCACAACTGCAGACAAACCATGCCCAGGAGGAACAACACCAACCAAGAGCACAAGTCACACAACTCGGCAATATCCCACCACTGAACAAGCACAGAAGTAAAAACCACACTGCCTGAAAGGGAGAAGGGTGAGCCAAATCAGAGCTGAAGGGCCATCTCACACACAATGCAGCACACACACATAGGAAGCAGAGCACCCCAACATCCAACACAATGTGGTACAAACACCAACATCTCCACAACCGAACACAGGACACAAGTGCACCCGCTTGTGGCCGGTAAATGGCCATACGCATCTGGCAAAGCACGAAACAGGGACATGATAATGCACAAGTACCAACCCACAGCCCTGATGGGGCAGCAATGCATGTAAGGCAGGGACCCAGATAGGCCGTGACACACACATTGGCATACAAATAAACACTCAACACAGTTGGAGACAAGTGAACGTGCGGAAACTTTATCAACAATTGCGTGTCAGTACGGCCAAGGGAAGTGCCACGACATGCAGACCAATGCAGCAGCATGTCTGAATGAGGAACGTTGGAAAGCGCCCACGTCCAGCCCGGGGGAGTCCATCACCAACACAAGTCCTTGCCAACCCGCGTATGTTGTCCACGCATGGATCAGGAGTCCAGGCCAATGCAGCCATGTCCACCGTCTCCTAGGGACATGTGACCAGATCCCCAACATGCAACTAGGCGTCGGGACACGTTCAATGGGTCACATGCAGTCCTGGCTGCAGGTACCTTGTCACTCGTCCATGAACGCGAGTGCAGCAGCATAGGCCAACATTTCCAATGCGAGATCGTTGTCCACCACATCTGACATGTCGGCGACGTAACCCATCAGCTGTCCCGGACAGATGTGCTCACTCCAACCCCTGGCCCCAATATGCACGAAAGCCCAATCAGGGAGCGGCTCAATGTGGTCACTGCACACGACGACTCCTGCAATCTCCCAGGTCCAGTTCCCAGCATGCATGCCAAACATCCAGGCATGCCATAAACGGGCATCACGGTGACACTCCTGGTCGTGGTCCAACAGGGGGCGCACACACGTCGAAATCCAGGTCAGCTACCGTAACGTTGGAGAGGCAGACATCCATGGACCACTCGAATATGCACGAGCGACAGTGCAACACAGGCTGAACGCAGGTGACGTTGGCAATGCGGAAGCTCAGCCTGTAACTGATCCGCAGCACTGCCAATGGCAGTGCCCCCAGTACATGCAGCAGACGTGCACGGTATAGGTCCACGTGACTGGAGTAGAGCATGTGTCCGGGATGGTCTGCCATTGCGTCAGTGGCTCTGCTTGAAGCGGCACTGTGAGGACCTGCGCCAGTCCTGTGGATGAAACGCCACAGCTCGGAGCAATGAGCAGTGTCTGTGTGCAATGGGTGCAGGCCTGGGGTGTGGTGGGAGTACGAGTGAAGGCCATTTCACGCACGCAAACTACGACCAAGGACTTCTGCGTGTGGGATGTGTACACGTTGGCCTCACGTCTGGCAGTGCGTAGTGTGGGAGTCGCCTGGAAATGCTATCCTATCTGTCAGGGGGTGCTGGGCACATGCAAGTCACATCTAGGAGCTGCAGATATGCTACTGCCCGATAGTGCAGACAAAGGACCATTCATCCCTACAGTAACTTCACCATCTGCATGCATTCAGGAGACGTACAGAGGCCTGCCGTGGGTGTGGTGGGATGTCTGCGACCCTGGGAATCATGGATGATATGCCCAGCACGTGGCACATGTGCGGCCTCACTGTGTGTTACGTTGCCTCACAGCTGCTCCACCCTCCCACGAGCCCCCACACTTGTGTGCCCTGCGCGGTTGTATCACGTGCACTCCTACGGCACACCATTGTAATGCCTGTCCACGCTTGTCCAGCGGCATGCCACCAACACCGTGACGCTGGCCTTTGAAGGTGTGCGGCCAAGTGAGTGTAGGCCAATGGTCCGGACAGGGCGGACACAAGTGTACAGTCCATGGCTGGCTGTGATCATCACGCTGCGAATGAGGCTAGGCAACTGACTCATGCAGCCGCAGGACTGATACACAACACTTGGCATGCATGTGCCAAGACCCCGAGCGAGCTTGCGCTCCTACATTTCCCCATACGTGCGGGCCCGCCCTCCGGGTGCATGCTACATTGCAACATCGACTACTGTGGCCCTGGTGGCGACATCACCCCAACACAAGGACACACTTACCTCACTTCCTGTTCAAGGCCAGACCAGAGCCACGCCCTGATCCCCCTGCCGAATCATCACACCCCTGCGCTGACCTGACGTACGCCGGACCAGCACACGCCGCTTGTGCATGCATGGGGGGGCGGGCGAAGCTACATGTCCAAGGTCTCAGCCACTGCTGAGGTGACATGGTATCCTCCGCTGAAGACAGCACACTGATGTTGCAGGGCTCCGGCCCATCATGCTGACATAATGACCACACGGACACACTTGCTTAGATGTTGGGAATGGTCACGGGCACCCGGCCACTTTTATTAGCAGGCTCACATATCGAGTGACACCTGTGTTGGATGTGTGTGGGGTGTGTGTACACCAGCCGTCATGGAGTGCCTGGTGCAGCCAAAAAACGACAACAGTGTACATCGTAAAGGACACAACCATTCAACCGTAAAGGACACATGACTTGAGCTGCACACAGTTAGTGGCCCCGGATGGCCAGCGTCCTGCACGGGCCTACCGCCACGGGCCACTGACTTGCGGTGCACTGGGGCAGGGTCACGAGAGCAGAGCAGGTTCCCGCAGATGACTAGGGGGGTTGTCGCGGAGTGTCTTGGTGGACAGTGGAAGTTGTACCCCCAGGGCATGATGCCGAGGGCAGAACCATGCTGAGACAGTCACCATGGTGGAGATGAGTGGAGCAAACACATGACGGACACCAAGTCCGTCCCAGCCAGATGATGATGCAGACAACCCCCAGGCCATGGACTCAGATGCCACCAAAGTTCAATCAGAGAGTGCCCATGAGTCATTGCGCACAGAGTTAGTGGCACCAGTGCTGATAGGGGATGCCGCCTGCGATGAGGCGTGTCCAATGGTGTGGACTCCTCCATATCTTACCCAGGACACAGTTCCACATGTGTGGTCTACTGGACCGCAGTGTAGGCCTGAGGCAGCGGCCAGCAGGGGCCATTCACCAAGTGTCGCCGGCTTAGGTTGGATGGTCCCACCGGCCTGCGTAGTTCAGGTTCAGTGGCACCACGTGTCGCCGGCTTGCATTGAACAGGGTTAGTGGCACCACGTGTCGCCGGCTTGCGTTGAACAGGGTTAGTGGCACCACGTGTCACCGGCTTGCGTTGAACAGGGTTAGTGGCACCACGTGTCGCCGGCCTGCGATATGGAATTATGCCTCAATGATCGAAGAGAGTCTGGTGCTGTAGCCGCTGCCATGGTCTTGGGGTCTCTGCCATTCATGACTCAGGACACAGTTCCACATGTGGGAGCCACTGGGCCGAGGAGGGCGCCGGTGGAGTATGTAAATGTAAAAGGAGTACTGTGGGCCTGCGCCGTGGAGGCCAGCGATGGTCTGCGGAGGCTGCAAAGGTCGCGGGCCTGGGGCCTGGAGCTTGCACCGGCATGTTGTGGGCCCTCTTTGACACACGCCGGTGTCGGCAGGTGAGCGGAGCCTCGTTGGTGCGCTGGGGCAGGCATGACGGGTCTGGGGCCCAGCGGCCCCCAGTGCAGCAGGCGCACAGGGACGCAGGCCTCGGCGCAGGACTCGTGGCGGGCTGAGAGGCGCCGCCCTGGCAGACGCGTTGTCCATTCCGAATGAGAACCACGCCCAGTGCAACGGGCTTTTTGTTCACACCCCTACGCAGGCCTGGCGTACGCAGGTCCAACCCACTCCGCCCGCGCATGCAGGGTGGGACGTAACGTGCGACATTTCCGCGTTCTGCCCCACAGCCTGTGGGGACATGGTAGCGTCCACTGGCCACTACACTCCATGCACCAGCAGTTGATCTTCACATGGCCATTTCCGTGATTTGCACCCTGTGGTCTGTCCGGCATCTCCACGCCACATCTTGCATTGGGTAGGTTCACATTCCTTAGTCACTTGCCGCTCTCGCACATGCCTGCTTCATGCCTCTCCTCACATCCTGCTATTGTGTGTCTGTGGTGCCATGCCGTGGCTGGGTTGTGGGCATGGCAAGGCCAAGTTCCTAATGGAGTCGTGTTATCGTGCCTGGTCGGTTGGCATGTTGTGTGGCATGTTGAATGTAGTTGTGCTGCGTGCCCATTGCCAGTGTCGTGAGTTGCATGACTGTGGGCTGGAGGTATGTGGTGTGTTCATTTGGTACTTACCAACGAGCACTACATTGCCATGGGTGCCATCCTGGGAGCGCTGGGTGATGATGGACTGTCGGGAGATGTGAAAATCAGGCACTCTGCCTGGGGAGTTGGCCACGACATTGTTGAGGGGTCCTGGGCGGTCCACTATTGCCTGCACATTCATGGGATGCGTGTTCTTTCTGTTGTGGTAGTTGTGTGCAGTGTAGGCAGGGGGCACGAGGGGTACATGTGTGCAGTTGGCCCTGACATGTGAGGGAATCCAGCTATGGCGTAGGGGCCTTGCTTGGTCTCCAGCTGCTCCTCCGCAGTGTGGGTGAAGTGGAGGGGCTGGGGTACCAGGCTGATGTTGGCATTCAGGACAGGTGTGATGACCTTGGATGGGGCTGGCTGTGTGACTCCTCCGACTCTGACAGTTGTGGGTTGGATGGTACCAGAGGCCGACATGTGCTGCGCAGCCGGCAGCTTTGTCTGCGGAGGGATGTTGGTAGTCCGCTGGGTTGGTACCGTCAGCAGGTGGGGGATGTGGGTCAGGATGCGGGGGATGGTTGTCCTTTTGGGCCTGTAGTGGGCAATGTCCTCCTCTGGCGTTGGGTCTGGGTGGCAGGTGCGTTTCTGGTGGGTCCGCTGTCTTTGTGTACGCTGCCTCTGTAGTGTTCCCGGGGGGGGGGGGCAGGACGGGTCCTGGGGGTGGTGGCGGGCCTGGGGTGGGTGTTGTGTCCCTCATGGTATCCGAGCTGCATGATCATTGTCTCCATGGCATCTGTGGGTCTTCGGGTGTGGCTCTTGGCTGGGCTCCCTTTCATGCTGCAGGTAGTCGTCCTGCTTAACACCAGCAAAAGGCAGGTGTTAAATCACTGGTGCTACCGCGGCTTATCGCCTGTTTTTGGTTCACTTCGCAGATCTGGCAGTTTGTTGTGAAAGTGGTGTTGTGGTTTTTTCGTGTGTTTTTGCACTGGAACGCCTACTCTGCATCTCATTAGGGTTAGTTGGTAGTGTCCACCGGGGAGATACATTTTGGGGCAGTTATCTCGGGAATACTGGCAATGTCTGCAGTTTGCACCCGCTTGTGAATGGGGTGTTAAATCTATCTCCACTTTTGATGAGTTAAGGTGGAGATAAATCGGAGATAAGTCCTTGTGAATATCCCCCTAAATGTGGTGGTGCCGGTCCTTTTGTTGGGAGCGGAGGTGCCGGCCCTTTTGTTGTGAGATGTGTCAGTCCATCTTTCGTGAACCAGTATCAGTCGAGAGACAGTTGTTGGTCCATTGGTTGTGAGGTGGTGTTGGTCCAATGGTCGTGAGGCAGTAAACCTGATTCATGGTCCTTATTACGTTTTGCACAGTAATACACCAGCTGGAGAGCTCCACAATGGCCTACAGTCCAGTTACCAAGTCCCAGATCCATACACAGGGCATTACAGGCAGCACCGGAAGAAGAGTACTTTTGTGTTGAATGTCCAAAAGTGAAAGCCACCTGTTTGTTTTGCAAAGAGAAAGTAAATGTTCTTAAAAGATATAACCTGGAGCTGCACTACAAAACCTGACAATAAGGATATATAGAGGACTTTCCATTGAAGTCAAAACTGCGTCCTGCTAAAGTGGCACAGTTCAGCATCTTTCAAAATATGCTACTTGCTGGCCAAAAATAAGAAACCATTCACGGAGGCAGAGCTGGTGAAGAAATGTTTCCTTTTTTCAGCCAAAATTTTATTTGAAAACTATAGTAATTAAGCCAGCATTTTAAAGGAAATCAGCACATTACAGCTATCGGATTCCACTTGTGCATGCAGAATAGAGGCAATGGGTGAAAACTTCCAGGAGCAGGTGATCAAAGCAGTCAGAGTCACCGTTCTTCGGCATTACCATGGACGAGTCCAAATATACAAGTGAGGTGGCCCAGCTATTAGTTTGGGAGAGGTATTTGGACTAATCGATTCTCCCAAAAGAAGAGCTCCTGTGCCTTCTACCACTGCAAGGGCACACAAGAGGAGAAAATATACTGGACAGCATCTGTAACGTCTTTGAAACACATTACAGACCATTAAACAATCTTATGATAGACTACCACTGCATTATTCATCAAGACGTTCTGTGCGCAAAATTAAAGCATGGAGAACTGAATAATGTCCTAAAACTTGCAGTGAAAATTGTTAATTTTATTTGTGCCAAAGCCCTTAAACATAGACTTTTAAAGTAATGCTGCAGGATTCTGAAGCTGACTATACAGACCTCTTGATGCACAGTGAAGTGCGATGGCTAAGCAAAAGGAAAGTTCTGGAGCAGTTCATTGCTTTGCTTCAAGAAATCAAACACTTTGTAAACAGTAGAGGTCAATCATTCCCAGTACTAAAAGATTTGAAATGACTTATAATGCTCCATTTTCTTTCAGATAATATAAATAATAATAATAATAACCCGGTATTTAAAAAGCGCAAACTAATCACCCCTAAGGCTCTCAAGGCGCTGGGGGCTGTCGGGAAGATTAAGCGAGCTATTGCCCAGAGTCACATGGTGCTGGGCTGTGCTGCCGGCGGCGATCGAACCGTGAGCCCCGTGTTCCGGAGTCAGCCGCCCTGGCCGCTGCGCCACACCCCAGATCTATTCGCACACTTCAATGCTCTCAATTTGATGCTGCAAGGCAAACTGCGTGTGTTCTCCAGAATGAATGGTATTTACTCATTTGAAAGTACACTTGTGCTATTCAACAACTGAATAATGCTCACTTCACTCTAGTTCCAAAACTGTCGGCAGTGACTCAAAGGTTTCCAAATGCACAATAAATGATGTCAGAGCTAAACCTTGGTGCATGTCTTGAGGAAATGTCTGGTGCTATCAAAAGGCGATTATCTCAGTTCAGAGCTCTCACCCCTCTGTGCAGGCTGATTGAAAACCCCTGGATGGTGAGTGCACGAAATCTTGAAATTGTTGAACTTATTGGTATGAAAAGGGCACAAGCAGAGCTAAAGCTGATAGACATGCAGCACACTTCTGCTCTCAAAGCATCTTTTTTGGGACAGGTACCAGAAGAATTCTGGAAAATTGTGCCTTCTGATAAATGTCAACGGATGTTTGTGAAAGTTCGTTTTCCACAATGGGAGTGTTGAAGAGTAAACTCTGAAATAAACGTACAGACTTATATCTGGATCAGCTCTTGAGGCTTGCTGTTTCAGACATACTACCAGATTACAGGACACTAATAGGAAACATGAAGTGTAAAATAGGTTCCTAGTATATCTGTCTTTAGCTTATCTACTTTTCAGAATCAGTTAAACCTGTGCTGCATTGGGCCTGTGCTGAACATCTGGTTAATGAGGATTACTATGCAATGCCTCTTAAGATTTTTATTGTCTGATAATAAAAATGTATTAACAAAATGTCAATAAAATGTGTCTTTTAAAATATGCATCCCTGAAAGGTCATCCAATTGTTTGCAAAGCTCCTCCTTGTACTTTTGTAGTTACATCTGCCTTTGAAATACAGAATTGTCTAGTAATGTTTTGAAAAGATGGTGGTTTTTTTTGGACACTAGTAGCCCCACCCCCATCCGACCCCGCATCTACCCACAGGCCCAGTCAGTTCGTCCCCCGGCTACAAATCAGAATATACTTTTGGCCCCAAGAAAAAGTTTCTGAGTACCCATGCTGTAGATACACATGCTCTGCGTAAATTATAAAACAGTCCCTCTCTAAAGTTGTGGCTAGTTAGCATATGACACAGATGTTTTAAAAAGTGTTCTTAGGATCGCTTCGCCACTAAAGCCCGTTGGACGTGCAAGAACGTTGACACAATAATGCTTATTTAGCTTATGTGGCAATGACCAAGTAGCAGCCTTGCAGATATCCATTAAAGGGATGCAACTCAAAAAGGCTATGGTTGTGCCCTTTTTGCGTGCGGAGAGGCCTCTCGGGGGCACAAGGAGTGTGAGCTTAGGCTTCTCATAGGAAGGTTGGATGCACTTAACTATCCACCTGACAGTGCTAGCTTTAGAGATGGCACAGCACCTCTGGAGTTTGACGAAGGCTACAAAATAAAAAAATAAAAAAATCACTCTCTTGACATCCAGAGTGTGAAGGGCCCTTTCTGCTACACACTCTGATTATGGAAGGAAGACGGGCAGTTCAATGGTCTGATTCATGTGTAAATGTGAAAACAATCTTGGGCAGAACTTTGGATTTGGTGTAAAGAACTATCTTATCTTTGTGAACCTGAATAAATGGTTCTTGGTCTGTAAGAGCTTGGAACTCACTAATGTGTCTGAGGGCGGTGCTTGCTATAAAAAAAAAGCCACCTTCCAAGACAAGTACTGTAATTGACATGAGTGTAGGGGTTCAAAAGTAGGACCCATGACTTATGTGAGGAGGTCATTGACGTTCCAGATAGGTGTCGGAGGCATCTTTAGGGGTATCACCCTCTTTAGACCCTCCATGAAGGCTTTTATGACTGGTATTTTAAACAGGGAAGAATTTTGTCTGTTTTTAAGGGATGCTACCATGGCAGTTAAATGTAAGCATATAGAAGTGTAGGCAAGGCCTGCCCTGTATAAGTGTAGAAGATAATTAACAATTTCCCCCATGGAAACTTAAAAGGGTTATAACTATTTGGAGATGCAGTAAGGCATGTTCTTTTCCACCTTAGAAACATAGCATGCTTGAGTAGTAGGCTTTCACACTTCTGACTAAATAACCATGCATTCCTCTGGGAGATTGAGGTAACCAAACTCTAGGAACTCAGGTGTCGGATCGCAAAGCTCAGCTGTTTGGGATTTGGGTATCTGAGCCAACCCAAATGCTGAGTGAGAAGGTTGCGTGTGGGTAGGAGCTTCTCGTGTGGATAGACTAATATATCTAGGAGCACTGAATGCTAGGGCTGTCTCACACAGGTTGGTACCATTAGGATAATGGTCGTGGACACCTGCTTCATCTTCCTTACCATGTACGGGATGAGTAGGAGAGGCAAAAAAGCATAGTCAAATATCCCTGACCATTTCATCCATAGTGCATTGCCCATGGGCTGGGGGTGCGCATATCTCACGGCGAAGTTTTGGGATTTTGCTTTTTCTCCCGTGGCAAACAAGTTTATCACTGGAGTCACCCACTGTCGAAAGTACTTGTGAAGGATTTATGGGTGGAGTTGCCACTTGTGGAGTTGCTGATACATCCTCCTGAGCAGGTCACCAATATCGTTCACCACTTCTGGCAAATGCTCCAACAGGTGAATGTTGTTGCGGATTGCCCAATGTCAAATCTCTTAAGCTAGCACAGAGAGCCAGTGGAGCGAGATGGAAGGGTTTCTGGATTTAGAACAAGTCTGTCATGTTGCCTGTCTTTATTAGTATTGTTTTCCCTCACAGAAGCGGAAGGTATGCTTTCAGGGCTAGACTGGTAACTTGAAGCTTCAGGTGGTTAATGTGGCAATCCTGGTGCTGAGGGTTTCAAGTGCCATGGACAGTCAACTTACGGAGGTGAGCTCCCCTGCAAGAGATGTATTGGTGGTGATGGTCACCTGTGAAAAGGTATCTAGCAAGGGCCTGCAGAGCAACAGATTGTTGCTGTTCCACCAAAGCAGAGTGTGCTGGGCTTTGGTCGTTACCCATACTCGATCCTTCCAATGTCCTTTGGCTTGTGCCTACTGCTTTGCGAGCCATTCCTGTAGCGGTGCATGTGCAGCCTGGCTTACGGTACAATTACTATGAGTGAAGCCATGATTCCAAACACTTTCATGGGTGTTCATGCAGTAATGGGACAGTGTTTATGAAAAAGAGGCAGTAGCTGTTGGAGTGCCATCAATGTCTGGGTGTAGAGGTTTGCCCTGCCTGTCACTGCATTTAGGATTGAGGCAAGAAAGGGCTCAATTTGTAGGGTTGCAGATGCAACTTTTTCGCATTGATGATGAAACCTAGACTGTGAAGTCGAGACACTGCTTTAGGAGTGTGTGCTAGGCATTTACGTTTCCTGCTGATCTTGATCAGCTAGTCATCTGAATATGGAAAGAGGTGTATGGGGTTCCCGCGCAAAGACAGCTAGGCACTTTGTAAACATGCTTGGAGCTGAAGTTACTTTGAAGGTTAACATCTTAAACTGGTAGTGTCTTTCACGTACCCTGAACCAAAGTTACTGATGTGTCATGTGGATCAGTACGCAAAACTACAAATCTTTCAGATCCAGCGCAGACATGAAGTTGCCTTCGCTTAGCAGCTGGATGATGTCTTGTAGATGATCATATAAAAAGTGTTCAAGGAGGATAAACCTGATCAATGGCCAAAAGGCAAGGATCAGCCTGAGGTAGCCGTTGTTTTTGGATATTAAAAAATATAGGTTTACACATTATTGCTGTGCATGTATCTGTTATGTTGCTCAATTCTGTGAAAGTGCCTGATCCTCTTCTCCAGATGGTGAAGGTGGTCTAAACTCAGTTGTTGCTTATGCTTTTCTCTTCACCAACCAACTTGTGTGCTTTTTACTTTTTTGCCTCTAGTAGGTGTTTTACCAGCTCCTCAATTTCCTCCCATTGGTGTTGGTCCTACCTGGAGAGGAGACCCATAAAAGTGGAAGTGCATCAATGTGTGGCCGCCCCAAGTGCTACCTGCTTACCTACAGCATCAATTTGCTTAGACTCCTTCTCTGGCGGAGGCGCCATATCCTCTGGCCTGTGCAGAAGCCCTTTTATGGGCAGTGTGCACAACAAGTGAGTCACAAACAATTTGTCCACGAATACAAGCCAGATCCTCTAGCGGTAGGCTTGTAATTTTTCTACACACAAGGAGCAGCTACTTGGTTCTGCAAAGGTTTGTCAGTGGCTGACAAATATTTTCTTGAGCATCGGGAGGTAGTGGGTTTTGACTAGAAAGTCATTCACATCTTCCTCTGTGTGGAGTTTACCTTGTTATGCAGCCCTTTGCATCACTCAGTGGTATGTAGTAGTATTATCTGGTGGGGATGGCTTGGCTGGGTAGCGCTCTAGATCTGGGTTGTCTTGTTTTTATTTATTTATTTATTTTATTTTGATAGCTTTATATAGTGCAAACAGGTATACAGATAGTGGAGCAGTAACAACAATAACATCATATTTGGGAAAAATACAGGATAAAGTAGTGATTAGAGTGGAAGGGTAAGCAGAGAGCAGAGGAGATGAACCAATAAGAGCAGAATTAACATAGTAAAGAAAACTGCAGGAACATGTAGTGTCTAGAAAAGTGGGGGTAGTGTCAGGAATGAGAAGTCGAGGAAAAAAAAAAAATACCAATTTGACGGTATGCCGTAGTCATGCGGAAAATAGAGGAGTTGGGATGGGTATCATAGGCTTAAGGAAGAAATCTGTTCAGAAGAAGTGCTTTGACTTCTTTCTTGAAGGATACCGTTGAGGGATTCAATCTGATTTCAGGGGGCAATGAGTTCCAAATTCTTGGAGCAATCCCAGAGAAAGAACGGTTGTAGGTTTTCTTTTTTCGGAATCTGTGGTTTCAGAAGTAAGGATTTGGAGCTTCTGGATGATCTGGAGCCACCAGAGAGTTCTAGTTTCTGGGCAAGATATTTAGTGGTATTGAAGTGGAGGGCTTTGTGTGTCATCCAGGCAATTTTTTGCTGGATTCTTGCTTTGTAAGGGAGCCAGCTGAGAGATTTCAGATCGGGAGTGATTTGGTTGTATTTTTTTGAGCCCGTGATGAGCCTAGCAGCAGAGTTGAATGAGGCTCTCAGGGGAGCCAGTGTTGATCTGGGCAGTCCAGAGAGGGTTACACTTCCATAGTCTAATCTGGGAATCACTAGAGCTTGTACTGCATGCTTGAAGTCGTTTGGAGGAGGAAAGGATTTAATTTCCTTAGAATGTTCATTTGGTGATTTGCACCTTTGGTGGAGGCACTGATGTGTTTCTGCATGTTGAAGTTCTTGTCGAGAGTTAATCGCAAAGATCTCGCAGAGTCAATGACTTGTGGGATGCAGTTGAGGGCAGTAAGATGTTTCTGCCAGTCTTCAATGGCAGGTGACGTTAGGAGGGACGATTAGTAGGAATTCAGTATTTTGAGTGTTTAGTTTAAGGTGATTGGAAGCTAGCCAGTTTTGAGTTTTCTAAAGAGTTGTGTTGAGGGAACTCATGTCCTCTGGGGAGGAGACTTTTAGGTATAGTTGGGTATTGTCAGCATACAAAAGATGGAGGATGTTGGAGGAATGCAACATTTCCATAAGAGGTTCCAAGAACAGGTTGAAGAGCGTGAGAGAAAGTGAGGAGCCCTGTGGGACCCCTAATGTGACCGGTATTGTCTGTGATAGTGAGTGATTAACCTTGACTCTTTGAGACCTGCTATGGAAAAAGGAGGTGAACCAGTCAAGGACTGATCCTGAAAGTCCCATACAATGTTCTAACTGGTCAAGAAGGTTGTAATGCTTAACCGTATCAAATGCCAATGATAAGTCGAGGAGGATTAAAAGACAGGATTGCTTCTGATCCAGCATTTTTAGGGCATCGTCCACTATGTGTGTCATAGCCGATTTGGGGCTGTGCCCTGGGCGGAAACCAGATTGAAATTGATCCAGTAGTAGGAATTGATCTATGTGTTTACAGAGTCTTTGCTAAGGTAGGAATATTGGAGATAGGATGGACGTTGTTTAGGTCAGTTTGGTCTGCTTTGGTTTTTTTTAGGATGGGGGCAACCTGACCGGACTTTAGGCTGTCGGGGATAGTGCCTTGAAGGAGGGAGGCATTAACAGCCTTAGTCCAAAGTGGGAGTAATGCGGGTATGATCTCCTTGAAGAAGTTGGGAGGTAGAGGGTCATTGAAGTGGTTTGAGCGTCGTTAGAATATTATGAATGGTATTTTCCTCAAAGGTTTCGAAAGAGTTCCATGAGGTTTTGTTTTTGAGGAGGTGTCCCGTGGGCTTACCACAGTCTTCCCTGGGATCACCTCCCTCTGGTGGCGTAAGGGCTTCTCATAGGGGTCCTGTGGGTAGTAAGGACTGCCTCGTTCTGAGTCAGTGTTGTGTGGCTCAGGAGTGTGCAGTGATACCGGTGGTGGTGGTGGTGGTGGAGGAGGTGTGGATTGTAATGGTAGGAAAGGCGTAGGCCTGGTGTCCCAGTCTTTAACCCTTTTGGTGCTGGACGGCCTTGAAGGGCCAATTTGTAGTTCCTCCTTGAAGGCCATCCGTATTTTCTTTGAGATGTGGATCAGTCCTAGAGCCAGAGGTCAGGCTGGGATCTTGCTTGTATCTGGGTGGATGAAAAGCTTCCTTTGGTTTGCATCAAGAACCTCTGAGAGCCTTTCAAAGATTGACCCCCTCTGTGGTGTCTGATTTTGTGAGTGCCATCTTTAACACAGGTTGTGATGGAGGTTTTGGCATTGATTTTGGCTTAGAGTGTGGCTTTTCGGGACCAAGGCAGTGTCAAAGATTGGTGTGGTTTGGTCCCCTTGAATGGGGTCTCTGCCAGTGTTTATCCTGTCTCTTGAGTCTGGGATGAGCATAACTCAAAGGTTTCAGACATTTCTCCAGTATTGTATCTTTTATAATTTACAGGCTTGAATCTTCCACGTCATCATGGTGGGAGTTCCCCGGTAACAGTAATAAAAGCAGTGCTAAAGCATTAGCATTAAACTTCATTGCAAAAAACAATAGTAGTTAGTATCCAATTCTTATTGATTTAGTACACCGAAACTTCAGCCAATCAGAGCAGACACTCTGGAGTACTCATCCCCTGCAGAGTCATCATACCTCAGATTTCTTACCGCACATTGTGTGTTAGGGAGTCTCCCTGAGCTCTGCTCAGTCACAGTGTTTCACTGGTACCCTTTTGACCTGCAGTTGCCAGTTCATCTCTTCACCTCCTATCATTGTCTGAGGTACAGTTGGAAAGTGTGTTTGGTTGTGCTTTCTCAAGAATGTCTGAGTCTAAAAAGGGCTTTTTAGGCCCTGCAAGACTTGTGAAAAATCAGGCTGTTTTGCCTTTATCAGAATCATAAGCCCAGATAATGCAAGTACTGCCAAACTTTTCTGCAAAAACCCTCAAAGATCGGGAGGGTAGATTGCTTCTATGGCTACAGAAAAAGAAGTCTGCCAAGGACTCGGACTCTGAGTGTGAGAATAGAGCTAATACCTCCTCTAGAAAAAGGAAAGAGGGAGAACGGTCCTTTTCATACAGTACTTAAAAATCTAGGTCTCAAAGCAAAGAAGCTTCTGAGAAAAAAAAGATCAAAAATGGAGCTGGCTGGCCCTTCTTCCTCGCATCAAAGATCTGGTTCAGCCCCCTCATCTGTTACTCACACCCCTTCAAGGAGTCCTCTTCCAAAAAAAGACCATCCGTCAACTACTCCATTAACGAGGCACTCCCCATCTACAGCCTCTATGTCTCCAGGATGAGGCGCACCATTGACAATCAAGACGACGACAGCAGCTGTATCGTGGAAGAAGGAGGTAGCAATGACACCGTTGTCAGCAGTGTTAAGGCCGTCTCCAACGATGAAGATTTCCTCAATCGCCTCGCCTCACCTAGACTGATGCGCTTGCAGCTGCTCCGTCAACGAAGATTCCTCCTCACGCCGCATCATCAGCGTTGCCGTCGGCGGACCCATTAGTGGTGGAAAACGATGTAGCACTTCCTCCATCAAAAACCACCACTCCATCTCTGCTTCAGGATTTTTCCAAAATTTCTCTATTGCCCACAGCTCGCCTCCTGGATTTCCAGGAATCGGAGGATGAAGGTTCATCCAGCCCTATACAGCCCTTCACAATTAAGAGTCAAATGTAAGGAGTCAGAGGAAGATGAGACGGAGGATGATCTGTCAGCTTACCTTGAAGGCGACTACTCCTCTGACAGGGGGCATCCCTTCGCTTAGCACTTGGATACCTTCCGGGAACATTACCCTGACGAAGTCCAAGAGGATGAGCACCATCCAATCCAAGAACCTTCCATCAGTGTTTCAGTTTCTTTAGTCACAGACTTGCGTTTGATGCTAAACGATCACTACAAACGCATCCCCGATGCCAACTCCGCTCAGCGGCCTCCACCTAGGCAGGAAGTCTCGATTACCACTTCTGATCCACAAAGCACGCTTAGACTGCAAAAAGATACAAATATACCACCCCCTATATCAATCCCGGATAATTTACAGAACAGCGACGACCAACAATTGGAAGAGTGTGAGCTCCAAACAGATCCTGATGCTCATGATGAATAGGATGATTACATTGCGCCAATGTCACACTCTCCTACTCCGCCAGTAGCCGATCCGCCGCCTGTAGATATCAGCGGGTTTCACAACCTCCTTGAGCGACTTTCAAAGCGCTCCGATCTTCCAATACCAGCTAAGCAAACCGAATGTTTCCTTTCTAATTTTAAGGCTGGAACACAATGTACCACTAATTCTACCCCTATTGTGGACTTTTTATGGCAGGAATGCCTCAAATTAATGAAAACCACAGCATCCATTCCGGCTGTCATTCCGAAGCTCGACAAAAAGTGCAAAGCGCTTAAGAGTGCCCCAACATGGGGGGCGTGGCCAAGAACATGGCCCAGTGAGACGCTGGTTCCCTGAGCTCCCGACCAGAGCCTTAATCCTTAAACATCCTGCCAGCTCTAATGCCTAATTTTGATGCTGGCCATCCTGTGACACTGCCGTGCTGGGGCACAGAAGACCTGGGCCCGGGCAACTGGCGCGCTTGCGGCATTTTAGACGCCCCGTGCGCTCTCTGACCTGAGGTCGAAAATGGCAGACAGGCGCTCCTGAAGCCCTGAAGAACCGGGCGGACTGAAGGAACCGCCACAAGACCCTGCCAGCCACCCGGTGAGCTGCCGCGTTGTGACCGGGGGCCCGGAGATCTGCGGCCCATCGCCCGGCTGTCTCTTGGTGGCGGGGCTTTGCCGGCAGACGAGGCCTCCCTCGGCTCTGAGGAGGGGGAGGGGCCTCGGAGGAGGTGAAATCCTGTTGCGCCTTGCGGGGCTGAGGCGGAGGCCGGTGTGTTTTTCTTGTCCCTGCCGGGCATGTGGATTCGGCGGTGGAGGGCCTCGCAGGAAGTGAGAACCCTGGCGCACCGTGCGGAGCTGAGGTGGGGGCCGGTGTGCTGGTCTTGCCCCTCCCGCCCAGGCCGGGCGTACAAATCCGGCGGTGCTTGGGCCCGAGAACGAGGAGCGGGTGCGACTCATTGAGGCCTCGTGCAGTGGGGGATCCTTGCCTGCGGCCTCGTCTCCCGGCCTGGGGTGCACCACTCGTGAAAGAACTGGGCCCGAACAACGACACGGTGAGTGCCGCCCCCTGGGGCGATGTCCAGTGGGGAGCGGAGCGGCTGTGCTTCCCCGCAGCGGGGTGTGGACTGCCTCTCGGCCCTCTGCCTGCCGCTTTGACGGTAGAGGGGGCCTTGACCTGCCGCCTGTCTTCCCTCCCCCGGTGACCCTGGATTGCAGCCTTGCTGAGCCCCGATTGGGATAGAGGGGGGCCCGGCCCTGAATAGCTGAGCCCAGGCGTGCTGGTGGATTTCGTGAATGAGACCCCACGCTAAACTGGAGGGGGGTGTGGAGTGCGCCCCGAGGTGCGGGCCCTTTATGCTGAGGACCTGAGATCAACGCAGCCCCCTGGGACACTGTGTGTTTGCGGCTTCTCCCCTCCCCTCCTTTTGCCCTGGTGTATGGTCTGAGGGACCGGGGCGGAGTGCACTTGGGGGTTCGACGAGATCCGCATACATCATCAGACTGAGCCTGAAGTGGTGAGTGGTGCTGGGGTGCCCCTCCTCACCCACGAACAAAGAGAAAGACCCGAAGCCCCCTGGACAGGGGCAAATGGACAAATATACTAAGGTTGTCATCCCACATGAAGCTACTCAGCCCATGTCGGAGGCAGCTACTATACTCCAGGCCATACAGTCATCCAGGGAGGCACTTGAAAATAAAATCGGAGAGGTGCGCTCCGAGGTTACGTTGCTGCGGCAGGATCTTCGGAACGTCTCGGAGTGAGTCACGGAAGCAGGGTCCCGGGTCTCGGAGGTGGAGGATGCGGTCAAGGACTTACAAAAAGCTGTGGCGGAGCTCCGCAGTGCAAATGGTGACCAGCAGTGGCGCGTGGACGACGCAGAAAACAGGGCACGCAGAAACAATCTCCGTTTTGTGGGATTTCCGGAAGGGGTGGAGGGAACGGACTTGCCTGCGTTCTTGATCAACTGGCTGAAAAACATTATCTTCCC
This sequence comes from Calotriton arnoldi, assembly GCA_963921515.1. Taxonomy (NCBI): domain Eukaryota; kingdom Metazoa; phylum Chordata; class Amphibia; order Caudata; family Salamandridae; genus Calotriton; species Calotriton arnoldi. The sequence continues at coordinate 2,037,522 of CAWUFW010002074.1, read as the reverse complement.
CGAACACTTCTCTACCTGTTTCGTTCTTGAATGGGCACACAGGGCGCTGAATGCTAAGCCTCCCCCTGGCACTCCCCTGAGGCCCATCATTGCAAAAATCCTTAATTTCATGGACCGGCACATGATCCTGCACGAGGCACGTAGGTTGGGGGAAATTAGACACGAGAACTCTAAGATCATGATTTTCCCAGACTACAGCAGAGACGTGCACAAGCAAAGGAAGACTTTGGATTCTGCTAAATCTAATCTAAGGTCACTACAAATCCAATTCATTCTGTTATTCCCTGCAAAGCTGAAGGTTATATACAACAGCAGGGCGCAGTTTTTCCAGACCCCGGAGGAAGTATGGGCATGGATTGAGGAGAGGCCGATCCTTCGCCCCCCGGAGGGGCAGACCAGGGGAGAGGGCAGAATATGGAATGCCAGATAAACAGCGCAGGACCAGGAGAAGTCGCAGCGGATCAAAGAGGGTGGGCCCGGCGACGCCCTATGCACTCAGGAGACCCAGCAAAAAATCAGGAGAGCAAGTGGATGAGTCGACGCACATTGGCGACGAATCGGACAAGTCTAGCCAGCGTGACACACAAGTGGACCTGGAGGACCTGAGAGACTCCTCCGGGGACGAGAGTACCCACCCTCTGGTGGCGGAGATCACGGCCATGGAGGGTGGAGCGGAGGGTGACTATTTGCCTAAGCGTGCAAACCTGGCATTGTTTCCCGGTCGGGGGCCAACAAGCCCCAACAGTACAGTTTTGTGACCCTGTTGCCCACCCTGCCTGTCAGTACTACTGAGAACGGTGCTGAAGCAGGGCCCGCCAAAGACCCTTTTCCTTTTTTTTTAATGAAGGGCTTGGCGAGTAGGAAGAGAAACTGACTTTTGACCTCTGTCTCTGAAAGCAGAGCACGTGACAAGATAGCAAGATTTAAAGGCATCTTTATTGCTCACAAAGTGAATGAGCAATAAAAATGCCTTTAAATCTTGTTAACTTGTCACATTTGCTCACAGAGGTCAAGTGCATTACAGTTAGGTTGAGTATTTTTTTTTAAGTTACTAGACCTGCAGGTCCAGTAACAATTTTTAGATTTTTCGAGCCTGCTCTTACTTCTCTGGGGCCCATGGAGTATACTCCAGATTGGACTACGTGTTTGTTCCCAGGGGGGAGATGGGGGGTGGTCGGTCAGGCAGAATATCTGGCTAGGGGCCTGTCGGACCATTTGCCACTGTTGGTTTCGCTGGGGCAACAGATCCGAACCTCTAGGCTCACCTGGAGGCTTAATGCGTGGGACCTACAAAAGGAAGTAATCCTAAAGGGGCTTCGGACTGACACTGAAATCTTTTTTCAAGAAAATCTGGGCACAGTTGACTCGGGGGTCACACTTTGGGAGGCATACAAAACAGTGCTGCGGGACAGGGCACAAAACCGGATAGCATGGGAGAAAAAGAAAGAACGGTAACACACAGAACGGATAGAGGGTTAATTATTAACCCTAGAGAAGAAAGTCTTAGATAGACCTGACCCATTGACTGCCCAACAAATAGAAGCCCTAAGGGTCGAATACCACGAACTGGCTCAAGAAGAAGCAAGGAAGCAGAGGTTATCGACGCTACATTGTCTATATGAGGTTGGGGACAAGGCCGGGAAGTTACTGGCCTGGCTTAGCAAAAAGGAAACTGATGCCAGATGGGTTGATTCCATTGTAGATGACGGGGATGACTTACAACACGGACGAACAGATACTGTCCGCATTTGCCCAACATTATGCAGACTTCTATGACCAGAAAACACTGAAGAGATCAACAATTACCTCATAGATGCTACTACCCCTGGGCTAGAAGAAGACGATGTCCAGTTACTAGAGGAAGATGTAACACTCACAGAGGTTGGGGACGCAATAAATAGGCTAAGATCTGGTAAAACTCCTGGACCGAATGGACTCCTGGACCGAATGGGCTCCCAGCCGAATTTTTTTTTTTTAAAAAGCAAAGACCTCCTGGCTCTATGTAGGGATGCCTTCACAGAGGGGATTCTCCCAGTCGATCTTCACACTGCCACAATTGTGGTCATCCATAAGAAGGGCAAACCCAGGGACAAATGCGACTCATACTACCCAATCTCCCTCCTGAATATGGAGGTTAAAATCCTCGCGACAATTCTAGCCACGCGGCTACTGAAAGTCGTAACCACCCTTATTCACTGTGACCAATCCTGCTTTATGCCAGGCCGGGCGACCTGGTGGAATCTCCGAAGAGCCCACAACTGGGTGATGTCTGTCAGGAACCGTACTACTCCACATGCCTTTCTGGCGCTAGACGCTGATAAGGCCTTTGACGCTGTGCACTGGCCTTTCCTTGTGGACGTCCTCACCAAATTCGGCTTTGGCCCGAAGTTTAGGAAATGGGTGGCATTATTGTACACGGAACCAAGGGCAAAAGTAAGGGTCAACGGTAGGCTTTCACCTGCGTTCCCAATCTCTGCTATTCGCACTGGTGATAGAACCCCTAGCATGCATAATTAGACTACACCCGAAAGTAACAGGTTTCCGGATTACACCGGATGACCGGGAAGAAGAAAGAATTTCGCTATATGCGGACGATATCCTTCTGTTTATCACGAACATAGCTATCACAATCCCCACTGTGTTCTCAATCCTCGAGGAATATGGCCGGTTCCCGGGATATAAAATTAACAATCACAAGTCCATACTATACAGCCCATTGCAAGATATGGACTGGCCACCGATACCCAGAGACTTATGTATAGCTACAGAGGAATTTCAGTATCTTGGGATTTTTCTCACCCCCAACCCCATAACATGTTGTATGCATAACATACATCGGGTTCTCTCAAACTTCAAGCAAGATGCAGATAGATGTAGAGAATTGCCACTCACCATAATGGGCAGTGCAGCAATGTACAAAATGATCTCACTACCCCAATTTTTATATGTGCTGCAGAACACGTACCACCCCCTCCCTCGATCAATATTCAGGGAAGTCAATTCCGAACTCCGCTCACTCCTCTGGTTGAAGGGCCACCCCAGAATTGCATTAAAATTCTCCACAACGTAACCCATACAATGGGGGACTCGCGCTCCCAGACATAGAGGCTTACTATTGGGCAGCCCACCTTACCCCCATATATGACTGGATACACACTCCCGGGGACCACCCCACTTGTAGACTGGAAAGGGAAACACTTTACCCATAAAACATTCACACACTATTTATATGGAGGGAAAGGGACCCACAGACTACTCCCTGCAGCTAGAGTCACTAAAGAGGTGTGGAACAGAGCCAATAAGACGCTGGGCTGGGCACACAAAATAACTAGGTCTACCCCTCTGTGGAAAGGAACTTGGTTTAAAGAACTAAATAAGCTCCAGGGATTCGAAACCTGGGACCTGCTTGGGATCTCCACGGCCAAAGCATCCTCAAACACTTCTCAGCCCTTCAGGCGGAATTCCAACTTCATGCCTCCTAATTGTTTTAATATGCCCAGCTGCACCATGCTTGGAGTGCAGACGGAATAGAGGCCTCTGAACTCCCTGAATTCGCACAACTGGAAGGGAGATTACTCCAGGAAGAACTAAGAACCAAGGCAGTTTCTGCCACTTATAAAACTATAAACAACAATATGCCCGACACCCTGGTTAAACTGAGCGGGGCATGGGAGGGAGATCTGGGAGATATGGAGGACATAGACTGGGAGGCGGCCCTGACGCACCCCAGGGAGGTTGCAATTAAAGCCAGGCTCCGCCTTATCCAGTTTAAAATTCTCCACCGGGGCCTACTATGACAGAGACAAATTACACAAAATGGGAGGCGCCGAGTCATCTCAGTGCCTGCGTTGTCAGACAGGTACAGGCAATTTTCTCCATACGCTTTGGGAGTGTCCACAAATAGGGGTCTATTGGCAGATGATAATCGCCGAGTTGAACGCAATACAGGGAATTTCCCTCCCATTGGACCCTAGATTCATCCTGTTAGGGATCCCAGGTGACGTAGATGTTCCCTGACGCCCAGCTTCTCTTCAGCGCACTGGGCCTGGTGGTGGCCAAGCGAGATATTGCTCGTCACTGGGGCGCACAAGAAACCCCTACACTAGAAGAATGGAAAGGGCGTATGGATCTGTACATGGCAGCAGAGAGGGTGATATACAAAAGTTGAGGTTGCCCCAAAAAGTTCAAGAAAATATGGGGTGGTTGGATGAGACACTATGGTCTGAGTCCGAGCGACGGGGACACCCAATCCATTGCAACTGGGTTATCGGCCCAATAGTACCTTGCTGGACCCGGGAGAGGGGAGTGGGGGTGGGTTGTGGGAGACGGCCCTGCCGTGATGTGTACCAGGGTCTTAGATGTAACTATGTTTGTATTTTAATTTGTGTCCCTCCGATGCGCACCAGAGGTGGGAATTACCAGGTGGCTGAATGTGGTCTAAGTGCAATTTTGTTGTTGCAGTTATGTCAATGTTTACAGTTGATGCAAAACAAAATAAAAATATATTTAAAAAAAAAAAAAAGAGTGCCCCCACATTTCTCATTGGTCCTCCTCGACCTGATTCGGTCATCATGTAGGCTATACAGAGAAGAGTGCAGAATCCTTCCTCGCCATGCATGGCCCGACCAATAAAGAAGGTCACCGGCTTGACAATATAGGCAAGAGGTTCTCTGCACTGGCAGATACTTCCAGCAGAGCTTCTAATGCCATGGCTATCCTGGGGAGATACGACCGGCAGATGTGGTCTGACATCTCATTTCTGTTGGAAGATCTCCCTGAGGACAAGAAGAAAGAGGCAAAGGACATCCTGTCAGAAGGTGAAAAGGCCTCTTCCGAGATTATCGATGTGGCCATGGATATTTTGTCCACCGCCTTCAGGCAGATGGCTGGAGCGGCGGTGTTGCAACACCAAGGTTGGATTAAGGCAACCACATTCTGTCCAGAAGTACAAGCCAAGTGCTGGATATGCTGTTCGACGGAGAATACCTTTCTGGTAAACACAGTGACTACGCACTGCAGTCAATCACATCAGATGCTGACATGGCTAAATCGCTGAAGAGCTTGAAGCAGATGAGGTTTCCGTCCTTTCAGGGCAGGAGTAGAGGCCTATATCTCTTCCAACCTCAATTGCAGCAGCGTTTTCAGACATATTGCCAACAGGGGTTGCGATCATAATATGCGGCTCAGGCTTACCGACCAAACACTACGCCCTCTTATTGTGGAGCGTTGGGGGCCGACGTCGACCAGTAGGAGGGCAGTCTCAGGATGCTAACAGCAGACAATGAGGAATCACAGGCCCCTGTCACCACAGTCCCACGTCAATTCGGTCCCGCCTTATCCATATTCTTCAATAAATGGAAGCTCATATCTTCCGACAAATGGGTGTTAGACGTATTCCAGCACGGTCACACCCTGGAATTTGTTCAATACTCTGCAAATTTCCCTACACGGAAAACATCACATCGTCATCTTCCAGGTCTAAAAAAAAAAATCTGATTACTCCTCTGCAAACAAGCAATCCAAGAGGTACCACACGATCAGCACAATCTGGGTTTCTACTCCCACTTCTTTCTGATCAAGAAGATGATGGAAAAGTGGAGGCAAATAATGGGCCTCAGGTTATTGAACAAGTTCATCAAAAATCAACCCTTCAGGATGCTGACTCTCCAGGAGATTTTGCTACTCATGGATGCCAGAGCCTATCTATCCTCCCTCGATCTTCTGGATGCATATTTCCACATCCCCAGCACCAAAGGTTTCTCAGGTTCAAGGTGGCAGGGTGCCATTATCAATTCAAGGTGCTCCTCTTCAGGTTGAAGTCAGCACCCAGGGTCTTCACCAAGTGCATTGCGCTGGTGGCAGCTTTTTTCCGAAGGTTCGGTCACCAGGTATTCCCCTACCTGGATAATTGTTTAATCAAAGCTCTATCCTTCCAGGCAGCCAAGAAATCCACAGAAGCCGGTCTACAACTTTTTCAAGCCTCAAGTCTCAAGCTCAACTGGGAAAAATCATCTCTCATCCCCTCCAGGTTAATAGTGTTTCTTAGAGCAATCCTGGATACAACGCTTTCAAAGGCCTTTCCCATAGAAGAAAGGATTTCACGCCTACAGAAAATAACGCAATTTCTGTCTTCAAAAAGGTGCATTTCTGTAAGGACATACAAATCCATGCTAGGAATGATGTCATCCTGCACCCCATTAATCCCCAATTGACGCCATTTCAATAACCTCAGAAATTACAATGTCCTGGTGAATGGTCAAAGTCAACATCTCTCAGGCTCTCAGGGTCTCTCCTTCCTCCCTGCAATACGACATCGGACGCCTTCATTGAAGGATGGAGAGCCCACCTACAGGATTTAGAGATCCACTGCAAGTAGTCCAGACAGGAAGCATTATGTCACATAAATCTTCTAGAATTGAAGGTGGTTGTTTTTGATCTTCAAGGCTTTCTTCCAAGGATCCGGGGATCGTCGGTCCTCGTCAGAACAAACACCACCACCATGTTTTATCTGCTAAAACAGGGTGGGACGAGATCTCAGGCCCAACAAATATGGGAGTGGCTGATAGCCAACGAAATCTCATTAAAGGTGGAGCATGTACCAGGAATCCAAAACGAGTGGGCCGACTCCCTCAGCAGGGACTCCAAGCAATGTCACGAGTGGGAGCCCAACCAGAACCAATTACAAATGGTTTTCCAGTCTTGGGGGTTTCCAACCCTAGATGTATTCGCTACATCTCTCAACAAAAAATGCAAACTTTCGCCAGTAGATTTCCTCAGCCAGGTTCTTGGGGGAATGCCTTCCACTTCTCATGGGAAGAAATGTTTGCTTACGCGTTCCCTCCATGTGTTCCCTCCCGTTTCCTCTCATCCCAAAGATTCTACAGAAGCTGAAACTAGAACCATGCCGACTCATCCTCATTGCCCCAGTGTGGGCGAGGCAGTACTGGTACACTGAGCTGCATCGCCTATCAGGGTGCCCTCCCATTAAGTTCCTGGCCGACAGAGGATCTCCTTTCTATGAACCAGGGCCAAGTGGTTCATCCACAGGTTCACACTTTCCATTTATTGACCTGGCTTCTCACCACGCTGAATTTGGAGCTGTAACAATTTCTGACGAATGCAAGTCGATCCTTTAGAGAGCTCGAGCTCCTTCTACACTCAAGTGCTACTCTGCAAAATGGAAGAAGTTCTGTTCATGTTGTGCTTCAGTCTTGCCATCCTTTCTCCTCAACACCTGAACAGATTCTACCCTGTCTTCTACATCTCACCAATCAGGCGTTACCCATTAATTCATTAAGGTACACCTAGCGTCAATCTCCAGATACAGACGGCATTCTGGCCAATTGTCCTTGTGATCTAACAGGCTTGTGAAGGAGTTTATGAAAGTTCTATCCAGAGCTTACCTGCCAATTAAGCCTCCTTCAGTGCTCTGCCAGCTGAACACTGTATTATCGCAACTCATGAGGTCTCCCTTCGAGCCTGTTAACAAATGCGAATTGAAATTCCTTTCATGGAAGGTGGCAATTCTATTAGCCATTACATCTGCTAGGAGTATTAGTGAGATTCGGGCTTTCACCACAACAGTGCATTACCTGCAGTTCCTTGAGGACAGAGTAATCCTACGCACTAATCCTTCTTTCATTCCCAAGGTGCCTTCAACATTTCATCTCAATGAACCAGTGATTCTGCCTTCATTTTTTCCCAATCCTTCTTCGCCTGCATAGAGAGCTTTACATTTGCTGGACATTAAGGGGCAGATTTACAAGCCCCTTGCGCCACTTTAGCGCCGCCGTTGCGTCACTTCTGTGACGCAACAGCGGCGTAAAGCCAGCGCCATGCTGCGGGGTATTTACAACGTGACGCATCTAGGGAGATGCGTCACGTTGTAAAGCCCTGCGCCACATGAAACCTGCGTCAGGTTTCATGTGGGCGTTCCGGAGCAGGGAAGGGCGTTCCGGCGCAGGAACGCCTCGCAAAAGTGGCTGAGTGAAATCTACTAGATTTCACTCAGTCACTTTTCCGACCCCGGTGCGTCTAAACCTTGCGCCTGCATGAAGCAGGCGTAAGGTGTGACGCACCATGTGCAAGATAGGCCGGGTCGGCACAGTGCTGGAGTTGCGTCGCGCCCGCGACACAGCTCCAGCACTGCGCCAACGTTACGACGGCAGATGCGACACGCATCTGCATTTCCTTGCGCCATGATGCGCCGCATTGTAAATGCGGCGCATCAGTGGTGGCGCAAGGATGGTGATGCGTGTCGTAAGTTTCCTGGCGCATCCCTGCTGATTTGCAGGGATGCGCCAGGAATTGTAAATCTGCCCCTTAGCGTTGTTTGCAGGAATCTCTCTACCTGACATCTGCAGGGCGGCGACATGGACAAACACCCATATCTTCACAAAGCATTACTGCCTGGAGTACGGCGGATGTAGCAGTCTGTCAGGCTACCCTGCGAAGACTGTTCACATAAGGTATGCAGCTATTAAGCTCAAATTTCTAATTGTTATAATATTTGGTAGTTGTTAACCATTTTTAGTACTTTTATTATGATTGATTAATGCTATGCTACGCCTCTTCTGATTTTGTGCAATTTCAATGTCTTTTGTTCGACTAATCGTATGTAAGTTTGGCTAGCTGCTTTCTCGAAGAAGCTTCAGCAAAGATTTGAGAGGATGGCGACTTGAAGCAGCGATGCATTGTAGGGCTCCTCCTGTTGACCATCGGTTCTGAAGTCCTCGCATCGCGAGAAGGTGTTTTGTCAGCACAGCATTGCTGTTTTTGTTGCAGGGTTGAAATGGGGGGGCCACTGGAACCCAGAAGAAAGACTCAGTGCATATTAACGCATCGATCTCAGACCAGCGTTCTGGAACCTCCAAGCCCAATTATGGAAGAAAACTATTTAAGGTGGAGCCAGTGTGCGGGTGCATTATGGAAAAAGGGTGGAGTCACAACAGGTCTTGTGACGTGAACTTCTTCTAAAAAAAAACAAGTTGCAAATGTCAGGGCCCAACACTAGATAGCAGGAGTATGCAAAGCATGTGTATCTACTGCCACACAGTCTACAAACGTATATATATTCTGTAAATTCGCCATGCCTACCATTTCTTTTTAATAAAATGAGAACTATATAGAGACAGAGTTGTATGTATTTTCATAGAAAAATTATTTCATCAGAAAATCATTACTGAGAACCCATGCATGTTTTTAGTAATTGTGAAATTTGGAACGTTTTGAATTTTTACAAAAGCTTTCCTCCCTAAGCTGGGAATTGATATAGGGTATGCTATTGTTTGCCATTTTTAACACTTATTCAGTTTCCGATCTACTTTACTTATATTGTAATTTTTCCTGTTTCAATTTTAATGCCATTTGTAATTTTTGACTTAACTGTGCTTCCTTTAAAATGTTTCCTTTATTTTTTGGATTTCTTTGTTTCCTTAAATTTGTGTTCCTAAAATTGGTGTTCCTTGAATTAATTTCCTCCACTGTGGCTTCTCGGTTTTTGTTTTTCCAGTAATACACGTACTTCATAGGAATTAGCTGAGTCATCCCTAGATGGAGGAACTGCTTCTTCATCTTTGAGTAGAAAGGGAAAGTAGTTGGACAAGAGAGGCTACTAGGGAAGGCTGTACCCTGCGATGGAAGACTATCATTCTAGGTAGATATCAGATCTTGTTGCGTTTAGATTTGTGGTGTTTCTACCCGGAGGGATGAGGAAAAGTTCATGGGGGCCCTGAAAATACTTCCCTGGCCTTTTCAAAGGCATCTGGTGAAAGGCAACATGAACGTTCAGGCTCTAGGTCTGCAGATTTAAAGGTCCTGTATGTGGTGCACTGCACAATTCATACCTCAGCTTCTGTACGGAAGCGTCTTTTAACCTGCACCCCACGTCGTATGCTTGAATCAGCTCCTCTCGAAAGCACAAATTGATTGATAACATTTTTTTGTTATGAAACAATACTGCTTGGAACACACTCACACTTTCTTATAGAGCAATTCCATTAGTTCTTGGCATCTGGTGGCCACTTAAGACTCTTCTTTTCACTGGCCCGGCTCTGTAGGTACTATGTTGTTCCCTCACCAACCTTTAGTGTCTAGAAGCTCTCTGGTGTTTGAGTGTGTTACAACTGACACATGACAAACTCTGTTCCGAATTTAATGGCCAATAATGGATCCCTCCCGTTGGCACTGAAAACTTGGTTAATTTATTTGGAAGTGCTTCTACCAATAGACCTTAAATGTGAATGGATGATTACCCCAGCTCCAGGAACTTTCATTGGGCATGTCCAAGGTATGCACTAGGTTGTGGGAAGCACAGTAATGCATTTTCACTTCTAATCCAGGATATAGATTCTTGTGCTTCCAATGGGTTCTAGCTAATCACTCTCTCAAAGTGAAGAGAGCCTTCTGAAAGGCGTCAGCCTTGAACCCTTAACTTAAGTTAAGCGATCCGTGTTCATTCATTCCAGATACATTTAACTATCCACCTGGCAGTACCAACTTTAGAGATGGCAGACCCCCTGTGGGGTTTGGTGAAGGCTACAGAAAGTTGATCGGATTTTTTAAATGGTTTAGTTCTATCAAAATAATAAATGAGTGCACTCTTAACCAGATTATGAAGTGACCTTTCCGGTACAGTCTCTGGTTGTGGTAAAAAGATAGGTAGCTCAATATCTTGGTTCATGTAGAACCACGGTACCTCAGGCAGACATTTACGGTTGGTACGAGTACTACCCAGTCCTTATGAACCTGAATGAATGGTTCCCATATTCTAAGGGCTTCTAGCTCACTAATTATGTCTGAGGGAGGTGACTGCAATTAGGAAGGCCACCTTTGAAGATCAAAACTGTAAGTCACACAAGTACAGTGGCTTGACAGGAGGGCCCATAAGTCATGTGAGGATCACATTAAGGTTCCAGACAAATCTCTTTTGGGAACTTACCCTCTTTAGACCCCCCCCCCCCCCCGCATGAAAGCTTTAATCTAAGGACCCTAAACATAAATGATTGCAGACTATTTTGAAGGTACTTTGAAACTGATATCTAGTGTATGCATATGGAAGTGTAAGCGAGACCTGCCCTGTGAAGATTTAGAGGGTAGGCAACAAGCTCCTGCACAGGGACACTTAATAAATGTAATTGCTTAGAAATATAGTGGTGCATGAACCTTTCCACTTTGCTGCGAAGTAGGCACGAATAGTGGGTTTTCTGGCCTCTCATAGATTAGTAATACATTCCTCTGGGAGGTTAAGGTAGCCAGACTCTACCTACTCGGTTACCATATTGTGCTGATCTAGGTGTCTGAGCTGACCTTGTTGCTGGGTGAGAAGGGCCAGCCTGATTGGAATCTTCTCACTGGGAATGATTAACATCTCTAGGAGCATTGAGTACCAGGACTGTCTTGTCCAAGTTGGCGCTACTAGGATGAGTGTCAGGGACACTTGCCTCATCTTCCTTAATAAGAAGTGGAAAAGTCTAAGCAAATATCCCTGAACAGTTCATTCATAGAGCATTGCTCATGGACTCTGCGTGCAGATACCTGTCAACGAATATTTGGCATTTTTGGGAGAGGCAAACAGGTCTTTTGTGGTAGTCCCCAAGTGTTGAAAGCATGTGTGGAGGACTTGCCTGTGGAGTTCCCATTTGTGGACACCTTTGTTAGTCCTGCAGAGCAGATCTGTAAAATTGCTCTCTATTCCTGGGAGTTGCGCTGCTAACAGTTCTTGTTCTTGTGAGCTGCCTAATGCCAGATCTCCTGTGTCATTTGAGAAAGCTTGGGGAGGGGGGAATGCCGCCCTACCCCTGCTTCTGGATGAAGATCGTAGCTGTCCAGTTGTCTAATTTTTGGAGTACTTTTTCCTGCATAGAAATGGGAGAAAGCCACTAAACTCTAGCCTGATGGCTAAAAGCTCCAGGTAGTTGATGTGACGGACCTGCAGAATAACAGGTTGTTGCTGTTCCACCAAAGGGGAGAATGCTTGGCCCTGGTCGTTACCAGCACTGCATTCTCCCAATGCCCTTCCACTTCTGCCCACTGCCATGAGAGGCGCTCTTGTAATTGGTGCATGTGTAACTTGGTGTCTGGTACAGTCGCTATGCCCAAACCCACCATTCCGAACAGTTGCAAATGCTATCATCCTCTTGGATGAAACTCCTAGATTCCGATCCGCTGGCGCAGGTAGTTGTGAACAATAAAAAAATCAGAGACATTTAACCTGCGACGGGGACAAGGCAGGGGTGTCTATTGTCCCCACTACTCTTTGCACTTACGCTAGAGCCTTTTGCGGCTTCGATCCGTAGAGATCCCATCATTAGAGGCCTGCGATGGTCGGAAGAATAGGAGGATCGCATCTCCCTCTATGCCGATGACATACTGATATATTTGGCGTCTGGGTGGGCGGTACACCCCGAATTGCATTTGCAAAATTGGTAAGGGGATGGTGTGACGGGGATAGGGCTCCTGGCCATCAAGAAGTACTACTGGGCTACCCAGTTGGCCGCCATTAATCAAGGTTTATTCCGACCACAAGATGATCCGGGGTATAGAATGGACAGGTGGCTTTTGCCGGGGGGCTCCTATACCTGGGCCCTCTACGCCAAACCTGGCAAATTGCAATTAACGGGACCAACATCGCACTCGGTTCTGATATGGCATACCGCTCACAAAAGTTTGGGGTGGGCCAAGAAACTCACACAGGCCACCCCTCTGTGGGATTCGGAAAGGCTGGGCAACTTAAGGAAATCAAAAGGATTTGACAATTGGGATACCATAGGACTGTCCCAGGTGGGAGACTTGTGGAAAGGGGGGAAGGTAGTAATGTTTTCCCAACTGCAGCTAGAATATGAGTAGGCAAACTCAGAGAGATTCAGATACTTGCAAGTGCGACACGCCTTACAAACAAACATTCAGGCGGGGGAGGCGCTCCCGGAGGCCTCGCAGCTGGAAGATAGACTCCTGGACGAATTTATGCCCATAAAGGCAATATCACGGACCTATCGTAAACTGATTAATCATACTCCCGACCCCCTTGCCCGGCTCCGCAGGAAATGGGAGATGGACCTGGGTGACGAGGACTGGATGGAGGCGCAGGCCTCACCCAGGGAGGTTGCGATTTCATCCAGCCTTAAATTGGTACAATTAAAAATATTACATAGAATTTACCACTCGGGCCAGCGCTGGTCAAAATGGGCTACAAGGCAGACTCTGGCTGTGGGCGAGGATGTGGAAATGAGGGCACATTTCTCCACGTTCTTTGGGGGTGCAACTATGTTAATAGATATTGGATAGAAATACACCGCAGTATGGAGGACACCCTGGGACAGAATCTGGCCCTAGAGGCTAAACGCTGCCTGCTAAATATTTGGGAACCGACTGATCTAAGCAACAAAGAGAAAATATGGGTGACACTGGGCCATATGGTTGCCAAAAGAAATATTGCCAGGCTATGGGGCTCGCAGGAAGCACCAACGCTGAGTGCATGGAAAACAGACATGGACTGGTGCATGTTCAGGGAAAAAACAGTGTATGTGTCAAGGGGATGCCCGAAAAAATGGATACAAATATAGGAAAAATGGAATGCATATAGAGGGAATATTTGTAGCCCGCCTCTTCTACCCTCCCCCCCTCTTTCCCCTCTTAATGGAGACCTTACTGGACAATGTTGTGGTAAAAATTAATGTATTCGACAATGGTGGGATCTGTATAATACTTGGAAAAAACTGACACATATCCCCTCTTTCGACTATGTGAAGTGTGTAAATTATTTGAATATGTTTAATAAAAAGAATTATTTAAAAAAAATGCTATCATCCTCTAGTGCTTGAGGTATGCTTTTCCTGTTTGCACGTTTAGAATGGAACTGAGGAAGGGCTGAATTGGTTGGGGTTGAAGATGTGACTTTTGCATTGATGGTGAAAGCTAGGCTGCAAAGTAAAGGCACTGCTAGCTGGTGTGTGCCAAACATTGTTGTTTGCTGCTGCTCGTTATCAGCTGATCGCCCAAATATGGAAACCCTTGAATGTCATTCCTGCGTAGATGACTGCTATGATCGCCAGACACTTTGTAAACACTCTTGGAGCTGTAGTAACTCCAAAGGGCAACACATTGAACTAGTAGTGTTTTCGCTTTTCAGATCCAGCACAGACATGAAGCTGCCTTGGTGCAGCAGCGGGAATTACATTTTGTATCATCATGTGGAAGCGTTCTTCAGAGCTGAACTTGGTTCAATGGTTGGAGGTCAATGATCAGCCGGAGTGAACCATTCTATTTTTTGGAAGGAGAAAATAAAGGGAGTACACCCCTGCACTGCGTTGGTGTACAGTTACTGGTTCTTTGGTGTCCTTTGCTGGGAGTGCCTGCACTTCTTCCTCCAGAAGATGTAGGCAATCTGAACCCAGTACGTGATGGTGGGGTTAGAAAGGGTGGGGGTCGAAATTACAGGCAGTACCCTTCTCTCACAATGGAGAGGACCCACTGGTCTGATGTAATTCTTTCCCAGTGTTACAGAAAAGGCCTTAGCCTTCCTCTGACCGGTGTAGTGTGATGGGGGAACGGAAGGGCAGTCACTGTTTTGTAGTAAAAGAGCCCCTGCGGGCAACCTCCACCTTTCCCACTCCCATTTCCTCTGTAGGCTCCCCTTTGATAGGATTTAGACTGTTGGGAGTCCTAAAAGCATTGCTGCTATGGCTGATAGGAGCATCTTGGCTAAAAGGCTCCTCAAAGGGGTCCTGTTGTTAGTAAGGACTACCTGGGTCAGAGTCGACATCCTATATGTTAGGTGGAGGAGATTGTGGATGCAAAGGAGATGGTTGAGGAGGACGTGTGGAGGGTAGTGGCGGAAAGGGTGTAGGGCTAGAAGATGCATGTCTAATCCTTTTGGGGCTTGATGGTGTAAGAGGATGGGACGAGGTTCTTCCTCCAAGGCAAAGTGTCTCTTTTTGGTAGTGGCGATGAGCCCTGGAGCCAGACCCAAAGCCAGTATTTTGCCAGGTGACTAAAGAGTTTCTTCTGTTTTTCATACAGGACATCTTGAAGCTTTTTAAAGATCAACTCTTCTGAGCTGTTCAACCTCAGCATTGAAGGAGCCTTCTGCTCTGACTTTGGTGACTGATGTTGGCGGATCTTCGGCGTGGACTTTGGATCTGACTTTGGATCTTTGTCAACAGCTTGGAGCAGAGCTCGCAGTGGCTTCAGTACGGAGTGAGATATTTAGGTGCCAAGAGGGCGATGGAGAGGGTTGGGATTCAGTGACCTGGGGCTTTGCTCACAATCAAAACAACCTTTGAGAAATATCTGCTGGAGGTGTGGGACCCAAAGGTTTAGGCCCCGACGCCTGCGGGAGTTGGCTGTCTAGGGCTTGAAGCTGACCATGAGGCTCCACTGATGCTCATGGTGTAACCCTGGTCTTTGACCCCAAGCCTGATTAGTTCTATGGTGCTGGACTGAGGAACTGAACCTCCCATTTGACTTCGGGGGAACTCAGAAAACATGGTTTTGGTGTCTTCTTGTTTCTGGCCCTGGGAAATACGTAAAGGGCATACCTCTTCCTCCTCGGCGCAGGGGTTCTCTTAATCCCTGAAAATGTTGAGCTTTCCAAATAACTCTCAGCGATGCATCTTGTGATGCATCCACCAACTCTCCCTCCGGTTCCCGAATGTCTTTTTGCGGCAGAAGGTGAGGCAGGCTTTTCAGGATGTCTCTGTGACTCCAGGGAGAGCCAGAGGTTGCAGACCTCATATTTTGCTCTCCACTTAGGACAGAAACAGAATGGAGTATCATAACGTGATCCTACTTGCATTGACGAGTAAAGCCTTGGCTGACCACGAAGGAGAAGGCAACCTGATGCCGCAATGCTTCAGAGTGTGTCCGGCTTCAGCTGTCAATTACTAAGTTCCATCGCCACGAATGGAAGGCTTCTTGATGCAGTATTGCTGTTTTCTTCGAGGGGTGGAAAAGGGAGCTGCAAAACTTGAGATGAAACTGAGAAATAAATAATAACCCAGTGTGTATTACGCTTTTACTTCAGTGCAGTGTTCCCGAACATCTGTGCAAACATCCAGGCCCAACACTAGATGAGGAGTGTGCAGAGCATGTGAATCTACACACACACACGCACGCACGCACGCACGCGCACGCACGCACGCACGCACACACACACACACACACACACACACACTCTCTCTCTCTCTCTCTCTCTCTCTCTCTCTCTCTGATTGGAACAGCTGAGTACTAACAGGTCTGGAATGCTCCTGTTTACACCGCTTATAGATAGTAGAGTTGACGACTCTCCTGATGAAAGATGCTGTCTAAGTCTCATAGGACTCCGCCGCTCCAATCGGAGCCTATGAGAGCGCTCTGCATCTTTACAAGGCATATTAATCACATTATTCCTTACACGACTGCCTTCATGAAATAGGCTTTTCTGTTATTCGTCACCCAGAGCACCCGCCCTGTTGGACTTCCACAGAACCAGCCAACCCCAGGTTATTACAGTCCTGATGCGACCCTTTTATTATTTTAAGGGTCGAAATGCCGTCGACATGTTTACAAAGACAGACTGTCTTCTATATATTTTGTGATGCAATGATTTATTTCCTGTGTCCGTTATTATACTGAATATAAACTGCTGTCTTTGACAAAACCAATACTCCTTTGATATTCACAATTTTTCTTCACAGTGTTTCCCTTTTCTCTGTTTTGGTTCTCTTCACACCTGGGGTCTACATATTCTTCTCAGTCTCTTGATGAGAGAAACTTTTTATCACTCACAAACTGTTCGTTTTTCCTTGATGAAACTGTTTAAAATATATTTATATCTAGCTAATAAAGCTCGGTTCGGCTGATTCATAGCTACTCACACAATACTGGCTGTTTACAATTTCTTTCCTTTTTTCCAACCATTTATTAAATGTTAATGAAGATGACGGTAACAATATTGGCATTTAAAGATTGCTTCCACACAGTCAGACCTGTGCAACTAATATTTTTCTTTAGAAATGAGTTCCATGTGAACACTTGTTCCAAGGATAAGTTGATACCCCTGTTCACATGGACATAAGGGTTGCTCTTGTTTTTGTTAAATCATCCGTGGTCACCCAAGTGGCCCAGCTACGTTAAAAAAAAAAAAAAAAACATCAGTACCACCTGATCGGGATGGAGTGTGTCTGGACAGCATTGGAAAGCCCTTCTCCTCGATGTCGGATTAACAGTATGAGCGGCAAATTCGTTGACAGTACTCGGAAGATATGACTGACAAATATGATTAGACATGGCACCATATATACATAGTCTGCCAGTTGATGGCGAAGCTAAAACGTTTCTGCTAGAAGGAGAGTGTGCCTCTTCACAAATCATTGACTGCGCCATGGACATTGCGTCCACAGCTAGCAGGAGCAGCAGTCCTATGGAGGCAGGGGTGGTTGAAAGCCACTTCTTTTATTCCAGAGGTGCAAAGCAAAATTTCTGACCTTTCATGTGATGGTGAAGCTCTCTTCAGTAAGTATGTTGATGAGGCCCTCCAATCCATAAAACAGATACAGATACCACTAGATCTTTGGGTACTCTGTAATCCAGAAAACTTACTTTTCGTGGTGCATAGGGAAGAGGGCAATTTTCATACAACCATACAGGTATCCAACGTATCAATCTGGGTCACAACAAATTTGCTCGCAATACCAACACAGACAACCTCCTCAAGCAGCCTATGCAAGACAGACCCATAGACGAAAGCTGGGTCCAACGGGCAAGGACAGAGAAAGATGACCGCAACGGACTACAGGCACCAGCTACAATTCCATCTCCTCTAGCATGTCTCTGGGGTGAAATATCCAATCAGCTCTCTGAATGGAAGAAAATAACAACAAACCAATGGGCATTGTATTTGATTACATTTGGTCAGACACTGAAATTCATTCAAAAACCACCTCCGACTCCACCCAAGAAGTCCCCTCCAAAACATCTGCATCTTCTCAGTTTAGAAGTCCAGACCATGCTCAGCAAAGGGGCCATAGAACGAGTCCCTGGAAACCAGATGGAAAAGGTTTCTACTCCTGTTTCCTTTTGGTCAGGAAGAGGTCAGGGGAATGGAGACCCATCCTGGATTGAAGTAAATTGAACAAATCACAGGAAACAGGCATTTTGCGTGGATACAATTCAAGATATTCTACAGCTTCTGAACCAGGGAGATTATATGACAACATTAGAAATCCAAGAAGCCTATTTTCATGTCCCAATTCGTCCATGCCATCGTACATTTTTAAAGTTCACAGTAGCCGGCAGCCATTATCAGTTCAAAGTGCTCCCATTTGGCCTGAAGTCAGCCCCCCGCATTTTCACAAAGTGCCTTGCTCCAGTAGCAGCATTCCTAAAACAGGAAAAACACCAAGTATTTCCATACCTCTGCGACTGGTTGGCCAAGGCACCTTCCCATCAGTCTGCACAGAGGTCAACCAATGCATGCTTATGCCTTTTCAACAAACTAGGACTTACGTTGAACCCACAAAAATAAGCACTTCCGCCGTCCACAAGGATAACATTCCTGGAGGCTACACTGGGTACAGTGCAAAACACTAGGCATATCCAACTCCAGTAAGACAAAACAACATTGCTGCACTTGGCCCGTTTAGTGTGAGGAAAAAAAGTAACTTTCAGTTTGCCCATTCAAATTCCTGCTAGGCAACTCCGGTACATTCTCTGGCATCGGGTGATTCGCCGGCGCCCAGGGAGGTGTCTCCTGTATCTCCGGCTTCACCTATTCCAGCTCCTGTCTCTCCGGCACCACAGACTAAAGTGCGAGAAATTCTACTAGGAGTATATCGACTTCAAAAGTGTTGTTTGCTAGTGTTCTATCCAAGATATCTGCAGAGCAGCGACCTGGAAAAATAGACCCCTTTACGCAGCACTACTGCTTGGATTCCACAGTCCACAGTGATGTGGCAGTGGGCCGGGTGGTGTTACGTCATCTTTTCCAGTGAAGGTGAGCCATCATAGTAAGTGATACCCCACCATCCGCTAATGTATTGTGCACATTTCACATTGCATATATATTTATATATACTTGCACGCATATTCTAATGTTCATATATGATGCTATTTAACTGCTATTTAATCTGATTTAAGCATGTGAATCTATGAAAGATCCAATACTGGAGAAGAAAATAACTTACTTACCTGTAACTGTAGTTCTCCAGTATTAGTATCCTTCATAGATTCACATGCGACCCACCCTCCACCCTTGAGAGGCACACCTTCTCTTTGGTACTTCTACATATTCACACTTGTGTTCTGAAAATCTGAGAGACAGAAGCCTCTGAGGGGAGTGTTCTAGAGGGTGCTGCAACCTGATTGGTTGAAGTGTGATCTCTTTTAAATGATAGAGATAAGTTATTAATGTGAAGGCTTAACGGCCTTCCCAAGCTATGTGTATCAGTACACTGCTTTTCTAGTTGTACCGTGGGACTCCCAGTTTGACAGGGAATGAGTCAAGCATGTGAATCTATGAAAATCGTGATCCTACAATGCTGACCAGTTCCAGTTGTTAGTTAAAACCACATTATGTTTAATGTACGATGATATACATTTATAACCCTAGCTGTACATCTTAAAATGTGACTATGTATAAACTAATAAATGCCAATAAAAAAAAAAAAGCATGTGAATCTATGAAAGATACCAATACTGGAGAACTACAGGTAAGTAACTTATTTTCAGATAGATAGATAGATGCTAATGTAGATATATATATTCAAGGTACTTGGATGTGGCGTTAAGAATGGTAAATCTATACTTATCTCCATATGCCTAACTTGATTATATAGTGGTAGTCAATTTTGCAGTAGAACACCCTAACAGAACATTGAGTGTTAGAGTAAGCCTTGTTTATGCTACCTTAAGAAAGTTAAGTGATGAATGGGAATAACTTGGTTTTCCAGTTGGAGTGCAGTAGTATCTGATAGAGACATCTAGCCGCAGATTCCTTAACTTAGAATATCCCCAGGCGTCAGACTGGATCCGGCAAAAAAATTTGCGCAGCAGTACCTCTGCGCGCCGGGGGAGGAAGGGGGGGGCGCCGCCTTGCCCCACCCTGACATCGTCCCCGGACATGACGTCAGTGGAGCTACATAGGACCCCCCCGGCGCGCTGACGTCAGTTTCCTTTTCCGCGTTCCAACGCGGATCCGGGATTCAGCTGTTCCTCTGGCCTGTTTTTTCTCAGGCCCTTTTTCGACGTCCTTTGGCGTCGGGGAACAGTGTGCAATGCCTTCGGGCTTTAAATTGTGCGAAACTTGTTCGCGTCAGATGTCGGCGACGGACCCGCACGCCATTTGTATGTGATGTCTTGGGTCGCACCATGACTCCATGGAGTGTGACGCCTGCCGGCAGATGCGCCCAAAGTCCCTACGGGAGCGTCGGATGAATCTCTTAGCCGCCCGGATTACCCGCGCGGCGTCTCCCCGACGTTCTCCGGTTGGGTCTTCTCTCCGCGTCCGCTCCCGGAGTCGATCCCGCGAACGTCGCTCTTCAGGTAAGTTGAAGAAAAAGTCATGGAAGTCGAGGTCCTCGCCTCCACGTGACGGTGGGGGCCATGGATCCCGTTCCCACGCGGAGCCGTGCGCCCCGGAGTCAGCCTCCCTTTACCCGCCCTTTCCGGGTACTGGCGCGACTCGGCCCCAGATGGCAGCCTATTACAAGGCTCTGCACTCCATCTTCGGGTCACCTCCTCTCCCTGGCGCGCCTTCGGGTCCCACAGTGGAGGTAGGCATTCAGGTCGGATCTCTGCCGGCGGGTTCGCCCTCGGCGCCGACCGAGTGCCTCGGCTCCGGAGCCGTGCCGGCGTCGGGTGCCAACGCCGATGGGCGTTTTAGTCCCGCGCCGTGCCATTCTGCCCTGTCTCCGCATAGCCCCTGCGTCGACATCGGCATCATCGGCGCCGGCGGCTGAGTGCCTCGACTCCGGAGTCGTGCCGGCTTCGGGTCCTAACCCCGATGGGTGTTCCAGCCCCCCGCTGAGCCATTCTGCCTTGTCTCCGCATAGCCCCTGGCGGCTCCCTGCGTCGACATCGGTGTTAGCGGCGCCGCCGGCGCCGTGCCTGTCGCCACCTGGTCCTCAGGCTCCGTCTCCACGCCTCTCCATGGTGGGTTCGACGCCTTTGCGGCGTCATTCGACGCCGGAGCGGTCGCCGGCACCTGTCGGTTCTCCGCTTCTGGAGGACACAGGCCGGGTATGCCCGGACTTGTCTCCACACCAGTTGCCTCCAATGCCATGGGGGCGGTGGGCCCTTGTTCCTCCTCCCGTGGGACGTGTCAGCTTGCAGCCGTCCCCTACAGAGGGGCTATTGTCCCCCCCACCACGCCCACTGAAGCGGGTGCTTTGTTTTTGAGGGGTGTTCGTAGGGCTGCAGCTGTTTTACATTTGCACCCTCCTTCTGTCTCCTTGTCCTCCGACCCCTTATTGGATCTACTCCACCTGGGTGCGGTAGATATTGAGCCCTTGCTGCCTTTTAGCGGCTTATTGTTCAACGCCCTTCTCGGGACATGGGCACGGCCCTCTTCAGGAGATGCTGTCGATAGGGCTGTGGCGCACCGACACCATCCGGCCCCTGAGAGCCCAGCCTGTTTGTCCCTTCAGCCTGGGGCTTACGGCCTCGTAGTGCAGGTGCCTTTGGCCACGCAACCTTCCTCTCCACCTCCGTTGCAGCCTCCTACTACGGAGTCTCGTTGGTTGGAGGCATGTGGACGCGGCGTTTTTGCGTCCTCTAGTTCAGCCTTACGTGCTCTGAACACGGCTTGCGTCTTTGCCCAGGCTTCTTGTGCCCTTTGGGACCTGGTGGAGTGTCTTTTGCCTGCCCTCCCTGTGTGTACTCGCACTGACGTGGCTCGTCTCCTTCACGAAGGCAAAGAGATGGCGCGCTTTACTGTGCGGTCCGCCGTTGACGCTACTGATTCGGTGGGTCGGGCAATGGCGAGGTCCGTTGCTTTGCGCCGCCATGCTTGGCTGCGCGACGGAGGTTTCCCCGAAAATGTCCGTGACAGTCTCCGGGACTTACCATTTGATGGTGTGTCACTGTTTGACGCACATGCGGACTCTGCGGTTCACCGCCTTCTATCTACTCTTCCGTAGTGTGTCTTGCTTCATGTTGGCCCTGGGTTCATGCTGGAATACCTGAACGGCCTAAGCGGCTTCTCGCCGTATTTGCTTTCTTTCATGCAGCAGGTCAGCTGCTGATTTTTCTGAGTCACTATGGCCTAGTGGTTCAGATTGCAAGCCTTTACCCCAAGGGTTATGTGTTAGAAACCGGTGGTTTCTGTGTTCCCAATTTACGTCCTCTGTCTATGAGCTCACGCTCAAGAGTGCCCCTTGTTCGGGTTGATGCTTACCCTATGTGGGGTATTTGTTAGCTATTGTATAGCTGCCTTCTTCCCACAGCAGTCTTGTCCGCTTCTGTGGGGTCCTTTTTACTAGGTTGTCCTGCGGCTGTGCCTGTACCCTTTTACTGCTGCTGCAGGCCCTCCCGGGGCCTTCTTGCGGTCCATTCTTGGGCTCTCTCATGGTGGCTGCTGCTGGTCTGTGGCGCTCCCCTGCATCTCACTAATCCATTTCTTGAGGCCGGAAGGGCTTTCGGGTCCCTAACGTCTCGTTTTGGTTCTTTTGCTGCGGCCGTTCCATCTGTGGACTGCCTCTCACAGGGCCCTGTCGCTGTGGTCTATTACGTACAGTGACTGCTCCCTAGTATGCTCGCTCTCACAGGCCGGTGCGTTTTCCGGCACCTTTCCGTTGCATAGTTCTACTCTCCTATGCCCGTGCTGCGTAGTCCTTTCATGGTTGGACTTCGCTCTCCGTGGTGGCATTCTGGCCCCAGACGTTGATGCTGTCATTGCCTTGTGCCTTGCTTTTGGCCACTTCCCCTGCCAGGGCTTTCCATTTCCCTGCTGCATTCCGCGCAGGTGTTGTCCTGTTTTCCTTCCAGCTGCGGTTGCTGCTCTCAGCGAGAGTGTTCTCCTCCGAGCAGTGTTTTCTCTGGTGGAGTATTGTGCGTGTATCCACTCTTGTTCCTCCGCAACGTTTCGTACTGTCTCCTTCCAGTACTGCTCGGCCTCCCTGTCTGTCTCAACTGTAGCCAGTGGATCTTTCCTACCGCCTGTGGCTGTTGTGTCTGGCTCTGGGCCAGTACCTCTGCTACGTAGCTGTTGGTACTATGGTGTTTTTGCTTTCTCAACTCATCCACCGGGCTGGGCCCTGTCTTCTTTAGTCCTGTCCGGCTTACTACACACACCCAGTCCTCCCGCAGGCGTACTCTTCCTTGCGGTGGCTGTGGTCTTGTTCCTCACTTTCGTGAGCGCAAGTCTTCTACGTGTGTTACTTTTGCCAGCTCTCTTTCACACGATACTCCTATTGGTGCGTCTCTCATGTCTCAGCTTTTGCTCGTGGCGCTTTATGGGGCCTTCTCCTTTCTATGGTGTGGTTCTGGCTGTACATACGGTTTCTCTTGTGTACTTCTGTTCCCCACGTTCGTGGCACTAGTTGTTGCCATTCTTCTCTGCCTTTTGTTGCCCGCCCTTTCACATGTCCGGTGCATGGGCCATAGTGCATTAGCAGGTCTTGTGTTTCCTTTAACACTCCCTCATCCTGGGAGTCATCAGCATCCTTCCGCTGCTGTTCTCACTTCCACGGTGCTTCTCCATGTCCGTCCTGCCTGCTCGGACTCGGTCCATTCTTGTACCCTAGCTAGACCTTTCTCTTTTGAAGGTCCATCAGCTCCTGTGGAGCCCTCATATTATACACTTGGTTCCTCCCCTTTTTCGGAAGGTATCCACTTTTATTCCGCACTGCCCTTCTGGTTCTGTGCTCACTTTCTCCTCTGTTTCACCAACAGGGATTTCCTGCCACCTCGGCAGCTTTAATGCCTTTGCCTCTCATTATTGGCCACTCCCTATGGAGTATCCTAGTCCAGTTCTGCCCCCACTGTGTTTAGCCGGCTGGTTAACACTTCTGTTCCCCAAAGAACTTAGTGGGGTTCTCTCGCAGACCCGCCTCCTATGGGGTATGGCTTTGGTATCTATTCTAAATTAAGGAATCTGCGGCTAGATGTCTTTATCAGATGTACGAGTTACTTACCTTCGGTAACGATGTATCTGGTAGAGACGTTGTCTAGCCGCAGATTCCTTAACGCCCGCCCATCCTCCCCGATCTGCGAGGACCTGTTCAGGTGGGGTTTCTGCATTCGCCTCCCTTGGAGTGGCTTGTCCTTCTACGGGCAGTGTCTGTCGCCACCCTCCCAGTCAGGCTTATTCTTTGGATTTACTTGTTCTGCTTCTCCCAATCTCATGCTTGGGCGATAGGTTCAGGTGTCCTTCTGCGTTTTTTCACATCAGTTTCCTCCAGTATGGGGCCTACTGGTGTTCTCTACCCTCCCACCCACCTTCTCCGTTCCACTCCCACAGTCCATTAGTTTTGAGGTCTTTCTGGCCTCTTCCTCAGTCCAATGGTTCTATCATAGGGGACAGAGTCTCCCTTTCATTACCTCTTTTGCCTCAGGAGAGAGCATTCTCTCGCTTTTGTGGGGTTGCTTTTCATTCCCTTCATCTAGTGCAGACTTTCCGTCATCTGCCTCCGTCTTCTTTTTATACATCTATTTCCCTCAGGGGTGACATTCACTTCGCTTTTGCGGAATAGCTTCTCCATGTATTGCTCTGCTCTTTCCTTTTCAACACCTTTCACTCAACAGTGCTTCTCACTGTTGTTCATGGTGCTTTCTCACCCATTTTCTTTTTTATTCGCACACTGTTCCCATACTCTCACAGTTTTGCTGGGAGCTCCGTGTTGTGGCGCGGAAAAGTTCCTCCGAAGAAAACTGACGTCAGCGCGCCGGGGGGTCCTATGTAGCTCCACTGACGTCATGTCCGGGGACGACGTCAGTGTGGGGCCAGGCGGCACACCCCCCCCTCCGGCACGCAGAGGTACTGCTGCGCAAAAAAAAATTCCGGATCCAGTCTGACGCCTGGGGATATTCTAAGTTAAGGAATCTGCGGCTAGACAACGTCTCTACCAGATACATCGTTACCGAAGGTAAGTAACTCGTACATTAAGGGCCTGGCACACCTATAGTGAGCAATATTACCCACATCGAACACTGCCCAGTAACAAGCAACTACTCCAGGAACCCGCTGGGTGCAGCAAACATTAAATGCAGACTATCTGAGCCCTAAGCCTTTGCTATGGAGCTACCCGAAGGCTTCCCAGCGCTGAATGAGTTGTAGCGTGCAATAGCAAACTGATGCCGAAATAGAGACTGATGAGGGTATAACCAGGTTTTAAACATTTTTTGAAAGCTATCTTGTTCATTTAATTTCCCAGGGCATTGAGTTCCAGTGTTTCAGGGTCCGATACGGGAAAGATCTGCCTCCCCATCTGGTTCTTTGGATTGGTCGAACATTTAGAAGTTGCACACTGGAAGATTTTAAAGTCCTTGAGGTAGAGTAGGGTGCAAAAAGGTCCATGATTAGTAAGGGCCCTTTCCGATTTAGCCCTCTATGAGCCTAATAAAGTGCCTTAAACTTAATTCTCTGTAAGCTAGTGCAAGGAGGTCAGCACACTTTTTGTAGAGGAGTGTATGGGCAGTTTAAAGATCTACCTGGCTGCTGAGTTTTGGATCAGCTGAAGTCTTTTAATAATGTATTTGGGTGAGCCCATATACAAGGAATTCCTGTAGGCTAGACAGGAAAGAATCAATGCTTGGACCATTATTCTCCTAGATTGAATGGGTAGGAAATCAAGGATTTTCCATAGGGTTTTGATTATACCAAAACAGGATGCTGTAAGTGTTTTTTACTTGAGCTTCCGTTGATAAGGAGCTATCCAGCCACACTCCTAGGCTCTTAATGGAGGAGGAGGGTGATGGTGGCGATCCCAGACACTCTGGCTATCCAAAGGAAGTTTGGGGATTTGGCTTGTTTTCTAAAATCATCACCTGTTTTATCTTCTTTCAAATTAAGTGAATAGTTAGCCAATCACCATGCAACTTTCTCTAGACACAAGGCCAGTTGCTGCTGATTTAAACCTATAACAAACAACAATGGCTCTGTCGGGGAGCGCCAATCACTTTGTCAATAAGTACAAATCATTAAGGGTATGGAAACTTATGTATACTTAAAGAGTCCAATAGAATGAATGAATTAGCGCGCGCAACACAGAAAAAACAAAGACACCTCAGATAAATATGAAGGACTCAAAAGTATTTGCAAAACATTTTTTGTTATTAGATTTTTCAAAGGTTATTTTAACAAAAATATATACATATAGTTAGGCTGTCCACATAAAAAATTAAGAAGTGTTACACAGTGACAAAAGTGCTCAGTGCTCGTGACAAGGTGCATATATACAAGTGTGGAATTATATACAAAAATATACAATTTACAATGATGGTCAGAGAAATAATTTGGCAAGTCTCTCTGGTCAAGACTAAATTATTCAAAAAATGAGACACAGATACTTGAAGGCTGAACCAAGGTTAAGCGTCGACGTTTCGACCCTGACAACGCATAATTGATATGTCGCGGCGGGTCTTCATCAGGACAAGGGACAGCCACAGATCCAAGGAGGCTTTTGGCAATGTCGGGGCAGCCAGATAGATGCGTGCAGAATGAAAACATCCAGGAGAAGCTTTTGGAATAAAGCAAATGTCCTATGACTCGGAAAATTCTGGGACAATTCAAGTTTGCTCAGGAATTTCTGGATATTTCCAGTTAGGAAACGGATGAATTAGTCAAGGCCAGCGACCCCATAAAAAAGGATTCAATTGTCCTATGGCTCAAGAAAATGCTGGAACAATTCCAGTCAGAAAAACAGCACGAATTATTCAAGGCCAGAGACCCTGTGGCTCGGTAAGGATACTGAATAAGGCCAACTGATTTAAGAAGAAGGGTGATCCAGGCGATGAGTCCGTGGACACCAGGAACTGCTCTGCTTTAAACCTGTCTCTAGGGAAAGGGAGACAAGTTGGATGTCATCAGCACAGTAGACAATTGACACCCCAAATTCCTTGAAAATGTCTGCCAATGGGTGTAGGTAAATGTTTAAAAGTGTATGATTCAAAGAGGAGCCCGGCAGGACCCCACATTTTAAAGGAAAGATATCCGAGTAACGTGGGTTCACAGATTTGAAAGGACCTGTCTTTCAGAAAGTAGGTGAGCCAATTCAAGGCACCGTTTTTTATTCCCATTTCTCTCATCCTGTCGACCACAGTCTCATGATCGACCGTATCGAATGCTGCACTCAGGTCGAGAAGAATAATTTCAGCAGAACCTCCTTTATCCAGCAAGATTTTCAGCTCCTCCGTTATCTATATTAACACTGTTTCTGTACTGTGTTGAGGACGTTAACCGGTCTGAGATGGATTGAGGAGAAAGTTCTCCTCCAAAAACAGGGAGAGATTTTGGTTAATATGTTTCTCTAGTATCTTCCCCAAAGCTGGAAGCAGGGAGATAGGTTTGCAGTTCCCGGGGCAAGGTTGGGTTTCTTTATCAAAGGCTTCACCACTGCATGTTTCCATACTTGGGGGACTACTCCAAAAGAAAAAGATGAAATAAGGAGATCTAGAATTGTTGGACGGGTCGCTTGGGCTCCTTGTAACAAAATGTGAGGTGGGGCTGGGTCCGAAAAGGAACCAGGTTTAACCTTGTCAAATAAAACAGGGAGAAGCTCCATAGTGATTAGGCGGGAAATTTGAGATACATGCGCTCTCCTTTTGTGGGGCCCGAGTCTCCGGTGGGATAGACAGTGTTTTTTTGTCTGTTGTAGGTTACTGTAGATATCAAGTACACAAAACCTGGGATCCACAGTTCCCAGGCGGGCTGAGTGGTCCTCAATCAAGAGGATAGAAAGGACACGTCCTCCCTAGTTCATATAGTTATCAACACAATAATGTCCCTTCTATAGTTGAATGGTTGCTTTCTCTCTACGTATGACAAGCAACGAGAGAGTGATCCAAATAGGGTGGGGGGTTCCTAAATGTGTGATGGTGATCCTCTTCTGAACGAAGTTCACAGGAGAAACAACAGAATTAAGTCCAACCCGTTGCTACGGGTGGGAAGGGAAAAAGACCCTTTTCTTTAAATAGCCCTCACTCACTTTAATAGTGACATGCTTCATCATAGGGCTCACCCGGACTGCTAAACGTCAGGGTGGGCTCGGCTGTTTTTCAGGGAGCACTTAAAGATATTGTGTATGGGGGCGTACTGTTAAAGATAAAATTCCTCGCCCACTCCTAAATGAATCTTTAATAATGGAGTGGGAGGGACGGTTAAAATATTTACAATAGGGTGTCTAAGGACGTGATGGTCCTATGACCCTTACTCTAGCCCCAACATGTTTCAGCCCTAACTATCTGGTCTAAATAGGTCCTGGGCTTTCGTCAGGGTGGGATGTAAAGAAGTTACTTCCCCCAAAGACGTGCGTGCATGTCAACGATTCGTTTCAGGCACTCTTAAGTGATTAAATACTGGAACAAGCCTAATACTTGCCACTGGTCTTGGTGAGGAATTACCTGTGCAAGGAAAAAACACATAATATATGCATTTAATAACATACACATTGTGATTTTTGTTTGATCACCCGTTTCACACCGATCCCGTTAGATCCATTATTGTGGTAATGTGGGCGTTCTCACCCTATGAACCCAATGTCTCAGCATCTTGCTGTAGTGATTGTATCCAATGTACTTCAAGTATACAATAACACTTCCACTCATGTGACTTTCACATGTGATATGCATAAATGCAAGCATGCATTATTTCATTCACAATCTACTCTCAAACTGATTATCCACCCAGTCTCTCAAACTGTTTCTCTTTCATTGTAAAATTCGTTGTGGTATGGAAATTCCAAAGGCACTCACCCCTGTAACTCAGGGCAACAGCTTCCCGGAGGGAGCGCAGGAGGGAGGCCTTATTGTCACACTCTGTGGGTGATAAAGATACGTTTAGTTAGCATGGTATGAAATAACGTCATTATTGCTCGAGATCCGCATGGAGGGAAATGAAAGTGAACCTGTGGCACTGGCTCACGATCCTTACAAACATGTGCTTATCTCTCCATTTGTTTGTGAAATTGTTATGGGAACAAAACGAAAAGTGCCCGTACTTTGTTCTCGTTGAATATTAGAGTCGTGCCCGTTTAAGAACCACAGCCGCGGTATGTGTGTGGAATACGGTTGTGACCGTGATCGGCACTTTTAAAGTGTGCGCCAGTATTTTTACTTATATAAAGATTACCGCTTAGGGGTCCGCTCTATCCCC
Organism: Calotriton arnoldi; assembly: GCA_963921515.1. Classification (NCBI taxonomy): domain Eukaryota; kingdom Metazoa; phylum Chordata; class Amphibia; order Caudata; family Salamandridae; genus Calotriton; species Calotriton arnoldi. The sequence goes on along the minus strand of CAWUFW010002074.1, from coordinate 2,008,238 downwards.
CTTAACGTTCGTTTCACCATATACATGAGAAAGTGTTATCATGTAAAAGTTGTGACCGGGCTCAGGCAGATTCTAATGAATTCCCCATTAACGTAGCTGCCCCACAATCAGCCAGCCCCCTCCATTTACTTCGTCAAAGGTACTTCCTGCAGGGACCTACTCGTCCGTGAGCTCCCCGGCTTGCACGAGTGCCGTGGGAGCTCGCCGCAGCTAAAAACAGGCTTTCCCGCATTTCCGACTCGTCGCGTCCCGTTGGACACGCCCTTAGGCCCGTGTGATCAACACGCCCCTTGGCCTACGTAGTGGACCGTGGCTGGTTGTAACCAAGGACTCTTTCTCGTGTCACGGGCAACGCCCTGATTGACAGATATTGTTGTCATGACGTATTGTCTTCGCGTTTGAATTTTGCTTAGCGTTATATTGATTAAGCGTTCTCTTTCTATATCTTTTTAATAAAACCAACACTCAAGTTGAAATTGCCACATGGTTATGGACATATCCTGTGTATTGGAGACATATTAGTGATTTGTAAGCATTCTGCACAGATCTCGTTTTCTATATCTCTCATTTCTCGGGTATGGCCATATAGCGGTGGATAAATCCAACGCAATACTGTCATACTCTGTACAGATCTAGTTTCTTTCCCATGTCTAACATTTTGAGCACACTTGGTACGCCCATTCCTCTGAGCTAATGTTCAGTAGCCTGATGTAGCAATACTTGGTAGTGTGATTATAGTGTTGCATAACCCTGAATTACTTATTCAAATGTACGTTTTGGGGGGCTAGTCTATAGCGGTGTAGATAGTGTTGGTTGTGATAGACAAGTGTCTCTCATAAGGGACTGGTGAATGGTCTTGTGTATCATTTACCGTGGTATTTTGGTGATGATGTAATACCGCTTGCCCAATTTGTTATGCGTGCGTATATTGTGTATCTATACCCCTTCCATATTTTCAAAGAGTCAGGGTTCTAAATACCCGTATAAGGCGCAGTGGGGGTTTTATATAGTACACCCGTATAAGGCGAAGTGGGGTATTCTTGTTAGACACGGGATGTTCTTGATGCAGGGAACCATGTGTCTACCTTTTGTTCAGTTAGTTATTCAGAGCATTAAGTTGGTTCCACGGTACCTCATCATTGAGACCATGTATACGAGTCTTAAGGCGGTGTACCCACCTCTGTTCTTTTGTTAAGAGTGTTTTGTGTGGGTCATTTACAGATTTTATCTTTTCAATGACGCTCCAGCGTAAATCAGTGTCCGTGAGGTTTTTTTCAAGGAAGTGCGCCGTCAATTTGGTTGTTGCACATCTACACCTGATGGTGCTCCTATGTTCGTTTATACGGACTTTTATTTTACGGGTAGTCATCCCGATATACCGGAGGCTGCACGGGCATGTGATTATATAAACCACGTTTGAGCTGTTACAGTTTGTATTGGATCTTTGCTCCCAGGGAGTTCGCATTCCAAGTTCCAAATTGTTTGTGTGGGATGTAAACGGACATACAGAACAGTTCCCACATGGGAAGTGTCCCAGGACTGGCGGTAGGTTCCACAGGGTACTTTGTTCTGTAGATGTTTTTCTGCTCGTGTCACTGTGGACCACTCTATCTCGAATACTTCGGAAAGAGAACATGGGCTTTTCAAAATCCAATTTGTTGGAAGTAAGGATGCGCCAGTGTTTATTAATTGTCTGTTTTACAAAGTTTGTCTGTAGATAACCAAAACTTTATCTTGGAAATACTCAGCAAGTTCATTGCAGCGTGCTACCGTAGGAGTAGGCATCGTATTTTCAGCTTTCAAATGGTAAATGATTTAATGATACAGAAGAGCTCACTTGAGGCGTTAGCTGCTTTCATCATTATAGCTTCATAAAAATATACCAGTGCCTTTTTAATTTCCTGATGGTAATGTCTAGTGGCTATCTGTAGGAAAGTTTTAAATTTTCATCATAATTATTTCTCCATTTCCTTTCTAGGATTTTACATTCTTTTTTAAAGGAGATTAAGTGGGTCTTAAACCAAGGTGTTGATTTCTCTTTATTTCCTTTTTTTTATTGTGGTGATGGGGATCACTTAGTCGAATGACTTTTTAATCCACTCGTCTACTAAGGAATTTGCTGCCTCTGGGTGGTTCCCAATAGTCAGTTTAGTTAAAGCTAAGGAATTCCTCCATGTTTCTTTGTTCAATTTTGCCCATCTACGACCTAGACTGGTAGTGGTTGTCTTGTTCAGTGGAGGAGTAATGTCCTCCAATGAAAATGATATAAGGGCATGGTCTGTCCGTGTCATCAGGAGTGGTTTTACAATTTTGAAGTTGGGATCATTACTGAACACAGGGTCCAGAAGATGCCCTTTGTCGTGGGTGCAGCTTTCTACACTTTGGGTAAGCTGCAGACTACCTAGGTCATGTAGAATATTAGACACTGTGAGATTAGAGAAAATGCTTCCTGAATTTCACAGAGCTGGAAAACATTTGTGATTACCGAAAGGCACAGCAATGCCATCCTAGTTCCAGATTGTGCCCTTTTCAAGTGCTAACAATAACACATACTGACAGCCACCTGCAGCCTCTAGTACTCATACACAAAATCTGTTGTGTTGACTCACACATAAACAGCCGCGACAGTCCTACCTGTGCAGCTAAAAGATGTCCCTGGAGCTCCCAGGGCAGTGTCACATCACATCCCCATGTCCACTCTCAGCGATATGATGCACACTGCTACTCAAGGTAAAACGGTCCATCCATGCCAGAAACAGACAACAGGAGGCTTGGTCACATTTGTACAGTCAGAGGCGAGGCTAGTGCTTTCCTTTGATATGTATATTTGTACACTTTATTAACATTTCTAGGTACACTGTAACACGCCGCGTGCGGCTCAGCAAAGCTTGCAAGTGCTTCCAGGCTGATCTTTCTCTTTGAGAAAAGAAGGAATAGCATTCTTCCTCTAAAGGGTAGTGCCAGATAGTGAGATGTGAGATTAGAGAGATCTCACTAGTATAGTAGATAGGAAGACCTCTCTGGGATGAAATAGGAATAGCACTGACTATGGGGTGAACAAGCATCTTTTCATGATTTAGATAGGAAGATGTCTCTCTCAAACCACTAGAACGCCCCACATACTTTTTTTTCTCTTGCTCTCTAAAAGAGAAACATATATCTACTCTGGAAGCTTGTGGGTGAAACTTTCATATCAGCGCCCGATGTATCTCCCACTCTCTGCATCTTCTCTTGCCATTTTTTGTATCCCCTTCTTTCATGCTTCTCAAGTCTCCCTTTTAGTCTCCCCATCACTTACCCTCTCTTTTCATCTACTTCTCCCTCACCCTATCGCTTTTTCAAAATGCTTCTTTCTGTCCCCTTATGTCTTTTCTTTCCTTCTCGCACCCCTTTTCTTTTCGTTCCTACCTCTCCGCCTCACACACAAAATTGTGTCATGCTTCATCATCGGCAACCTCTGGTAGGATGGTACCACCAGGGTGGGGAGAAGTTGCTGATGATGAAGCATGACACTCTCAGGAATTCTGTGACTGTCCCACTTGGACCCTCGTATGTTTGATTTAGGGTAGTAATACTGGACCTTGTATTCCCCCTTTAGCTGCCGTACCTATTTGTGTTGGTTGTGTCTTCAAGAAGGGCATACGGTGGCTTACCTCCTTTATGTGTTAAGAGACACATGAGAGCTGAGGGGTAAATTCACAGGCCAAATACAAGCTTCACACTGTCCCATAAGAGAGCAATACACCAGGCTGAGGGAAGTGTCATCTCTTCAGAAAAGTTTGCCTAGCTGAGAGACATTCCTTTCAAAATTCTGGCTCACTTTTGCAGCAAGAACGGTTTACTTGGTTTGAGGCTTTTTTAGCACGGATAAAGGTCACCTCCAAAGACCAATCTACTAGATAATGGGGCTTTGGGACCAATTTCCAATGAGTTACAACTCTGTGACTTACTTCCAATGTCGACAATGTGGGGCGCACCAGTACCAATAGGATTTTAGTAAAAGACTGCAGCCTCAACATGGAATTGGATATAGGAGTAATCAGGATGATGTTATCCAACCACACCGATGTGCATCTCCAGGTGGCGGGATACTCTGGCGGCTTTGAAGACCAACAGCTTTCTGTAAACGTATACATGAGAAGCCACGTTTTTTCCCCTAAGTGTGACCACTTCCTTATCCTTTATGTAAGTTGAAGTGCGTGTTCCTTGCACATTTGAATATTTAAACTTGTGCAGTGTCAGTGAAAGTTTGTCACAGTAAACTTACTGTGAATTCAGTATTGTAAACTGAATACGTAACGTATCTGCTCCTATAGGCTACAGATTTGTTTGGTCACTTGGCACAGTGTGTACACACAATCAATATTCACTGTGCGTAGAAGCAATTGGATGAGGACTCGCAGTAATATGCGGTAGTCACGACTCAAAGGAGTTTACGGTAACCACGCCTTTACTTTGAATTCTCTTCTGCATGCTCTATTTGAAATAGCAATAGAGGGCTGCAGTAAAAATGTTCCATGACACCATGAAGCGAGGTCTGCATTTACATCAAATACGCAAATAATAAAAAAAATAAGGTGATCTGTTGCATAACATTCCAAATGTTGTACTGTACATGATAATTTGCCAGTCACAGATACTGCGGAAAAACGGCACTGGCCAACTTGCCAACACAGCTGCAGCAATTCAGTGAAAAAGTGATAAACGGTAGACAAAGCCAGGATTCGAGTGAAACCGAATGATGGCCTGAGGTGAAATTAACAGGGCTGCACCAATTGGAGGACAAAACCCAGGCAATAAAAGCTACTCCAACGCCTAATTTTGGTACATAGCGTAGGTGATTTCTAGGCGTCATCAACTGGTATGGTCATTTCCAACCAAATTTGGCAATCAACTTGGTTCCTTTTTTCATTCACAAAGGCCAGAGCTTTTTTTTTAGGAAAGTGTAAAAATAATGTCTTGTGTGTCATCTCTCTCACTTTCCTTTCAGCTTGTCTATTTGCCTCTTCCCCTTACACTTCTCCTTATCTGCACCTTCTTTCTATTTCTGAATTTCTCCAAGTCATTCCCTTTGCATCTTATCTTTTTCTCTCACCCTCTCCTCTTGCACTACCTCTTTACCTCCAGCCATCCTGTCTCCCTCTCCACCCCTCCTACTTTGTACTTTCCCCTCATCTATGATTCATTTCTAGCTGGTTTACCAGTACTGATGTTTTCACACATTCTAAATAATTAGTCAGACAAGAGGTGTAGTAATTGGGAGTAAGGGAAAAAGGAGTGAAGGAAAGTGACATACAAAGAAGGCTGGCATTGGAAAACGAGGATAAATGGATTGAAAGGAAGTGGTGTGAGGGAAAGGAATAAACAACACCTGGAAGAGTGGGCAAGTGGGAAAAATAGAAAAAAGACAATACAATGGAAGATGCAGAAAATAAAATGGGAGACTTTGAGAATAGGAGTGAGAGAGAATAAAGATGGTGGGGGGATGGAGAAAAGGTAACAGGCAGGGATAGATATTGCGTAGATTGGCAATTTGGCTGTGCAGGTATTCCAAACCTAGCTCCTAGTATCTTCATCTGCTTCCCTTTTCTGGGTGTAATATGGGCCTGCAGGATGAAGAGACCTGCTCTGTAAATGGTTTGTGTATGGATGTGATTTGTTGTTACAGCAGAGTAGAAAATGGGCTTGACTGGTCCCAGGTAGTTCAAAGAATGTGAATTTCTACTCTGGCAGTCCAACCCGATGAGGACCTAACTCCATCTTAAAACTGTGGCCACGTTTCCCAGCTTAATCAGATCTTGGCATCTCAAATGGGCCTCAAGATATCAGCCAACCACCTGGCCTTAACCTGGTCTCTGGACCCCAGTTGGTCCCTGGCACCTTAAATCTGCCTCTGGCCCCCCACCAGGTTTAGGACACGGGGATCTTGCTAGAGCCTCTAGAATCTAACTATTGCCAGATATCAAGACCTCCACTATGACCCACAACTCAGCTGGCTTTCAGGACTTCAGCAAAGCCCGAGCACCTCAACTGGGTCTCAGGACCTCCACCCATCCTCTGGAGTTAAGAGTTGACTTCAGGACCTCAAGTGAGACTTAGAAACTTGGCCAGTGCTCTAAATCTGGTTTCAAGCTTCGGGCCTGAGATTGTGGATTAGATCAGGTCTCTACCATGAAAAGTGGTAGTGGGAACAAAGCTAACTTTTTCCATGGCAACATAACAGGCAATGCTTAGTAATAATTAGGAGGAATTATCACCATTGCTCAGAAACAATGTTCATCGATACACATTCAGGAAGAATCCTCAGAGATACCCTGGAGAAGAAACTTTGTGATACTCATGACTCCTCAAAGATCCTCATATGGAGTCCTCAATGATATTGGAATTGATGCTTAATGAAAGTGTTGAGGTGCTCTTTGTGGCCACTTGAGGGATGATCCTTAATGCTACGGAGGAAAAAATCCTCAGCTTTTTTTATCATTGAATCTTCAGCTTTATTTGGATTGTACCAGTCAACAGTACTCAGAAAAAAATCCTCTTCAATACTCATGAGAGAAATCTTGGCAATACTCGGGAGAGAATCCTCAATAATACTGTGAGAGATTCTCAGCAGCGCTAAGGTGAGGATCATTAACTGTACTCAGAAGGGAAATCCTCAATGATATTTCAGATAACATCCTTGGCAGGACCCATGAAAGACCTCAGATATTTAGAAGGAAGCCCTCCAGAAATTATGTCCCTTCGTTCTTTGGTCAAGAATCCTGGATGTGCAAGTCAATATTCCCCTCTGGAGGGTGATCCTCTTGTTGTGTCCCTCATCTCATGGAGCTTTCGGAAGGCATGTCACGGTCTGAGTTCTCTGTGTCCTCATTGGCTCCTCCTGACTCACTGCTGGTGGCCGATGCAATGGAGGGAGACTGCCTGTAGAAAAAGAGAGAGGGTAAAATATGTGACATTTTCTGAATTTCCTAGTTCATATAAGCATTTTTAATAAGGAAAGAAGCCTCCAGCTATGGTGTTACTTCGAAATCACTTAGGACCTCATTTTAAGGTCTTGGTACTAGGAAATGGGTGAAAAGAAATCTGGCCGCACACCTCCTTGATGTATTCCTCATTTAGAAGTGGGGGGCATGGCAGTTTTCCCAACAGCAGAGCCATCATAGAAGATGCTGTGGGGCAAAACTTCTCGGGGAGGCATCCACTATTGTACATGTCACAGAGGCCAATTTAAATACAACCCACAAAGCCCAACACCTAGTTTGTAGGTTTTGTTTCTTGTACTGATTTGCCGTAATCACCATTGCCGCCCCAGAGAGTAAAAATGCAAAAATGTCCCCTCAGGCGTGGGGAGACAACTCCCAATGTATTTGGGATATTCATTATTTTTTTTAATTTAGGAAAGACAAATCTTTGTGTTGGTGTCTGTCTTTGGTAAATAAAAAAGTTGCATCACAGCATGGCAACCCAGTGTCACTTTTCTTGTCAAAGTGACTTCTGCCATGAAGGCAGGAGAAGCTTTGGTAAAAAAAACATATTGACTCCGCGATAAACCTTGAATTTGGTGACTTTGAGGCGGGGTACCACCAGTGACAGCTTGTTTTGCAGCCCATCTGGAAAACGCTAAACGAGACCCATTAAAAATGATCTTTCTAGCAAATACATTTCTGGTTTCACGGTTTCTCTTTAGCACAAAGTTGTTTCTTTGATTACACTGGAGATATACAGATGTAGAAGCAAGTGAGAAAGAGATTAATTTGAGTGCAAGTTCAGTTTGAGGTAATGTGAGGTTATGGGTGCTCTGAATAGGCTAGTCTTAGTACTTTAATCAGTCCGGTACAGACAAAAACTACAATCCATGCCAAGAAATCACTGGGGAAAAACTCAGAGGATCTGCGCTGGCCTAAGATCTACAGCATTTTTTGTTGGGATTGATATCGCAAATCAAGTGAGTTCCAGCATGGGTCTACCTACAAGCTAACTCCAGGCTGCACAGTCTTGAGCAATCATTGTGATGAGGGAGCTTCTGCATTTATCAACTTAAATACAGTACATCACTCTCTCACCTTTGCACGTTGTGCAATGGAGCAGAAATACTCCCACCCATATTGCTCCTTTTTAACCTCTGTTGGACTCCCCTGGTTCACCAGCCTTACTAGTAGGGTCTTTGAGGAGATCTTTAAGAGAGTCTCAAACCGGTCTTGTTGCTAACCACTATGAAATATCTTTGGATCGTGAGGTGAGGGAAAGGCATCTTTTAATGCTGCTGTTCTAGCTAATTCTTCTGGCTAGCCTCCAAATGTGTGAATGGACAAAGGAGCTACCTCCCTTGTCTGAAAATTAACTGGCAAAACCTTCACTACTGTACGTTTCCTGACACATGCTGGAATGAAGGTAGTCCCATGGTGTGGCTACCACTACTTGGATGTGACAGTTTCTTAAACTGGTCAACTGCGTGGAGAGTTTACAATTGTTATATAGGATTCACCAAAGGTTTCTTGGCGCAAATGAGAGTGGAACGAGGATGGAGGTGAACTAAAGTTAAGGTGATGATTGCCAAACAGCTGTGTTTTTTTAAAAGGTGCCTAAAAACAGCATGAGATTATTTGCATCAGAGTCTATAAAACAAAGCATTCCAAAGTTTGACTTTGCTGGAACTCTGTGGTTTCCAACATCCAATACCGAGGATTGGCCCATCCTGTCATCACTTACATATGACCCATTAGGCACTGTCGGAAGCAGTCTTGCCTCTGCCTAACTCTTGCCACACCACTGTTCCAATTACTGTAGTCACCGCTTACTAATTTTGGAGGATCGTCTCTTATGGCCAGGAAGTGGTGGACATCAGTATGTCAAGGACTCACAGAAGTTGGAGATGGTGGCCCAGCACGAATCACCACAGTTATGTGCTGGGCACCAGTCAAGGGCATGCAGATACCTGGAATTCCTCATCATGCTGCAGGGCAGACAGGACAGTGGCTGTGAGGAGCTTCGGTGGAAAGGGCACTGGTTGTAAATACGGCCGCTTCTGTTTCATTATATGGAAAACGTTGGAAGTAAAGGTGAGGCTTTTTCTACTAATATAGCACAATTCCCTTCTCTAAATTGAGCCATTAAGGTGTGGATTTAGCAAAAGAAAGATACACTCCTCTACCACCAAAAAGAAACTAGTGTTTATTATTTTTTTTTTTGCTGACTTGCTTTTTGAATGGATACACTGCTTCTTACCGATCTCCTGATTGGGTGATGAGGCGGCGACAGGTCTCCATCTGCACATCTAGGCCACGCTTCATGCTGCACATCTCCATGTATTCATGGAGGTGGCGGTTCATATCATTCTTGGCTGTTGTCAGTTCCAACTATGGATCAGAGGCAAGACACACTTTAATCCCATTCAGGCAACTAATGCAGTGTACCATCTCTTGCGGTGCTATTTTCTTCTACTCTCATTACTCCCACCTTGTGTCATTTTCTTCTTCCATTCCCATGTTTCACTCGTTCTTACGGTGTTCATGCCTCCATCCTATTGTGTTGTACCTTTTATAATATTCCCTCTTCCCTTTCATGTTTTCTATCCATTTTGGCTATTACCTTCACCGCTTGTTATTCCTCATACTGTAATTTACCTTCTCCCATTATTAAATCCATCCATTCCTCCGACTGCTATTTCCGTTACTATAGCAGTATTCCCTGCCTCCGGGCATATTATTCTCCCTGTTAATGTGTCTCACCCTCTTGTCATGTTATTCTCTCAGTTGTTTTGTGTTATTTTCTCCTTCCTTTCCTGTTATTCCCTCCCATATTATTCCATCTCAGTTACGTTACACTGGTCCTGCAATCATGTTTTCTTTTTTTGTCACTCACCCTCTCCCATGGAGCTATTTACTTTCCTTTATTGTTTTATCCCTTTAACTCTCGTTTTATTCCTTGTCAGTTTTAGCCCCCCCTTCATTCTTGCTTATTCCCTATATCTTGCTGTGCTATTTCTTAGTACTGTTACTCCACACACGCTATTAGTTAATTATCTCTTCCTTCTTATGCTATGATCCCAATCATAATCCCCCTTTTAATGCTATTTTTATTTAATTAATAGTTTATCACTGGTTATATTAAACAATCTAAAAATTGCAAAATAAAAAGCAAATGGTATTACATGCTTTTAATTCAACAGTTACACAGTTAGAAGTTAACTGCAGCAGCTTGATCAAAATGCTACCAAAACGTAGCTCAGGATTTAACCAAGCTCTTATTGTGTGCATCCATACAAAACTTAAATCTCCTTAAACCATTAGATAAAGTTTTGTACTTTGTGTGATCTAAAAGTTCTGCTATGTTTCTTCTCAAATACTCACATTTAAACATAATATACATCTGTGATTCAATTACATCTAAATTACAAACTCCTCATTATCTTATCGGACGTGGACATGTGCCTATATATTCTAGCTTTTTAACATGTATTATGCAAATTTTTGCAAATTGTTGCCTCAGGCTTAGAAAAAACAAAAGGTTCAAACCATAATCCATGTGATTCTGCACTCCCGAGTTAACTGGACTTCAAGTATTGTTAACCCTAAGGGAGAAGAATTAACACCTCCACACCAGGGCACTTGTAGTGAATCACTCAATTGTTTGAGTTCTACAGCAGTCCAGTTGGCCACTACAACAAAATCGCATACCTTGCCGTATATTTTTTGTAAATATTGTTATTTCCTGTCTCCTCTGGTTTTATACTCTGCATCTTGTGTCGCTGCCCCATCACATTGCTATTTCCTCCATTCTGTGCTACTCCTTTGACACAGGCCTAGTTCCATTCATAACCTTGTTATTGATTTCTCCATGTCCTGTGTTTTTCTCTCTTCTGTAATGTTATCTACTCTCTGTGCTTGTTTGATTCACGCTTAGTTCTCTTCTGCTGTTTTATTTCCTCTTTTTGCTTTAATACGATCCTATACTTCTCTGTTGTAATTACCTTTATCTTCTTGTGGCCTTCCCTCACTAATCAAGATATATTCTCTTAATCTCGGAATCTTCACACTAGTCACACAAATGTGCGTTAGGGGCACCCTTTTCCTCTGTTTATATTAACCCCTTTAGTTTGTAATTATTCCAGGCCTCCTCTTCATGCCTTCACTTTCTTCGCTGTCAATAACTCGTCTCTCCTTTTCTGTGCTCCCCACTCTCCTTGTGTCGGCCCTTTCTTCCCTTTAGTATGTGCCCCTCTGAAGTTGCAACTCATCTCCTATTGTGGCATCCCTTATATCTTTTAGTATTCCATTTCTCCTCTTGTGGCATTTCCTTTCTTTCCTACTGGATTGTAACTCTGGCCCCTTCAGGTACAGCATCTCCCTGGTATGTCTCTTGTGCTCCCCACCAGATTACCCTTGTCTTCTAAATTATTCCCACTCTCCTCTTCTGGTATCCTCTCTTGTGCGGTATTCCCTCTCTTCTTGTGGTATTTCATCTCTCTCCTGGTGTAATTTGCCTTCCCCCCTGGAGTTATTTCATCCACCCCCTCAGCTTCTCCTGGTATCACTCAGTTCTTCTTTTCAATTTCTTCTCTCGTAGAACCTCCCTCTTTCTTCCTGTGGTATTCCATCTATCATCTTGTGGTATCATACTCTGTTCTCTGAAGGTATCCTTTCTACCCTTTTGGTATTTTCCTTTTTCTTCCTTCTAGTATGATCCCTTTGTCCTCTGGGTATTGCCCACCCCCCCCCCTCTCTGTGCTAGACGCTCTATTCTTCCCAGCATTATTCACGTTCTCCTTTGCTGTTAATTATCCTATCCTCCAAAATCAATTCCTTGCTCCTCGTGTGGTATTCCTTTCCTTCATCACAGTGTTATACCTCTGACTTCTTCGGTATTACATCTGTCTTGTGCAAGACCATGTAACCTGCCTACAGTATTTCTGCTCTCCCGGTCTAACCTATCCACAGTATTTCAGCTCTCCCCTGGTAATATTCCCTCTTCCCGGTTCTTTTCTTTTCTCCTGTCAACCCTTGTTCCCTCCCTCCCTCCCTCCCTCCCTCTGTTGGTATTCCCAGCCTCCTCCTATAAAGTTCCTTCCTTTCCCTTCACCATTGTGTCCTTGTATTTCAGTACTTATCTTTCTCTTACCATTCCCTCTTCCCCTCTATTATTCCGTTCCATCTTATGTTATTACTCTCTCCTCTTTCGGCATCCCCTTCTGTGGTATTCTCTCCCCCCCCCCATTCCTGCTCCTGTTGGTAGCCCCTCTCTCGCCTGATGTTATTTCCTGGCTTTTCTTGTGGTATTCCTTCCCTTGCCTCAAGCATGACCTTGTTGTCCTCTGATGTCACTCCCTCGCTCCTCTTGTTCTAGTCCTTCTCTTCATGCAAGTACGGTCCCTCTTTCTTTGTCAGGAGTCCCTTCCCTTGTGCCAGACCCCCAGTCTCATACAGCACTATTCTCTCTCTCTCTCCTCATGAAGCATGTTACCTCTCTTCTGCTGAAAGGTGCCTTATCTGTTGCCGTTATTCCATTTCTTTTCTATACTTGTACTATCACCACTATGCTACTATATCACCCCTCTACTTACAGTAATCTTTGTGGTACCCTACTTCTCCTCTGCTGTTATTCTTTCTCTGTCCTTCATCCTTTGGTGTTTTCCAACTTCTCTTGCGGTACCCCACGCTCGCTTGAGGTATTCTATCTTTCCTCTTATGACCACCTTATATTCTGTAGCCTACCCCTTCCCAGTTCTGAGGCTACACCCCCCCACCCACCCTTTTGTGACATTTCCTCTCCTCATATTTTTGTTCCAATCTCGCTCAATCTCACCTCAATCTGATCGATCGTTTCTTGATATTCCTTTTCGCGGCTCTTGAAGAGTGACTCTGTGTCCTTTATTACTTTTTCCAAGCTGTCTTCTTGCTGCGAGAGAGACAGAAGAGGACAGCATGAGAGTGGTGGGAGGAGAGGCTTTCACAGAAAGTTAGGAGTGTCTGATAACTGCTTGTTCTTATATAGCGCTTCATACTACGCTTATGCCATACTTAAGTGCTGAACAGGGCCGGCTTTAGGGCAGTGCGACTGGTGCGGCCGCACTGGGCACTGAACTGTGGAGGGGACTCTGACCTCAGGGGGGGTGCTGTGTTTAGCAATATCTTATGATTGGAGAGATGAGGGTCACTTTTGCCCTGTGGTAGTGAGAGAATCCGAGCAGGCGGTCATGGGGTGTGTGGGGCGCCAAAAGTGATTGTCGCACTGGGCGCCGCCAGCACTAAAGCCGACCCTGGTGCTGAAAATAACATGTCACTATTACCTAATTTATAGTATTCAACTTAGCAACCTCAAAACGATGGAAGACGGAGACTGTCCGGGTGGGGATCAAACTTGTGACCTCCAGATCCCCGCAAGTGACAACAGCAAGTGAAAAGATTGAGAAAGGGGGGCTTCAAATGGACATGTGGGTGGGGTGGAAGCCACAAAGTCAGTCTCCTTCACTTCAAGTCCTTCATACGCACATGGCTAGACAGCGAACCAATCCTGCAGCTCTTTCTGGCCTGCAGGGGGTGGCTCTTTCTGGCCTGCAGGGGGTGGCACGTCCAAGCGAACCTGTTCTAGCCATTTTTTGAGGGCAACAGTGCTCCCTTTGACTACAGTGCATCTTCATACTCCTTACGGTAGTTATGTTATGTTAGGACATTTTTAAAGCGCACGATTACCAAAGGTGTCTTGGCGCTGTCAGAAGAGGCAGGTGAGTGGTGACTTAGATGTTAAACAGCCAGGTTTTTATCTCCTTCCTGAATGATGTTAATGAAGGAATAGCTCTGAGGTGGGGTGGGAGGCTGTTCCAGAGTTTGATTGTATTGAGGACTATACCTCTGCCGCCCATAGTCACATGGCTGCAAGGCTGTTTGCATCTGGGGCGCACCATCATTCTCACCAAAAAATAGAAGCTGTAACGAGTCAGGTCACCACTCTATGAAAAAAAACACAGGGAAGCTAGTCTGAGCATGCTTAGCAAGGAAAACCAAGATTTCTTAGAAGGTCCTTAGAGATGGGATAAAACTTATTGAAAGTCACTATGCCTACCATTTTACGTCATCTGTTAAACCTTATTGATACAGGATTATCACAGGATTATCACATGCATCAGATCAAGTACATTGAGCTGTGTTGATAGCACATGGAAGAGAAATGGAAGATGACTCAGTTATCATACCTGTTGCATGGACTTTTGTAGGAAGACTTTAACAGAAACTAACCTAAACGGTACTAGAACTTTATTTTACCTGAGGCATTGTCACCCTATTTGTAACCGTTGCATAATCGTCATCTTAAAAGTCTTACAGCTGTCATTGCTTTTTCAATAGAAATAACATCTCTCAAAATTGCACCATGAGAGCATTTCTCAAACTTCACTTCAGGATTTTGTCGATTTTGTTTGTCTCCGGTTATTGAACTGCCAACATTCTTTTCAAATCCTCAATGAGATCAGAATGTTGATTGCATTTGTATTTATAAAGGGTTGCAAACATCCAGAATAGGGTATCTTGGTGGTAGAATCCAGACTACTGACAAGCACGAAGCACAGGACCTATTAGAAGACGCCTAAACACGAGGAAACAGCCATATTTTCAGCAACCTTTGTAATTTCAGCAAATCAGGTTCAGACCAAAGATAACCGGATTTGCAGCTGACTGCATCTGCCGTGGAGAACGAAAGACTACACCTTCTTTTCAAGCAAAAATTGGGGACCACATGCAATACTGAAGCACAGATCTCAACAAAGGAGAGGGGATATACCACTTATATCGGTGGCGAAGTGGAGACCTCTGATGAGTATACATAGCCTAATGGATCAGGCAACTGGGACTAAAGAGGATTCTCTTCAAACGGCAACCAGCGTAAAGTGGCTTGGACTGCAGAGCTATGATTCCTCTAGGAAATACCACAGACCAATATTGCGACGTAATTTTGAATAAGGTACAAAGGCGAACCCAGTTAAATGACATTGCAGTAGTCTAAAAGTGACAATACAAATGCATTCTGAATTAAGATCTTCAGGGCAGGGGGAATAGATAGAGTACTAACATCAGACTGTGCAATTCGAACAGGAATGACTCGACCACTAATAAAACATGGTCAGCCAAAGACAGCGCCACATTAATCCTTACACCCACATTTTTCACCACCTTAACAGATGAACGGGTTGGACCCACAGTACTCGGCCAGAAATCTAGCATCAAAAAATAGTAAATTGACAGGACATAACAGGTCAGTCTTCATGCCATTCAGTTTTAAGCAGTTCTTATTCATATTGCAGTAAACAATGGACAATGACATTTTGCTGCTGCAAACTTAGGGCCAGAGGTACGACGGAAAATTGCATGCGCAAACGGGTTTGCGACCCGTTTGTGCATACAATTTTCCTCTGGGCCATGTACTAACACTATTTTGCGAGTCGCAAATAATTTGCAACTCGCAAAATAGTGTTTTGCGACTCGCTATTAGGAAGGGGCATTCCCTTCCTAATAGCGACTCACAAGCCATGTACGAATGTTTTGCGACCGCAATTGCGGTCGCAAAACACTCGCAATTTACAGCCCTTATCAAGAGGGTGGTAATGCAGTCGCAAATGGGAAGGGGTCCCCAGGGGACCCCTTCTCCTTTGCAAATGCAGGGGAAAATATTTTTTAGGGGCAGGCAGTGGTCCCACCTGCCCTTAAAAAATGAAACGAAAAAGTTTTTTTTTTTTTTTAAATGCATCCCGTTTTCCTTTAAGGAAAACAAGCTGCATTTTAAAAAAAAAAACTGCTTTATTGAAAAGCAGTCCCAGACATGGAGGTCTGCTGAGCCCAGCAGGCCACCATCCCTGGGCGGGCCAGCCATTCCCAATGGGGTCGCAAATTGCGAGTGCCTCATTAATATTCATGAGGCTCGCATTTTGCGACCCCATTGGGAATCGCAATCAGTGTCTCTGACACTGTTGTACATTGTAAATTGCGGCTCGCAATCGAGCGCAAATTGCGAGTCGCAATTTACACTGGTCGGACATCTGGCCCCTAGAGTCTTCCACAAATCTGGGAATGATTTAGGTGTCATCTGCGTACAGAAATAAATCCATCTCGAAAGAGTCTGTAAGATGAACTAATGGGATCATATAAAGATTGAAAAGTAGTGGTGAGCCCCATGGAAACCCACAGTTACATCATCTAACTGAAGACTCAAAAAATGCCTGTATGACGGACAAAAGATCTGCAAGCCAGCGTAACGCCGGTCTATAAATACCCTGATCCGATAGTAAACGGAATGATTTACAGTATAGAATGCCTCAGTGAAATCCAGTAGGACCAAAGCAGTTTGGATATTTGCATCAACTGAGGATGTCAGATCATCCAGGACAGATCCAATAGTAAGCTTTCTGCTGTGCCCAGAGTGAAAACTCATCTGGGCCAGAAGCAAAGGATTATTATTAACCACAAAGGTCAACTGTTGTTGAAAGGTGACTTTCACCAGGAACATACTAAGAAAAGGCAGCTGTGCAACAGGTCTAACGTTAGAAAGGTCTTCTGGATTATAAGAGGGAATTTTTGAACAGAGGCTGACTTTAACATTTCTGGAATACAGCCTTCCCATAAGGAGGAGTAAATAATTACTGTGGCCCAACGGGGGTCCAGAGACAGAAATTATATATGTAAATTGGAAGGAGTACCAGAGGGTTAACTGTGAGTTAACAGTGAGATGCTCTCTTAGTTGTCAAGCAAAGAAAGCCAGTCAATTGGGCAAGAGCATTATTTAAAGTAGGGGATGACACTGGGGAGGAATCTAATGCAATACCTCTGTACCGAAACTATATACTTTGAGATGACCTAGTCAGGTTCAAACTCTCCTATATCCCAGAATAATCTCTGTAAGTTAACACTACGAAGAATTACTTTATATTACTTTTTATTTATCCCCAAAAAAAAATTCTTTTAGACATTAAAAGCATTTTTTTATCTTTTTCATTTTTAAGTGCATAGCAACAATAAAACTTTATACAAACTAACAATACATATCCATTTACTATCTTGATATATTCAAAATCAGTAACATTGGTTTACTCCTTAAATTTCTATTGTAAACACAGAATTTAGACAACTCCCACCAGCCTAGAGCTACTCATTTATACTACCATACTCTCTCATTCACACCACAAATGCACACTAACACATAAATTAAGAACAACAGAAATTCGACCCTGTGAGGGGCCCTTGAGCTTATATTATGAAGGGCAAAGCGTGATATTTCCAGAGAAACAAAGGAGTTAGGTAAGTTCTCAAAACAAGCACTCCTCAGTAGTGGTAAAAGGTCTGGTCTACGCGCGTTTCGGTGGCCAAGCCACCTTCCTCAGGACCAAGGTGTTGCGAATCTCATGAAGGGCTGGGGGTGTCTAATATGATGTAGCTGTTCCTTAATATTTAAGCGTCATAAAATATTCATGCTGGCTTGTATGTACCCGCGGCCAGCTATTTGTTTAAATCCCCTAAGGGAGGCGTATAGCCTCAGATGTTGTCGAGTCCAGATGGTTAGCGTGAGGATGTCATCTCCTTAAATTGGATTTTAAAAGTAACTAGCCCAGACAATTCTTTGTTGTGTATGCTGCAGTTGTCTCTTTCTTTTCTTGAGGAAAAATGTATCTCTCTCCGTGTAGTCTTGCTCCTTTGTCGTCTGCGACGTGTTGTCCGCGCGGGCTCACGGGTACAAATGGCCCCTAGAGTCTTCCACAAATCTGGGAATGATTTAGGTGTCATCTGCGTACAGAAAGAAATCCATCTCGAAAGAGTCTGTAAGATGAACTAATGGGATCATATAAAGATTGAAAAGTAGTGGTGAGCCCCATGGAAACCCACAGTTACATCATCTAACTGAAGACTCAAAAAATGCCTGTATGACGGACAAAAGATCTGCAAGCCAGCGTAACGCCGGTCTATAAATACCCTAATCCGATAGTAAACGGAATGATTTACAGTATAAAATGCCTCTGTGAAATCCAGTAGGACCAAAGCAGTTTGGATATTTGCATCAACTGAGGATGTCAGATCATCCAGGACAGATCCAATAGTAAGCTTTCTGCTGTGCCCAGAGTGAAAACTCATCTGGGCCAGAAGCAAAGGATTATTATTAACCACAAAGGTCAACTGTTGTTGAAAGGTGACTTTCACCAGGAACATACTAAGAAAAGGCAGCTGTGCAACAGGTCTAACGTTAGAAAGGTCTTCTGGATTATAAGAGGGAATTTTTTAACAGAGGCTGACTAACATTTCTGGAATACAGCCTTCCCATAAGGAGGAGTAAATAATTACTGTGGCCCAACGGGGGTCCAGAGACAGAAATTATATATGTAAATTGGAAGGAGTACCAGAGGGTTAACTGTGAGTTAACAGCGAGATGCTCTCTTAGTTGTCAAGCAAAGAAAGCCAGTCAATTGGGCAAGAGCATTATTTAAAGTAGGGGATGACACTGGGGAGGAATCTACAATTGGATCGAATGAGATCTTATGTTCTCGAATTTCTTTACAAACAAATTCACTATTTGATTACACTCAGCAACTGATTTCCTTAGATCAACCTCAGAAGGGGGGCTTTATGTACTACTGATGACTGAAAAGACTGCACAGACGGATACCAAGGTTTTTTTGTTGTTTTCTTTGTGTGTAAAAGCATATATTGATTAAAGAGAGTGGGCAGAGTGCTTTCAGAGGGGCTTGGCTGTTCGCTTGCAATTTACATAACCTGACCTTGGTCTCTGCTGCATTACTTTATTAGGCAGCACTGCTGCAACACATATCCTTCTCTCAGAGGCAGGGAATACGTTTATGATATCTTTGGCAATTGGTCCTTATCCGATTACTACTTGGCGTGGATCCTCAAAGGTCCAGCTTATGCCATGTCATAGCTGAAGAATGTCCTAATCTGTGTGCAAATTTTCGAAAATAAATTTTTTTGCTAATGAGCTACATATTTTTGGAAATCCTGGGAACTATGCACAGGTTTTTCGCTCTGCTTGAATTGAAATTCTCTCTCTGCTTGTATTTCCAGGAAAAGAGAAATTGTGCAGAAGGGTGAGGAAGGAAGAAGGAATCGATAATGTCAAGTAGGCAGGCAGTAGCATCAATATCCGCTCAGGCTAGCAACACTGCTGGCGCTGTGTGAAAAACTCATTTATTGCAATAAAAGCTCAGCTGACTTGCACCTGTTCCAAGCAGTGGGCATTGATATAATAAGCCATTGCAAGGCAACCACCAAGCTCAAGTCACTCAGTCAACGCGCCTTTCTTTCACCTAGCAATGCTCTGTGCTGCCTGCTAGAAACCCAACTTATTATGGTGTGCACACATGCGCTGAGGGACTCAAAGAAATGTTAAGGATTGGCATGTGAGGGGGTGAAGACATGAGATCCGTTCAGAGTAAAGTGTGGGAGATAGGTGTATCAGGATTGAGACATTAAGTGGTTCAAATTAATGTTTTCTAACTTTAGGCAGTATTGCAACAAATAGAGAGAGGAAAGTTTAATGTAGTTGCCTTAGTTATTTGGACATTACGTGAAACATTTTAGTGTATAGTTTGATGGTATTTTCCCTTGATTTTCGGTTTCCTCTTGATCTTAACATCCTTTGCAATAATTTGAAAAAAAGTCAATAGTTTGTGTTTTCGCAGTTTTGTAGCCATAGCTTTCCTCATGTACACCACTGGGACTTTGCCTTTTTCCACAATGCTGGTAACTTGCAGCTTTTCCAACATTCTATCTGGCTTTGTTTTCTGCTGCTTTGTGGATACAATACTCTGAGATTACAGATCTAAGCCACTGTGTACTAGCTCTATCCTCCATCTGGAATCTTCTCAATATAAATTCATATGCCTCCAGTTGAGTTATGTCCGGTATACAGCTGTGAACAGTTAAGCGTCCGTAATGCAGAGTTTCTGAGTCTAACATTGTTTGGAAACGTGTACCTAATGTTCCAGTTTTTGTTAAGTACGGTATTCAGTACTGAAAGACCTGCTTAGATCCGCCTGTGTTCTAGAACAGATTCATGCCTGTGTCTTCTCGCATAGCTGACTCCTTTTATTCTACCTATCTAGCCTACAATATTCTTATCTGATTCTTTAGCTTCCGCTACCGGCATTCACCCGTAATTCTGTGGTGATTCCACTGCCATTTTTGTTCACTTTTTAAATCAGGTACTTCAGTATATTCCTTTGTTTTAGCCTGTGGCTTCTGGATTTCAGGATTCAGTCCCCTTCTGGTTTCAGTTGAATTTCCAGTGGAACTTCTCTCGCTCTGGAGTACTCTGACGTATTTTTTTTTTTTTTGTCCTCATTTATGCGATCTTAATGGTTACAGCAGCAGGGTCACCTTTCGTTCGATGCTGAAACAGCGCCCTAGAAGAAAGAACAAGGTAGGACCACATCTTGCAAACCAGCAAATTTTTTTCAGATCCAGCCGTCGCTAGGCCACTTGAGGATCTCTTAAATTTGAATAATCACATTAAATTGAATCATCGGACATCCCTCCCTGACCTACCGCAAAAGACTGTCCCATAGTTCCCAATATTTCGTGCGTTTACTTTTCCCTCTTAGTTTGTCCCAATTTCTAAATTTGTCTACTGAGCGGAGCCAATCTTCTACCCTGGGAGGAGCTGGAAGAATCCAGTTTATGCACACCTCACGTCTAGCCAATAACATTAAGGTAAATAGCAAATGTTTCTGGTTTTTATTTAAATAGATATCGGAATCTTCAGTATCCAAAATACCAAAAATAATTATGAAAGCGCTTACCTTAATTGTGGCGTTAAGAGCTTTATCAACAATCTTACCGACTGCCTCCCAATAGGAGTCGAGGTGGGTACATGTGTAAAACATGTGGATATCATAAGTACTCTGACTTATTGTTTGGTATTTAGTGCCTCAGGTGACAAAATCCCTACTATATCACAAATTTCGGAATATTTATGAACACTGAATTGTCTAGGGTGACAAAATCAACCAGATGACTAACGCAACTGATTGCAACTGAGTTTTGAGATAGTGCTATTTTTAAGTTAGTCACCTAGTTTGTTTCCCCCTCTTTCCTAATCTCAAGAAAACACATGTTTTAAAACGGCCCACATCACTCCTTTTCTGGTTCTCTTTCTTCCTTTTCCCAGTTTGTTTTTATCAGACACTACGCCTTCCCTGTTTGGTCCTCTTTCTCCTTACAGCCCCTTTTCTCCTCTTCCCCAGACCCCAGCCTCCATTCTCCAACACCATTCTCTCCATTGCCTTAATTTTTTATGTTTTGCTTGACAGCACATGACCTATTGTTACCAACTCTTTACAACATACTTTGTGAGGACTTTGGCTCTGCTGTTGGCTGTTTGGTGTATCATTCTGACTTCAATGGAGTGCTTGCATTCCAATCCTTGAAGGACTCTTTTTCCATCCCAATTGTACTCTTAGATGCATTATATGGAGAAAGCAAATTTCATTTTACACTACAGCTGACATTTAGAAAAATGCTTTACTTGGGACTCAAAATGCTAACCAGAACTATTGTCTTTGCCAGTGTCTGTTTACAAATGTTTGCACCGTGATGTCCTAGTACATCTACAACTTCTTAGCTACTTCGTCTGTTTCTTATCTAGTCTTCTGCTCCCCCTCAAATTCTCCCAGACGCATGTAGTTTCAGTAGTAATATAAGACAGAGTAGCACTTTGTTTTCTAAAAATAATACTTGATACTTCTCTGTAATTTTTTTAACTCGAACTTTTTATTTCCTATTGTATTATGAATTGTTGTATGTCTATAACTTGTTAAAAAGTTCTTTAACCTGCAGACCCGAAATTACATACTGTGTCTTTTCGTAACACTGACGTGGCATTCACCAAGATGTTATTTCATCAGAACAACATGCTTTAATTTCCAGAACAGTATCCACCCCTGCAACAGTCTTTTTTGGGTACACTGCATGTGAATAAAACCTTTACTTACCTGCGGGAGTGGTTTTGTGGCTTGAAGAATTTTCTGGATTCACATGCTGTGTATCATTCATTCCATCATCTGGGTGTTGTGTTCCGGAATTATTTTTGTAGTCCTCTCTCCATCCTTTTTTTAGGTCGAGCCTAGCGTTGCAGTGCATGTGCTGCTCGCTCTGTGAGGCATGCTGTAGTAGGGTATGCTGTAGAAGTGCTGTGGAAGCCTCCGCCCATATTTTTGATTGGCTGGTGTCATGGTCCTTGGTAAATGCTGGCTTCCGATTCAATATGAGGCTTGTTAGTCCCTCCTTGTTACTGCCCTGTCTCCTTTTGTGACCGCCCATAACGACTGGATCTTTTACTTGCGGCGTTACACGGTCTCCTTGATAAGTCGGTAGGCACTATTTTTTTTCAGCCGGCTTTGGCAATAGCAGCTGTGTGTTTATTTTTGCATCGCGCTTTCACTTTAACAATAGCTGCCGCCCCACCCGCAAGTGCTGTGTGGGGCGGCAGCTATTGTTAAAGTGAAAGCGCGATGCAAATATAAACAAGCGGCTGCCTTTGCGCAATGGGGACAGCTGGTTTCTTTTATCTCCAGAAAGGTGGAGAACCGCGGGCATGTTTGCGGTCGATCCCTGTAAAAAAAAAAAAAAAAAATACACACACATAGCAGGCCTGGGCGCAGCAGCCTCGAAGCAAGTGGCCTGTATGAAAATGACTTCCTTTACAGAGCTGTCCCTTCATGTAAAACAACTATTAGTCACAGCGAGCCATGCCATGGATTTTTAATCACCTGCTCTGGGGCAAACCGGCCTGTGGGGAAATGGGCAGGATTGTGTTCCTGTAAGCCTTTCGGGGCTCCACATACCAGGCCGCAACTGAGGGGTGACTGACTTACCCCATGCCCCGCCAGCCTGTGAGGCGACGCCCCTCACATGAAATGGCACCATTTCCTCCAGGCCAGTGCACCTGCTCCGCGGCTTCCCCACCCCCTCGCCGTCCCTGCCACAGAGCACACATGTCACAGCGGGGAAGGGAAGGCAGTCTCCGGGAGATGCAAAGTGGGATCGATGAAGCACAGGCAGTTGATACTGATTGATACCCCAAGGAGTAGCTTTAACATGCGTTTCATACTGCGGGACAGAGGCGGAATCATTACTAGGCCCAGCGCTGCTGCTGGCAGGAGGCAGCTTGTGGTTTTCCCGGACCCGGCTTCCAAGAACACGCTGCTTGTAGATGTAACGGGAAGATTATAATCGTATTTTTCTTTCTTTTTTTTAACTCTGGTGTTAGAGCAAAATAAGAGGTGCCAAGGCGCTTGGCTTAAAGCCTGCTGAAATGGGTCGTGCGATCTGTAATGTAAAGGAGAGAGTCGGTTCAGGCCGTGTTACTCAGTATATATGCGGTTCAGGGAGCTTTATTCGCGAATTCAGGCCACAGGGCGAGCCTCTGCAGTTATGGCATACAGCCGTATGGATGATGCATGCTCGTCATTAGCATATGCTTCTATTGATGATCTATTGGTTCTGCATTCTGAGGCGTCCCTCCATCCCTCAGTTCTGTCATTAATCTCTGCTCACTTATCCTTTCCATCCTGACTGTGGGTGCGCAGAATACAGCCACGAACTCCCGCAACAATGGAAGCATGATAAGAAAACCAGGCAGCAAGGAACATTTACACATGAAATCGCAGATCACGTATTTATACTTCTGCTCATAACGACTAAAGACGCAGTCGTTTACCAGGGACATCGTGAAGGACCACAGCTTCTGTTTGTGGTTTCTATATTCTGCAGCAAAGGAATGTGGGTTGTAGTTCTCCAGGATCTAGTAATAAATGCATCTTTTTTTACCCCTTACCATGCGAACTGCCACCCCTTGTACACGATCAATGCCATGTGCAGGGCTTTAAGTGGGATGAAAAAACTGGGGGGGGGGGGGTCTCTCAAAGGGGTGTGGCCAATGTAATTAAGGGCGTGGCTTAAATTCACCTAAGCTAAAAATCTGTGCTTAGCATAGTGTGCCGCCAGACTTGTATTTTGTAGTTTCTGTCATTGCATCCGATATATGATTCAAGTAACATCATACCTACAACAAGTCAGGACCATTGGCTTTGTCAATGGTTGTTAGTTGCATAAGATAAATAAGCAGCAACTATGGCTTGTATAGAATATTGAAAAAGCTTCCACTTAAAGCCCTGGTGACACCACAACAATGTTGCCGCTCCTGAGTTTCAAAAAGAGAAGGGAAATCCAGAGAGAAAATGACTCTCTTTAAAGAATTTCCCCTCCCCTACAACACTCACCTGGCATGACGTCATGCCGTAACTTCTCCACTAGTGAGAAGTGTGAGCACGCGCACATCCATGTGCCTACTGTCATTGCAGTCCGGAAAAAAACGGACACAAAACAGAGCCCGACAGAGACCCGTTTCGAGGCCTCCTTTAAAAAACTGCCGGTGTTCAGCACCAGTGAGACCCGGCCCACTTACCGCCCTGGCCATGGGCATTGTTCAAAGCATTTTACTCTTCAAGGCCAGACTGGACGAGTTCGCCTACTGCAGATCCGTTTTTAGGTCGAGCCAAGCGGCAGCGCACATGCGCTGCTCGCTCTGCGAGGCATGCTGTATTAGGGTATGCACTAGCAGCCCCGCCCACTCTCCGCCCATATTTGTCATTGGCTTTGTGTCATTGTCCTTCTTAAATAGTGCCTTCTGATACGTAAATAGACTTGTTAGTCCCGCCTTGGTACCGCCTTGTCTGCATTTGTTACCGCCCATAACGACTGGACCTTTTACTTGGCTTGTTACACGGTCGGCTTTATCTAGTGGGTGAGCACTATTTTGTTTTAGACACTGATGGGGACAATGGCGGCTGCTTTTTTTTTTTGTTTTTGTATTTGCCTACTGAGCGCGGCGCCCGCTTTAAGAACACCGCGCTCTGTTTATTTTATTATTTTTAGCAATTTTATACCGAGCGCGGCGCCCGCTTCAGTGACACCGCGCTCGGTTTCATTATTTTTTTATTAACTTTAGTAATGAGCGCAGCGCCCACTTCAGGGACACCGCGCTCTCTTTTTTTTTACTTTAATGAGCGCGGCGCCCGCTTCACGGACACCGCGCTCTGCAATGCAATAGGTGTTGCTTTTGGTATTGTAAATGACAATGCCTTTATTTTTTTATAAAAGGCATTGCCATTTACAATGCCAATAGCTCAAAACTCGTAATTGCGAGACCTATTGCCTTGTAAATGCTTGTTTTTTAAACCTGGGCGACGTTGACTATTTGGTGTCCTGTCATCCCTCTGTGACATCGAATGCGCGCCCTGAAGCCCCATTGCTTAGTCGCCATCTACAGATTATTTTTACCCCTTTGGCGACTTCTGTCTTTATCATGGCTTCCTAGTCTTTCCATCTTTTCATTAGCCCTTTTGTGCCCAGCAGCCCACTCATTTCTGGGGAAGTGGGGGGTTGCATGGGAATCTAGAAACTTGCTGAAGCTGCAAAACTACTCTTACAGGTAAGAAGCCATTTTGTTTGGCATGCATGAATCTTTTCTAGATTCACATGCTGTGTATTGATTATGTAGCAGTATTCTCTCCTTTTGGGAGGTTGGGTTGCCCCTTTTTTCCATGTTGAGTGCGCTCTTAGTCTTTATCCCAGCGCTACACCTGCTATCTTGTAACATGTCTAGATTGTTTGGACTATCTATCTTTGAGTGGTCACCTTGTTGACCAGTGAGCGTTTGCTTGCTGGTGCACAAGAAAAGAAGTATTGATTTCCTTTCCTGATGTGTCTTGTTTCTTGCAAATAGCACATTACCCTTCAACCATTGGTGCAGGTAACTGGGCACATGGTTTTGCGTTCCCCATTGTTGCAAATAGGTCTATCTGTGGTTTTCCCTGTTACTGAAAAAGTTCTTACATTATTTGTTGATTCAGCTCCCATTCGTTTGAGGAGTTTGTTTGCCTGCTTAACCTTTCTGCATCTGTGTTTTGGGACTCCTGATAGGTGGACACCAACTAAAGTTATCCTCTAGATGGCCTACCTCCATATGTACTGCGTAAGCTGGGACAGAGCGTGTGACTTTGTTCCTCCCTGTTTGTTGAGGTAGACCATTGTGGTTGTGTTATTTGCCTGTACCTGGGCTGTTCTTCCCTTGATCTGTTTCCGAACTGCCCTCAGCTCCATTACATTTATGTAATGTAATACTTCATCCCACTTCTGGGCTCCATAGGCCCCTGATGTTTAGTCTTCTGATATGAGCCCCAGACCCTATGTGGATGCGTCTGTTGTGATGGCCACTGAGGGAGTTGGGTACTTGAAAGGTATGCCCACTCTGATGTCCCTTGCGCTCCACCACTGTATATCACTCTGTACTTTCCCTGTGACAACCACTAGATCCGCCCAAGTCCTGGTTGCCTGTGACCATTTATATTATAGCTATTCCTGCATCGGTCTCATGTGTAACTTCACATCACATGTGGTGTTAGAGCTACGCATGCTGCTATCACAGCCATTACGTTCCCCACTGTCCTCGCTGTCAGACTGTCCCTTCTGGTAAGGGTGAATTACTCTGTCACTGACAGGATCCTCTTGATGACTGGGAAGGCCTTTGCCTTCATTGAGTTTAGCTTTGCCACCAAAAACATCCCTTTGGTCTCATGTTTGCTGGAGAGCCTAACAGTTCTATACATTCGCCATGCTGGATAGCGTTTAGGGTTCATTTGTTTTGCATTTGTGAAGAAAACCTCTGCTTCTGCCCCCTGCTGGTGTTCAATCTGGGGGTAGAGGGTCTGAGGACTAGTCACATGCTTTAGTGCCTGGCTCCTCAAGGATATTTACTACAATGTGTTCTGTTGGGTCAAACAATTGCTTAGTATCAAAGATAATGAATCAAAATCAATCACTTAAACCTTGTGCAATAGCAGGATAAGTCAAAACACACCAAATAAAATAACACAGTAGATATGTTGTATTTTATATATCCATCAAGTGTCTCATGGTATATATGGCTGTTACACATTTAAATCACAGGACAACCACGTAACTCAAAAAAGACTGATATAACATATAGTGTGACGGTGTTACATACACATTTACAACAAATAACCAATACACAAATCAAGACAAAATACGGGGAATTTTTGAAAAATCCATACTATTTTTACATATATAGTTCAACTAACACCCAGTTTTATAATTAACAATGGTTTCGGAGGTGTAGTGACATAGGACGTGAGGCTGCTAATCGTCTTAGCCACACCAGGTGTGTTTTGACTTATCCCGCTATTTCACAAGGTTTAAGTGATTGATTTTGATTCATTATTTTTGATACTAAGCAATTGTTTGACCCGACAGAACACATTGTAGTAATTTTCGTATGTACCCAGGTTCTGAGGGACACAGGGTTGCCCCATTATAGTTAATGGCTCCTCAAGGAGCAGTACCTCTCACTCAAGCTCTTCCTCAAAATGGATACCTTGGTGTGCGGAGGTATTGCCACTGACACTTGTGCTTCGAGAGCTGGGTTGTAAAACAGAACTGGCATGGGGAGTGACTGGTTGTGATTCATTCCTGAACCAGGGGGGTGGTCTTTTCCACGGTACCGTTAATTCTCGGAAGGACCCTCTGTATAGGAGTGCTCCTATGGCATTTGCAGTCTCACTGTCCTTCATTTTTTGCCATGTGATCCCACTGCTAGGCCAAAAAGGTTTACTTCTGTGAAGGGCATATCTAATATTGTCACCTGCGCCTCCTGCTTGAATCCTCAGACTTTCAGCTGTGCATGCCTCCTTAGGATGGTTCCTCCGCACAGCTGTCTGTAGCTGTTTCCGCCGTATCCAGAGTCTATTTTAGGCATGTATTGGAAATTGTCTTGCTTTCCTGGATGAGCTACTTCGCCCTATTTTGGTACTGCTGTAGAAGGTGTTGAATCTGCTGCTCCATTGCGTCCCATTGCTGATGGAGGAGTTAGCAATGCACCATTTCATGGCCGCCAACCTCTCCATTTTTCACCACACAATCTCCATTTTCTTTCTTTCCCTGTCTGGGGGTAGCCCCTTGGTGGTGGGAGAATTTGCCCTTTTCCATGCAGTGGCGACGATGATGGAGTCTGCTGCCACATTGCTTCTGAAGTAAGCCGGTCTTTGAAGGAGAAATGGTCTCCAACCTGGGCATCACAGTTTTGGCTTCAGGTGGTTCCCTAAAGACCTATTGTCCTTGGTCTATGACATTGTGTAGCATTGGGAGGAACTGTTTTACTACTATCCTGGTAGGAGAGATGCTAGAGGAAAACACAACTCCATCTCTTCCTCCTCTGCTGCCCTTTTAACCAGGGCATTGCTCATTGTTGTCAGGGATTGAAGGTCTTTAGTGGTGTCTACCCCTTCTTCAGGAGAGTCTGCTTCTATAGCCTCCCACCCCTTTTCTGCTGCCTCTGCCCATCTTCGAGGAAACCCTCGTCAAACCGACCTTCATCATGTCCACTACTTCATAGAAGAGTTACTCTTTTGCCTCTTCCTGGGCCACCGCTCTCGCTGGAGGGTGCTGCTCCACCTACTCCATCTCCTGTTCCTTCTCTCTCTAAGACGTCAGTGGTATGCGATATCCCTTGAGGGAGGTATGGAAGTCCTCCTTCCTCTTCTTGAGGGCCTCCATTTTGTCTTTGAGCATTTGTTTTTCCTCTCAATGTTGAAAGCGCTCTGCTTGACATCGAGGTCTTCCTCTTCTGCAATGATACTGTCTCCAGCATCTTTGTCGCTCTCTTGCACCCGATCTCCTTTCAGAGTCGAGGCTGGTTCCAAGGGTTTACCATGGACGGTATAGTTTGACTTCGATCTGTGGGGTTCCTTTTGCTTATGCTTGTCCTCAGTCACCATTATCTTTGGTGTCCGGTCGCCTTTGAGTGTTTCGATTCTGAATGCTTCGGCTTAGCCTCACTGTACCCCTGAATTATTACCTGCCACTTCTTTACCTTGCTGTTTTTCTACGTCTTCTTCAGCGCCTTCTCCCTCTCTTTCAGGGACCTCTTCAACATCGGAGCCCTCCCCCTGATCCACCTCCATTTACTCAGGGTGCTTCTAGTTGCTCGACACCCTGAGGTCTTTTAGCAATGTTTTCTGCATTTGTGCCATGGGGCTGTGACCCCCACCTCTACTTCTCCTTCGTCTTCAGACTCTTGGGTTAAAAATCTACACATGCGTCAAAGCCCTCCATGCTCTGGATTTTGTAACCCTCATGGCTGTCCTTCTGTGCGAACTTACGGTGCCACTTTGGGCAGAATCTAAAGCGTGTATGCTCCACCCCAGATAGTCATTCTCCGAACCTCATGGCTGATGTCCATCCAGCAGTGAGCTTGCTAAAAAATCTATGTTTTTTTTCGGTGAAAACTCTCTTCCCTCAACATCAATGCTTTATCTTTTGCTTTTCTTCAGGATTCTGTGTTTGACTAATGATCTCTCGATGAAAACTCCTCCAATTTTTCTTGGATACCTTCTACCTTCTCTCGGTTTCCAGACCCAACGGCAGAAAAAGAAATATGAAGGTGGCGATCACGCAAAGAAAGGTGCATCTAGGGTGAGTGTCTGATGTCACAGAGGGAAGGACAGGAAACCAATTGGTCCACACCTCTCGGGTATAAAAAATAAAATAAGGCAAAAAAGAGAGAGAGCTACACAGACAATTCCATTCTAATCACTAGATGGCAGAATGATGCACAGCATGTTAATCCAGAAAAGATTCAGACTGCAAAATATATGACACTTCTGAGTTCTGAGCATTTGATCTATTTTGGCAACGAGAGTCCATCCTTTGGACAAATCGTTTTTTAGCAAATGTAAGTATATTCTTTTGCTATGCATTCTTTATCTGTAGTATCCTGCCTTGCTGTCTTGTTCCTGCACTTTTCAGACTTGCTCGGGTTGGCCATGCATTTTTTATACCTAGCTTTTTTTATAGTAAAAAACAATCATACCATGGTGGTGCTGGCACACTTTATGCTGAACTGTTTCAGATATATTGATTATGTGGGAGTATGACCTATAGTAAGCTAGGACAGTCAAAGAGGTAAAAATAAAATGCCTTTCTAGGTATTTTTGGTCGGCCTAGAGTGGCAATGGAGAAGCCTCCCTTTCTTGGACTTGTAAATTTGTGAATGGAGATTTGGAGTAAGATCCTCTTACAGGATCTGATATTAGGCACTCAAGAGATTAACGGACAAGTTACTTACTTTCGGTAACGATATATCTGTAAGAAACATTAGTAGTGATAGATTCCTTACCTTAGAATATCCCCAGGCGTCAGACTGGATCCGGAAAGTTTGTCAGCAGTACCCCTACGCGTCGGTAGGTGGCGTCGTGCGGCTCCGCATCCGTCGTTGGCGTCGTGGTCGCCGAGATGACGTCGCGGGCGCTACTTAGACGCCGCCCACGCGCGGTGACGTCAGTTCTGTACACGACTTTCCGCGCCAGGAACGCAGAGCCATGCAAGATACTGACCACTGGTGCATTGAAACTAGGGCCCTGAAAGGGATGACCTTAACCCTAGAAATCAGTTCGCAGAACGGGGAGGATGGGTGGGGCGGTAAGGAATCTATCACTACTAATGTTTCTTAAAGATATATCGTTAACGAAGGTAAGTAACTTGTCCATCTGAAAGAAACACATAGTGATAGATTCCTTACCTTAGAATAGATACCCCAGCAATACCAACCCCGGTGGTGGGTCTGCGAACTAAGATCACACCAGAAAGTCACAGCGAACAGAACGGCCAAAGAAGCCGTCTCTCCGGACTTGGCTGTCTAGGCAATAATGTTTGGTAAACGTGTGCAGCGAGGCCCACGTGGCTGCCTGACAGATGTCTTGCAGGGGGACACCACGTCCCAATGCAGTAGTGGCTGCAGTAGCTCTGGTGGAATGAGCACGCAGCCCCACCGGAGGTTCTTTTTTAGCCAAAGAGTAACAGGCTTTGATACATAAGACAACCCAGCGGGAGATGGTTCTCTTATGGACCGCCCGACCTTTCTTGGTGCCAACGTAACCAACAAAAAGCTGGTCATCCACCCGGAACTGCTGTGTGCGGTTGAGATAAAAGGAGAGCGCACGTTTTGGGTCCAGACGGTGGAGCCTCTCTTCCTCTCTGGAAGGATCCGGAGGCGGAAAGAAGGTGGGCAAGGTAATAGTCTGCCCAATGTGAAAGGCCGTAACCACTTTTGGCAAAAAGGAAGGACGGGGCCTGAGCACAACCTTGTCCGGATGGACTGAAAGGAAAGAAGGCTTACAAGAAAGAGCCTGGAGCTCACTCACCCGCCTAGCGGAAGTGATGGCCACCAGGAAGGCAGTCTTCAATGTTAAAAGACGAAGAGGACAGTTGTGAAGGGGCTCAAAGGGAGCGCACATCAAGTATGTCAAAACCAGATTCAAGTCCCACTGAGGCATCACGAAGGGAATAGGAGGAAAAAGGTGTGTAATGCCTTTGAGAAATCTATTTACAACAGGGGACTTGAAAAGAGAGGGCTGATCAGGGAGCCTGAGACAGGCCGCAATAGCAGAAAGGTAGCCCTTGATAGTGCCCAGAGCAGAGCCCTGCTGGGCCAAAGAAAGAAGGAACAGTAGTACTTCAGAAAGAGGGGCAGAAAGGGGGTCCACAGCCTTTGCTGTGCACCATGCCACAAATTTGTTCCACCTGCAGGCGTATACCACTTTAGTATAGGGATACCTGGCTGCCAGAATAACGTCACAAACTTCAGGAGGCAAGTCGAAAGGAATCCACTGCCGCCGCTCAATCTCCACGCAAAGAGGTGGAGGCTGGACAGGTTCGGGTGGAGGACCGTCCCCTGCTGCTGCGACAGAAGATCCTCTCGAAGAGGCAGTCGGATCGGGGGATTGATGCTCATACTGAGTAGCTCGGGATACCATACTCTTCGAGCCCAGTCCGGGGCCACAAGAATGACTTGGGCCCGGTCACGCCTGATCTTCTTCAGCACTCTGGGCAGAAGTGGTATAGGCGGAAAGGCGTACAACAGACCGCAACTCCACTCGCGACGAAAAGCGTCGCCGAGCGAGTGCCGCCTTGGAAATTCCAACGCGCAGAACTGATGACATTGCGCGTTCTCTTCGGTGGCGAATAGTTCTAACCAAGGCTCTTCCCACTGCTGAAAGAGACCTTGCGCCACCTCCAAGTGAAGACGCCATTCGTGATCGAGCATTCACCTGCGGCTGAGTTCGTCCGCCCTGGCGTTCAGAGAACCTGCCAGGTGTTGAACCACCAGGGACATGCCCTGATGTTCCAGCCATGTCCAGAGACGCAGAGCCTCCTGACAAAGGGTCCACGACCCCACCCCGCCTTGTTTGTTGCAGTACCACATGGCGGTGGTGTTGTCTGTGAACACCTGCACTACTCTCCCCTTGACAGAGGGAAGGAATGCCTTTAGTGCAAGCCTGATCGCCCGCAGCTCCAAAAGGTTGATATGGAGCTGGGACTCCGCCGGAGACCAGAGGCCTCTGATCTCCGCCTCCCCATGTGGCCGCCCCATCCCAGGAGGGACGCATCCGTCACCACTGTGAACTCCGGTTGGGGAAGGGAGAGGGATCTGCCGTCGACCCAATGCCGGTTCGTGAGCCACCACTGCAATTGTCGTGCAGTGCCTTCCGAGATCTGGACGTGATCGGACAGGTTTCCCTGATGCTGCGCCCACTGGAACTTCAGGTCCCACTGCAGAGCCCGCATATGCCACCTGGCATGATTGACCAGCAGGATGCAGGAGGCCATGAGGCCCAGCAGCCTCAGTCACTCTGACCGGAACCCGGTACAAGGGCTGAAAGATGGGAATCAGAGCCCGAATATCCCGGACTCGCTGTTCGGGAGGATAGAACCTAAACTGCGTCGTGTCCAGAACCGCTCCGATAAAGAGGAGCTTCTGGGAGGGAATCAGGTGAAACTTTGGCACATTGATGGAGAACCCCAGGAAGTGCAGGAGGTTGGTCGTAGTCTGGAGGTGGGAGACGACTGCCTGGGGCGAGCCCGCCTTCAACAACCAGTCGTCGAGATAGGGGGAAGACTGAGACCCCTGATCTGCGCAGATGAGCTGCGACCACCGCCATCACCTTGGTGAACACCCGAGGGGCACTGGTAGGCCAAAGGGGAGCACGGTAAACTGAAAGTGCTCGTGGCCTACCGTGAACCGTAGGTAACGCCTGTGGGCTGGCAGGACGGGGATGTGGAAATAGGCGTCCTGCAAGTCCAGCGCCACCATCCAGTCTTGTGAGTCGAGAGCAGACAAGACCTGAGCTAGAGTGAGCATCTTGAACTTCTTTGCGGAGGAAGCGATTGACGTTCCGGAGGTCTAAGATAGGACGCAGGCCTTTGTCCTTCTTGGGCACCACAAAGTAGTGGGAATAACAACCACGATCTACTTTGTGCGTCGGAACGCGCTCGATGGCCCCCTTGGTCAAGAGGGCCGCAACTTCCTGCTGAAGAAGCACCAAGTGATCCCCCGACATGCGGTGGTATTGAGGTGGCATGGCCAGGGGGGTAGTCTCGAAGGGGAGGGAGTAGCCCCTTCGGACTATCTCTAAAACCCACTTGTCCGAAGTGATGGTGCGCCAGTGGGGGAGGTGATGGCGGAGCCTGCCACCCACTGGCGTTTGAAGGGCCTGAAAGTTCGGACTAGGAAGGTTTGGAGGCAGTGGTGGCCGGGGTAGTGGTGGACTGACCCGCCCGCTGGCCCCTTTGTCCGCCACGGCGGAACCCGCGTCCGCGCTGGGATGACTGCTGCGCCGGCCTGTGGCTCTGTTGCAAACGCTAAGGGCACCCCTTCCTGTGCCACGAAAGGAGCGAAAAGTGGAAGGCGGAGGAGGGCGGACTGCCGAGAGTCCCAAGGACTTGGCCGTAGCCCGTGAGTCCTTAAACCTCTCCAACGCGCTGTCCGCTTTGTCGCCGAAGAGGTGACTGCCATCAAAGGGCATGTCCATAAGGGTGTTTTGGACATCCCCCGAAAATCCAGTGGTTCTCTACCAGGCGTGACGGCGAACCGCCACCGTCGTTGCAATGGATCTGCCCAGTGAGTCGGCGGTGTCTAGACCACAACGGATCATGAACTTTGCTGCGTCTCTCCCCTCTGCAACATCCTGGGCGAGAGCAGGCCGGGCCTCCTCCGGACACTGGGGCAAGCACGTTCGCCACCGTATCCCACAGAGAGTGGGAATAACGGCCCAAGAGGCATGCGGTGTTCACGGACCGCAGCGCAGAGCTGGTGGAAGAGAAAATCTTCTTCCCAAACTGATCCAGCTTCTTGGATTTCCTATCCGGTGGTGCGGAAGGGAAGGCGGTTGGGGAAGCAGAGGCTTGGACAACCAAGCTCTCAGGAGTGGGGTGTTGGGAGAGGAAAATGGGGTCACCCGGAGCCGGGCGATGGCGTCGGGGCACGTTCCTATCCACAGGAGCCCCTGTGGTGGGCCTGGACCAAGTGCCCAAAAGAACGTCAGAGAGGGCTTCATTGAAAGGAAGCAGCGGCTCCGCAGAAGTAGCTGCTGGCTGAAGCACCTCCGTCAGGAGGTTAGTCCTGACGGCCACAGTAGGGAGCTCGAGTTGTAGGGCCTCGGCAGCCCTACGCAACACCACTGCATAACTGGCTCCCTCCTCCGTAGCCACGGTAGGAGGAGACAGCATGCCAAGGTCTGGTGAGGTATCCAGACCACTGGCGTCCCCCAATTCCTCAGCCCAGTCCTGTTCAGACTCGCAGGCTGCAGCGAGAGGGTCCTCAGACCCCTCCCAGTCCTCCCCTGGCTCCTCAGGCTGTTCAACTGGCCGAAAATAAGGAGCCGGGACATGGGGATAGAAATCCCCAATCAGGGTCGAGAACGGCATCGATCGACGCCGGCTCGGCGCCGTGTCCACCTCGGGGCTGAAACTGAGGTCGACGTCGTCCCGAGGAGCGGGCGGCATCAGGATCGGTGCCGGTGGGGTCGGTGGAGGCGTAACGAGGTCAACCGGCGTCGACCGGGATCCAGGCCTGGATCCAAGGGTGTCCTGCGGCGCCGGAGCCGACAGCGACACCGGGGCCGGAGCCGCTGGCGAGGAAACGCGAGGACACCCAAGCGGGACCGCGGGGCCCGAAGGCGCACCGGCGGGACCCGACGGCCCAAAGAGGCGAGCCATGGCCGACAGGAACTCCTGCATCTGGGCCGGAGTCGCCGACGACCCCGGAAAGGGTAGGTAGTCGGGCGCGATTGCATAGGCTCCGCCCGAGCCGCGGGGGTGGCACCACCCATACCCTCAGCCGCGTCGCGCGACCGGCGAGGGGAAGTCAGAGAACGATGGCGTTTCTTCGACTTCTTGTGCTTCGCCTTACCTGACCCCGAGTGCGAAGAATTGGATCCCGACGAATGGTGATGACTCCGCGCACGGTCCCTCGACCTCCCTCTGGACCGGGACCTGGAACGGCGCGGAGCGGACTGCCGGGCTTCCAGCAACTTTCGGGACCGCTCCCGCAAAGTCTTCGGTGCCATGGCCCGGCAGTCGGAGCACGACTTCGGGTCGTGGTCGCGCCCCGGGCAGAAAAGACACACAGTGCGGGTCCGTCACCGACATCATGCGGTGACAATCCCCGCAGGACTTGAAACCGGGCATCCTAACTGCACCTTAGGAGTCGAAGACTCGATAAAACAAGCATTGGCATAGCCAATAGGTCTCGCCTTTGGGACCTTATAAGTGTTTAGCCATGCAACAGTTGATGTTGTTGCACCAAGGATATTGTGCTGGATAACCAAACACTTATAAGGTCCCAAAGGCGAGACCTATTGGCTATGCCAATGCTTGTTCTTTTTTGTTTTGTCTCTCTCTGCGTGATGATCTCCTGCTATACAATGCAGACGCTGAGCCGAGACGTTAGACTCGCCTAGTCAACATGTATACTACTGTTTTCTTCTGTGATTTCTTTACCACCTATGCTGTTAAGCGCTCTGATACCTTCGGGTCTAACTAGCGCTGTATAAAACTCCTAAATAAATAAATGAACTAATAAAACATATAGGCAAGGAATGAACACAATTACAGTAGAAACGGAAATAAACACTTTTTTTCGAGATGGGCTGAACCTTCCTATTTTTATGCATATTTACTAACTACCTTTAGTTGTTATTAAGCTGACATTGCGAAGCTTGTAAATCGAAAGGATAAAAAGCAGTATTATGAGAAAACGTAATGAGTGCCATAATTGGTAGGTAAACCATTGTGCATAGGTTCCTTCTATGGTTCAAGAAAAAGACTTACGTTTTAGAGCTATTCCAAAATCTATGCATTTTAATGGGACGTTTTATGGTATTTAGGGCTTTACTGCCCTGTGCCCGCCACTTGCCAATATCCCCTAGAGGCTTATTGTTTGTGTGCCCCAAGGACTGGAGAAAGACCCGTGGGGAGATCATACATTGCAGCCGCGAGGGGGCGCCCGAACACAGTCTCTTAGTTTGGCAGAAAGAAGGAAGAAAGAAAGAACGGAAGATGTCTGCGGGCTCAATGCTGCTGCTGACCAGGGGTCTCAGATCGGCGTCTGCAGTGATGCATCCCGTGGTCCCAGGGACTGTAGCGGCAGGGGCCCGGGCTTTGCATGCGGCGGGCATACTGGGCAGGGGGGCGGTCTGTGGGGGGCTCTGCAGGAGCAGAGAGTCCAGTGCACCCCTTGAAGGCTCTGGACTCAGCACCGCTGGGGGGCAGCGGCGACACTCGTCCAGCGCCGGGGGCAGAGAGATCAAGGTCCGGCACCTGACGGGGAGCACGCGGGTGAGTGACCTGAACTGGGGCTGCGGCGGCGACACTTTCAGTCCTAGAGACTTTTAGACAGCTACAAGTGGCTTCACGCCACGTGAAACGCTTCAACCGACGCGGCCTCTTTAGTCAAATAAGGCTGTGCCTTCAAGGTCTTGA
Organism: Calotriton arnoldi; assembly: GCA_963921515.1. NCBI lineage: Eukaryota > Metazoa > Chordata > Amphibia > Caudata > Salamandridae > Calotriton > Calotriton arnoldi. The sequence goes on along the minus strand of CAWUFW010002074.1, from coordinate 1,971,360 downwards.
AATGTTGCTCTAACCGTAAACAGTGGCAATAAACGTGCTTGACGAAAAGCCAGATTTACCTGATGTTGTAACACGGAAACACTTGGCAGCTCCTTCACCACTGCCAGCACGCAGACGCAGCTAGGAAGAGGCGGGGGAAGTGGAAACTTACAAGTAGTGGAGCAACTTTGAAATGTCAGGGAAGGCAACATGATTCCAGGTGTAGTTTCCTGTAGAATTCAGCTAAGTAAACCTGCGGTCTCGTGTCACGAGGATCTCCTTGTTCAGTTCTGGTACTTAAGTAGGCATCACCCTGCACGCCGAGAAAACAGAACTTCAAGTCCCAGCATGCACAGTGCTGCTGGGTAAAAGAAAGAATTGGAAGAAGGTGAAGTGTATGACATTGGTTTAATTATTCGTGATTATCGGATAATGTGTCTCTCACACTTAAGGTCGTTTTGAACTACCGAGAAAGGGCGGCTTTCCCTTATAGGCAGGGTGATTTCAAAATGTACTTCTTTAAACATGCATAGCATTCATGCGTGCAAATCAAAGAGGGTCTTATGGAAGTGAGAGTCCAGACGCCTGCGTTTCTCACGTTTAGACTGCCGACAGATGCCTAGTTGAGGTGAAGCCTGTAGTCAACAAGCGCGCGAATGCGCTAGTGAACAACAGAGGAGCGGGGACGAGAGGAGGGGAGGAGGGAGCGCGGCAGCCTGCTCAGCTGACCAGACGCTCGTGCGTCATGGCCTTTTGCCGGCATGTGTTTCCAATTATCGCGCCCGCGTCTGGGCACGATAATTGGAAACACATGTTTGCCGCACGTACCCATCCCAAAAAGGCCAGCCACGACGCACGAGCGTTTTTGGGACTGCTTTTCAAACTCGCTTACTAAAAGTCTTCGCCTCTAAGCAGCGCTTGCGCGCTACTCGAGGCTCGACCTAAAAATGGAGACAAAAGTCTCAAAAAGTCAGTCAAAAATTGACTGGGGGTTCCTGCTCTTCCCGGATCTGCGCTTGCTGGCGCGGAAAAAGAAAGAACTGACGTCAGACCCACCACCGGGGTTGGTATTGCTGGGGTATCTATTCTAAGGTAAGGAATCTATCACTATGTGTTTCTTTCAGATGGACAAGTTACTTACCTTCGGTAACGATATATCTGTAAGAAACATTAGTAGTGATAGATTCCTTACCGCCCCACCCATCCTCCCCGTTCTGCGAACTGATTTCTAGGGTTAAGGTCATCCCTTTCAGGGCCCTAGTTTCAATGCACCAGTGGTCAGTATCTTGCATGGCTCTGCGTTCCTGGCGCGGAAAGTCGTGTACAGAACTGACGTCAGCGCGCGTGGGCGGCGTCTAAGTAGCGCCCGTGACGTCATCTCGGTGACCACGACGCCACGACGGACGCGGAGCCGCACGACGCCACCTACCGACGCGCAGGGGTACTGCTGACGAAAACTTTCCGGATCCAGTCTGACGCCTGGGGATATTCTAAGGTAAGGAATCTATCACTATGTGTTTCTTTCAGATAGGAGTTTATCTGCTCAAGAGACATGGCATGGCATACCTCCACCTGCACCTCAGCAGCAGTCATGGTGTACCCGGGGAAGTCCTCCCAGAGTAACAGGGTCTCATCTGTCTCCTCCCAGGCCAGGCTATCGCAGTCATCTTCAAAGTCATATTCTCGCCTGCGGAGGAGAAGGTATAGTCAGACAAAAGGTAGGCAAGTCTGATGCCAGATTAGGTACCTGTAAGGAAATGCCCCAGTACCCCACAAACAAACAAAAGCCTTGAAACCACAACGGATGACTACAATTTTAGTACTGATAGTGTTTTAGTGTGGGCTGCGGAGGAATGAGTACTGAGTGTAGAACAGTGTAGAGTGCAGATGCGCCGGCATTGAGGGATGTAGAATTGGCTGTGGTGCATTGTATAGGAACATTGGCTATGGGGTATGGTATAGGAGCACTAGCTGTGTGGCAGCGCCGGCATTGAGGGATGTAGGATTGGCTGTGGGGCATTGTATAGGAACATTGGCTATAGGAGCACTAGCTGTGTAGCAGTGATAACTTTGAGGGATGGCGTAGGAGCTCTTGCGCTGGGGGACGAGAGTGTAGAAGTGCTGGCTATGAGGGATGGGCTAGGAACCCAGACTGAGGGGTGGTTTAGGAGCCCAGAATATGATGAAGAGTGTAGGAGCACCAGCTATGCCAGACGGGATAGGAATGCTAGCTGTGGGGGTTGCTAAACAAACTGTGGCTATGAGAGTGGTGTTGGGAGGCTATCAAAGGAGGGTGGTGTAGGTGCGTTAGCAGTGGGAAATGATTTATACATACTGGCTTTGAGGATTCATGTATGAGCACTAATTTGAGGGATGGAGTGGGAGCGTTTACTGTGGTGAGTGGTGTAGGAGCACTGGTTGTGAAGGATGATGTAGATACACTGGAATTAGGGTGGTGTAGGAGTGCTCACTGTGGAAAATTGAGTAACAGCACTGGCTGGAGGAGGGATGTAGGAGTGCTCGCTGTGAAGGATGTTAGGGGTGCTGGATACGTAGCCATTGTGGGAACAGTGAATGTGGGATGGTGTAGTGCTGCTAATTGAGGAAACAATTGGGAGAGTCCCTTTACTCACAACTGATTGAGCATTTTCTTCATCTCCTCATTGATACTTAGTGCTGTGCTCTCATCCTCCTCTTCTTCAGGCTTCCGAGAGGTCTCACTGTCCGCCAGAGATGTCTCGTCGTCTGATACAGGCTTGCGCTTCCGAGTCATCCCTGGCACCTTCATTGGAGACAAGTGGACAGACTGGAGAGACGGGGTCGGTGTAAGGGTCAGATGGCGGAAGAGGGGCAGTAAGGTGGAATGGTAAATGGATAAAGGTGATGGAGATGGGCAAGCGCGACATGGTAAGGATAAAAGGGAAGGAGAGATGGTAGAAGAGATAAAGAGGAGAAGGTGGAGTTGAGAAGATGAAAAGGGAGAAGAAACAGAATAAGAGAAGGGGAGAAGGTACAAGGAATAAGCGAGGGAGAAGAGAGGAAAAGGTGAGGAAAGAGATGGCTTTGTTATGATCAAGTTTCTAAAGCACAATGGCGGTGGTATTGTGGGGCAGTGGAGGTGCTTTCAGAAGTTACTTTCCATCCCTCAACGGGAGCCACTGTCTTCTGAAAGTGGGGTTCTGCAATGCGCGAAGGGGATCTGGATAGGGAAATGGATCAAGGCACAAGGAGTACTCAACGTACAAGCATTCACACACAGAGAGAAAGAAGTAGATAGAAGTAGAGATGCAAAAAAGGAAAGAGTTTGAAGGAGGTTGAGCGACATAACTACGCACAATGCGTAGTCTTTTCGTATGTTATATCCCAGTTTAAGAGGTGGATATGCATTTGCGACAAATAAAACAGCCCCCTGAAAAACATCAGGGTTACAGTTCTTTCTGCCCTTCTAACCGAGCAGCCTCAGTTTGGTGAAGATTTGTTAAACTGTTCAAGTATTCTAGAGGGACCGGTCTTAACGTTCCTGCTTGCCTTTTTTATGATCTATGCCAAGGATGAGCGAGTCCAAATAGTACCTCGATGTCCTCATCTGCTTTTCTAATGTGAAGGCAATGATAATAGTCAGTGTGCTCCAAATCAATATTTCCCTTTGTGAATTTTTAAGGAATAAAATGTGAGTGTTTTGTCGTCTCAAGCTGTTCTTTTCCCACAAAGGAGGAACTTTATTTTCTTTGCTATGTGGGGAGGGTGTTCCATAGTTAGCTTAAGCTCCTAATGTAGTGGCACCCGCTCTTTACCTGCTCGCAAGTGACAGGTCATTGTTGTTGATAGGTATCATTTTTTCCTAAATTTCTGCTCCCACTGAAAACATAACAATGCTTCCTCTACTGCAGAGTCCACATCTTGGGTGTTCACGTATCATTTTCAATAATCTTAAACCTCCCTCTTTTTAGACATGTAATGGCAGGAGCAGAAATAGACCCATGTCACAGTGATCTCCAAGGGAGACGGTTGAAAGCTGAAAGTAAAGGAAAAATTCCTACATAAAACAGACTTCACTGAGTAAACCACCAAGCCTGCTTACTAATACCTTTATAATTAAGCATATGTTAGCGTGTAATGCATAGTAATGCTTGAAGAATAATCACACGGTAGCAAGGAAATTGGGCTATAACTAGGTCCCCCCAAAATTCTAATCCATAAATCGCTGGAATAACGCTACCTTCGTGAAATATGGAAAACATCTCATGGGTCTGACATAATCCATGTGAAATATGAGTTTTGAAAGCACTTGGTTTGGGCAATCAATGTACCCAAAAATACAGAGTATGAAGACCACTCTGTTTACGCATCTCCGATTTCAATATATCGGTGTTTAGCCTATAGGCTTCTATTTTTATTTCGAATTGATATTGTTGCAGAATATTGTGCATTGAACTATTTCTGAACCTGTGTTTAGAACGCTTTCTTGACAATAACTTATTCATGATCTGGAAATGTTCAAACCTTATCCTTTTTTCACCGTTTCTTTTAGATGATCATGCGCAGCTTCCAGGGTTTACTGCATTTAAAATATGGCAGCTGCTGCTGTCATGTCACATACGTGACCGAGACTGACTCGAAGTGTCTCCTGACTTCATAGACAGCTTAACTAAACCTCACCAAATGTCTCATGTATAGAGTTGGACAATATGTAGAATTGTAGGGTAATTCTAAAAAAAAAAAAAAAAAATTTGCCCTTTACATTTCATGTAGTGACAAAATATGTCCTCTACATAAACATACAATGTGGAATAAGAGACAGAGGGAATAAGAGAGAGAATGAGAAAGAGAAAGAAAGAAAAGACAGACAGAAATAGTACCAAACTCCTTGCTCCATATTGAAAGCTGGCTTAGCTTTGCCAATGTGCCTCAATCCTGCCCTGCAGCACTGTGGTCTGTGTCAGCACTGGGACCCTTGCACTGCTCTCCCAAAACACTTGAACCCGGACTTCAAGGCTCCTCTGGTAATTCACTACTGGGGTCCAAGCACATCCCTGGCCTGCCGCACCCCCTCCTATTCAAGTCCTCGGGCCCCTCACCTCACACCTGTACTGCAACATCCACCGGTCTGCCAATGCACCCCAAGCCTGACCAGCCTGCAGAGGTAGTCCACAAAGGGGCCCCCACAACGAACTCGGCTCGACCAGTGACATTCATTCCTGACTTGCTACATCCACTCGCATCTAGTGAGCGTGGACTCACGCAAAGCTCTCTCAATGCCCCTTAAGCCTAAGCTTAGCTCTAGCATCCCCACAGAGCTGTCAAAGCGCCTCGAGCCTATCCTGTAGCACACTCGGCTGACTCCATACTGAGAGCCACACTCCGCTTTGCCAAAGCATCTCAATCCTGACACACTCCCACCTCCTGAGCCTGTTCTGAGGTGCAAACAAAGCTCTGTCAATGAACCGTAGTTCTCCCCTTTAGCACAGCCACAGCACTGCCAATGTACCTCAGGGCACACACGACCTGGACATTGCATATCAACCCGGATCTGTACACCTGTGTCAGAAAATACAGAACCCCACAACTTGCCCTGCCAATACACCTCCGTGCTCACCTGCAGCACCCCCTGCTACGGTAAAGGTCAGAAGGAAAGGTGAAGAAAGGCGCGAGAAGGTAGGGGCGAACGAGAGGTGTTGAGTTGCACAATAAATGAAATGAACGGAAACAGGAAATAAATGGTAATAGGGTAAGACGAGGTGAGCGGGCGAGGTTAGCGGGATGATGTCATGAAGGGAGGAGAGAAGGGTGCACATGGAAGGGAACAGTAACATGAGGAAACGGAAGTCATTATGCTCACATCTAATGTTCAGTGTATATTAAAATGTCATCTCAAAATGTTAAATTTGGAAAGTAGACAGACATTAGTTCCCATTAAACTGACAAAGAGAAGGATGAAGAGGGGTCGAGAGTGAAGGGGAAGAGAAGGTAGAGATCAAGGAAGGCAGAAAGAAAGGAAATGAGGAGATAGGTTAATGGAAAGGGTGAGAAAAGGGAGATTACAGTTTCAGGGGGCGCAGTATATTCAACTGAATTATCCGGTCTACTGGTTCATGTTAACCCTACACTGAAGTACCCGCCTGCTATTCCAGTACTGGGGCCGACACATAGCTCTGCTGAGGCATCTCAGTCCTGACCTGCAAAGCCCACTGTTGTTCAGAACCTAGACCCATACAGAGGTACCTCTGGCTGCACCTGCAAAAACCCCTTCAATTCCAGTTCTGGGACCCACTCACAAACCTCCACCCTGACCTGCTGCCCCGGTACCGAAGCTCCCGCGCACTGCTCTGCCAGTACAGCTGCATCTCAAACAGCACCCCCACTCATAGCTCCAGGCCCTTACAGAGCTCTGCTAATGCGCCAGTTACTTACCGATAATCTTTATTACTCAGAGTCATAGTCCTCCTCGCCACAGTAATTAACACATGTGCTTCGGCCTCCGACAGAAACTCCAAGCAAAAGTTAGCATACTAGCCTCCTATCCCTCCAAGATGGCCACCTCCTCTAATCACCAATCATATAAAAGGAGTGACCACCCCTTAGGAAAACCTGCAACCAAAAGCCACAGAAAAACATGAAGCCCCCACACCAGGCCCGGGAGGGATTGGAAACTATACTGTGGCGAGGAAGACTAGGACTCAGAGTAATGAAGATTGCCAGTAAGTAACCGGGGCATTACCTCCTCGTCCGTCTTCCTCGCCACAGTAATTAACACATGAGCAGATACCAAAGCAAGGAACGGCTTCATAGAAAACAGGACAAGCCAACCAGAAGGGAGATTGCAAAAGCGTGTGTAATACACACACACAACAGAATCACAGAAACAAGGGGCAACAGCACCCAGCACCGAACAAGTAAAAGAAACAGAGGCACCAACCCCTAGCTCCATCCCATAACGCACCACAAAGGCAAGAGGGGAGTCTACATAGCAGCCCAGCAAACGTCCACTACGGAAACACCCTTAAAAGTGGCCCAAGTCACCACCACCGAACGGGGAGAACGAACCTAAACCCTGGACGACTCCAGCATGTCCAGGGACTCATAATCCACCAGAAAGGCCTCCAGCCGCCAACGACAAAAGGGTAGTAGAGGAGGGATGCAAACCCAGCCGTCCCTGACTAAATGAGACAAAAACACTGGCCCCACAACAGAAAGGGCCAGTGCGGGACAAGCACACTAATGAAGCCTGCCACACATCCAAGAGATGCAACAGAGACTCCTCCGCAGAACGAGGCATAGGAAAGAAAACAGAAAGACCAACACCGCCGACCAGCCAAAATGAACCTCGGGGACAAAAAGAAGGGTGCGTACTTAACACCACCCTATCATCCAGAAAAAGCCAAAAAAAATGGGGCTGGCCCCAAGAAGGAAGCCAAACCACCAATGTGCCTGGCCGAGGCAATAGCCACTACAAGGGCAAAAAGTAAAAGACCACAGAATCCAGAGGCCCAAACGGACACACCCGCAACGCCGGCAGCACCAACGGGAGATCCCACGAAGGGGTATACAACACATGCCTGGTCACTCCAACGCCAGAGAGGCCAATAAAAACGAGAAACCATAGGCTCCACATTAACAAAAAGGGGGCAATGAAAAGCCCATAGAGCAGCCCATCGAGCCTGGAGCGTATATTGTGCCAAACCAAGGCCAAAGCTGACTGACAAAAAAACCAGAATCCAGACAGGATCCACCTCTATAAAAAGGAGCACCTTCCGCTGACACCCAGCAGAAAAGTAGGACCAGTGCATGGCATAAGCAAGCCAAGTAGAAGGATGCCCAGAACGCAGAAGCAGCCCGGCCACCACCAGGGAACAACCCCAACCAACAGACTCCGCCACCCAAGAACCATGCATGAAGACGCATAGACTGGGCGCTAGGAACGGAATCAGAAGACCAACTGATAAGGATGACAAAGGAGCACCCAACACGGGCGAACCGCCAAATCTACCAACAGGGCAAAACCAAGGGTGTCTCCTCCACCCCAGAACCACAAGAAACACCAAAGCCTCGTCCACCCAGATCATCTGCGATACAGCCCGAATCAGGGGAACAGGGGGAAAGGCACACAGAAGATCCCAAGGCCAATGGAAGGACATCGTATCCACAAACCCTGCCTCTAGGCAAGGCCGAACCATGCAAAAACAAGGATGGCGGGTCATACTCTGGGGAGGCAAACAAGTCTACCCCCGGAGACCCAAACCACCATCACAAACACAGGAACACCTCCCGGGTCAAGTCAAGGATCCCATGGCAGGGAACACCCTGCCGAGACTGACCGCCATCCTTCCCGGCGAGAAGAAGGCAGACAGGAACCCCCCAAAATTCATCTCCGCCCAGGAGCAAAGAACACAACTGAGACAACTGAGGGACATTGCCCTGCACCCTACCGGACAAATCAAGTAACGCAGGACAAGCAGGTCATCCGACCGGACCTGCACACGCTGACCAGCCAGGAGTGGTGCAGTGCAAATGGCAATAGACCCAAGGGAACCTCCATCAGCCCCCTGAAAGAGGAAGAGCAAGCCGCCAGAACACTGAAACACTGGCCCAGCACAGAAAAATCCCCCAGGGAGCACCCCAGCCAAACAGACTGGCATTGGGTGACACAACATGGGTAGGAACTACCGGAAACAGCTGACCCAGGGGCAGACGCACCTCTGCCAAGCACCACCCCAACACCACCCGGAACTGGGGAGTGACAGGAACTACCAGGTGAAAATCCAGTCCACACGGATTCCAGTGTGACAGAATATGGATGAACACAGGGTACATAGGCAGGTGGGCCCAAAGAAGTACCACAGAGCAGCAGTCAGAAGCCCCACACCCACAACCAACTGCTCACAGGGGAAAAACGCAGAAACAAAAACCAACGAATACCAGACACCAGAGCCAAAATTCGGGAAGGGGGCAGGGACACCCATCTCAAAAGAGACATGAACCTGGCTCATATGTGAGACAGATCCAGTGACGGGATGAGGGAAGACAAATCCCGATGCACCAAAAACTCCCGGGACCCTAGCACCTGGCAAACCACCCGGACTCGTCCATAGGAAAAGAAGAGGCAGAATACAAGAGAACATCCAAGCACGGAAATAACTCAAACCCCCGACCATGCAAGACACAATTCAGGGGAGCCAACACCCAAATAAAAAACCCAGGGAGAGGAATAAAGACCAGAAGGCAACACCAAGAGCTAGTAATGGCGACCCAGGACACAAAAGTGCAAAAAACGCCGGAAAGCCAGATGGATTGGGATATGGAGATAAGCATCCAGCAGACCCAAGGACGCCAGAAACCCCTGTGAATTATCAAGGGTAGAACGAGTAAAAGAGATACCATCCGGAACATGACACGGGGAATGAACCGAGACAGCCACACAAGAACCAACAAAGGCCAGAGATCGCCTGTATGCAACACGACCAGAAAGAGAAACGAATACCCACCAAAATCTACAAACAAGTCACCAGAACAACGGCCCCCATGACCAAGAGACGGCAAACCCCCTCCAAAAGGGCCTGCCCCATCACCCTGACCTGAGGATAAGGCATGACTCAAAAAACGTCGGTGTAGAGACAGCGGGGAAGAATTGGAACGGAAACGGGACAAGGCGGCAGAAGGAGCACCCCGGTCATGTCCCTGCCACGAAAGGGCAGGTGAGAAGTTCCCAGGCGACTAGGACCAAAAGCCCTCCAAGAACATAAAAATCCCAGGCCGGACCTACCCCACTAGGGTCAGAGGCCAGCGATGATCCGCAGATGACCGAACCACATCCTCCAAAGGGGGACCAAACAACCACACCCCAGAGAAATGGAACGTCAGCAACAACCCATTCAGGGCCATATTCACCTAACCACATCTGCGCCGAAACCGCCACATAAGACCCAGACGCAGAGGCAGCCGCCCCCAAGCAATCAAAATAAATGGCAGACAAGAGCTGTGCCTGCAGATCCAGCAGTGCCAAAGTAGAAGAAAGTACTACCCATGGTCCATCAATGCAGCCAAGGAGTGGAATCCTACAGGAAGTACCAAATAGCATACGTAAAAAAGGTCGCAGCCAAAAAGCAAAATTGGAAATGGAAAGAAATACGCGTAACAGCAGCGTCCACCCCAAACATCATCAGGGCATGCAGGCAAATTAACCTTAGAAATAAACGCCCCCAGGGCAGCCATACCCGCAACAATGAAACCACCCACACTGCAGCGGGGAACACAGCTACAAAGGAGAGCGTTACGCCAAGAAACACGGAAACCCATGTTCCACAAAATCATTCCATTCAGACCCCAAAACCATATCTGCCACACCATTGGATGCAGGTGAGGAACCAGGGACAACCCCTGACCACTCGGCAGGAGGACCAGGCTCACTGGCCATAAGTGCAGCAGCAAACAGCAGCCAGGATCAACTGCAGGAAAGTAGATAAAGAAGGGAGAGGCACAGAAGCATTAGCCACCTCCACAATATGGGACAATACATACATCTTGTAAGATGAAAAGCCCACAGCATGTGGCATTCCCAGGCGGTCTCCCATCCAGGTACTAACCAGGCCTGACCATGCATAACGCCTGAGATCGGACGAGACCAGGGGCCTAAAGGGTGTCATGCCCGTAGGCTAAAGTCCACCATGGAAGGGCAGCGTGCATATCACCAAAACACACTGAAGACCCTGACTGAGACCGCCCGGAAGAACGCAGGCCTGGCCAACCGCCCCGCCCACTCGCACAAGGGAGCGCGAAGCAGTGCCAACGCATCAACCATGGAAAACAGTGACTCTACTCGAGCCTACCAACCCCCAGGTGAGTGCCAACACCAGAGCCAGGAGAGACATGAACGAACAGGGTTCCTCCCCCAAGTCTGCATAAGCAGGACCACCAGGGGGAGGGCACAACCAAAGATCCGACCCGACGGCCAGCAGCACGGCCACGAGACCGCAACCGCACTGCACTCCCCACGAGTCCGCTCCAGCAGAACTGCCAATACCAGGGAGCGAGAGTCAAGGAACAAAAACCAATAGTAATGGAAGGCCGCCCAGGCATGCTCAGCAATACCACGACCCCCACAGGAGCTCGAGTCCGCTACAGCAGGACCACACTCCCCACTCCAGCAGGACTCCCAACACCGGGGAGCACGAGGCAGGAAACAGAAAAAACTATATAGCAGAACCACTCTCCCCACTTACCTGCAATCTCAACCACGCAGCACTCGGAGTAGCGCAGAAACAAAAAAACAGGTTTTCCTAAGGGGTGGTCATTTCTTTTATATGATTGGTGATTAGAGGAGATGGCCATCTTGGAGGGATGGGAGGGCTAGTATGCTAACTTTTGCTTGGAGTTTCTGTGGGAGGCTGAAGCTCATATGTTAATTACTGTGGCGAGGAAGACGGACGAGGAGGTAATGTACCTCGCACGCGCCCTTCAGCAGCTTCTATTGACATAGGTTCAGAGGCCACACTCAGCTCTGTAAATGTACCACAGGCCTTACCTACAACCCCCCAAGCAATTCCTGCATCTAGACCCAACTCTTCTCACTCGGAATGAAAATATATCTTCCAACTTCGCTGCCTGTAGGGATTACAGAGGTTTGCAAAAGCCATGTCTTTTGCGTCTTTAACTCACGCCTGCGGCGTCTTTTCAACCCTGCTTTCTTCCTTTGTAACTATTTTACGATCTTTCTCTGCCTCTCGTTTCTGCTCCTCTGTCTCTCGTGCTGGCTGATTGTCTGCTGATAAAAATAAGATCCTGCCCTAAAAGGAGTGCTGGTGCCCCAACTGGCACAAGTTAAATAAACACTGTCTGCGACCCTCGTTTCAGACATTACGGTGGTTTATGTGACGTGAGTCGCTACTACAGTGGAAGCGATTTGAATGTGTTATTTTCTACATGGCCACTAGATGGTAGCGTTGCGTTACACGTACGTAAAGTGAGATTTATTTAATCTGTTCTTGAACGAAAAGATGGAAAGTTCCCATCCAGAACGGTGGGCAGTGTGCCTTTATTGCTCGGAGTTGGAGGGCCCCCCATGCTAGCAATGTCAGTGCCCTGCTTGATAGCGATGGTTGGTCACGCAGGCAGTGCAATGAAATGTACTTTAAATGTTATTTTTCATACTATGGTGTGTCCTTGTGCTATGTGAGTGTGTGCGCTGTGCAAACATATTTGATATGATGCAAGTGTGTGCTGTAATGTGAGCTTCGGTTGTGTACTTATCTGGACAGCCAATTTACAGTTGTTCACAAGGAACTCATTTAGATCAAAAAATCATTTATATTTTGACATGGTATTACAGTCTTGTATTGATTTAATCAAAATTAGCATACAATGTAGTCAATATGCATTACATTTATTTTTCTTTTAAGTTATACTCAGTAATTGACTTCAAACAACACATATGTCTAGAGAAAAGACAGCCCCACAAAACAGTTCTCATACAACACTCACTTCAGCCGAAGTGCTTTTTATTTTCAATTGTAGTTAGAAAAAATATCGTAAATTTATACTGTGTATTGACACTATTTACACATACATAATTAAAATTTGTGACTTATGTGACCCCAGTGGAGTGACCATAACCAAAACAGTGAATATAACTACAGTGACAATTCTTAAAAGGGGGAGTTATTGGAAAGAAAGGATGTCCATAAAGGTTTCAGAGTAATTCATAGGTACTAGAGTATGTTCTAGTGTTTCTTGGACTATCCTCTATCAATTGTCGACGACGTTTGGACCCTCTGTGGTTTCGGGGTCTCTTCAGGACGGAGATTCTGTACTTATCTGGAGCATATGATATGCGCTGTTACAAGACACTATATGCTGCATAATGTTTCTTGAAGCTATGAGTTTTAATAAAAGCAGGAGCTGTAGCTCTGGATTAGCTTGGAGAGTCCAGGTGTGGGAGTTGGCTTTGTGGTCAGACAGAGCCAGGTGGACACCAATGGAGTCCAGATCGAATCTACCATGAGTCCACCTCAGTGCGGCTGACCCAGCCTCACTAGAAGCGCACCTCATTCTGGACTTGAATCCCCCTGGATGTTCAAGTACTGAGTGAGGCTGGTCTGCGGCTCTACCCGTGCACATCAGTCTTGAACTGCAGTGACACCAGCACACACATCTGTTCTTGTAACGCAATCCTCACCTGCTGCAATGTCCTAGCATTCAATACAGAGACCTGCTGGAAGCTACCCTGCAGCTCCTGTCCTGGTCGGGGACGCATACAGAGCTCTTCCAATGACCCTCAGCCCTGCACTGCTGTACCCCATACTTTTCCAGTACTGGGGCCATTGCACAGTTCTGCCAGTGCCCCTCGGCCCTGTCCTTCTCCATTGCAGCTCCATTACCTAGATCCTTAGACTGCTCTGTCAGTGCTCCTTAATTTCAATCACAGCCTCCTTGTATGTTCAGGACTCTTCCATATATCGATCTGCCACTGCGCCCCAACCCTACCCTGCCTATAGTCCCCAAATTAATTACTCAACATATGAACAGATCCTCCAAGGCACCTCTATATTCCGATTCCAGTACTATGTACATCCTCAGCTGTGTCCGTACGCCTTAGCTCTGATCTGCGCCAGCACCCAAGATGTTCTAGTACTAAAAAACATGCCCACCTCTTCTGATACAGTTCATTCATCCATCCTACAATCCCTACAGCAGGGCCACTGGAAGTATGCGATTGTGAGGCCGCAGCGTTTAACACCTAGCATTTGTCACACAATCCATCATCTGCTGCATAATCTGCAGATTTTAACACAAATGTGGTTTATAGCTCAAACGGTTCAAAATTTACCTAAAATGCAGTGGCAAGTGTTGCTGCGCAGTTCAAGGCCCTTTGCAAAGCTTGACTGGTCACCTTTCTGTTGCTAATTGATAAATCTTGGTTTTAAACTGGTACTAACGAGGTGCAATCAATGGCAGGAAGTATTAACAAGTGTAAATGTGACAAAATAATGAAGTAATACTATCACAAAATGTGCCGCATTACGTTGCATAATTTGCCTTTTCTTGCCACATAATTTACTCAACCCTGCTTCATAATTAGGCCCTTGCCTGCCGCATAATTAGATTCGCCCTGCCCTACAGTTACAATCCTGATGCCCACACACAGCTTTGACAGTGCATTCCAATCTAATCTCGCAGCACTCCTGCTACTCCAGAATTGTGCACCACATAGCTCTTCAAATGCACCTCAGTTGTGACCGATAACACGCCATTCCAACACTGGGACCTACACACTTCTGTCTTGCATCACCCTTTGCTTTTTCAACAACACCCATACCTGCCCATAACAAACACCTCAATCCTGCCTTGCCGCTCTACCCTCTATTCCATTATCACAACACTCTTCAAACTCCGGTTTTGGGATCCTAGCTTGCGATACCCTCCCCACCTACCTTTTATGTTTCACTCCTGGGGCATTAGTACAGCACTGACAAGGGATTGCAACCCCAATTTGACTCCCTCTTTTCTATTTCAGGACTTGATCCCCCACGGTTCTGCCAATGCACCAGAACCCTGACCTTCTGCATACCCTGTTCATGCTCCAGTGTGTGTTCATGTATGCCTACCTCCAGTGCTTAATTTGTAAAAACAAAATGTAAGTGCCAGGGCCCACACCAGGAGGCCACTGCAGCTTTCATCCCCCATTGCCTCTACCAGTGCCTGTAACAACACAACTATTAACCATCGCACTCTTACAGGCCCCCAAAGCTAAAACATCGGCTTGGGCAGCATGTATTAGTCGTTTTTAATGTATATTGAACTAGTAAACGACTGTTGTTGTGCTCATCACCAAATTACACAAACAGTGACACCATGTGGCAGGCTGTTTTAAGCGCTGGTGTTGATAATTAAGTGCCAGAGCATTGAAAACCACTGGCTCAAATTAAGCACTGCTGATGCTTAATTTGTTTGAAAAAAGTGCCAGGGCTCTCGTCAGGAGGCCACTGCTGTTTGCACCACACATTGGCCCTGCTATGCTGCCAATGATACTAACAACACAACTACTAACCATCACACTCCTCCTACAAGTGTGACAATTCAGACTATTTCAGGCCCCCAAAGCTGTAAGAATGGCTTGGGCGGCAGTTAATAGTAATTTTTAATGGATATTGAATTAATAATTGCCTGTTGTTGTGGTCATCTATAAATTAGCCATACAGCGCCACCTTGTGGCAGAGTGTCACAAGCACCTGTGTTGACAATCAAGTGCCGGTACAGAGCACTGGAAACCACTGGCTCAAATTAAGCACTGCCATACTATGTCTTTATGTCAGCTTCTGTTTTCGTCTCCCGTATCTCAACTCTCTGTTTTCCGTGTCCCCAGGTCTATATACTAGTGTCTCTTTACCTGTACCTCTGCCACTGTCTTACTCTTCCTGTCCTTTTACTCTAACCCTGAGTTTCTGCCCTTAAGTCTTTTACTGACATTGCATCTTTCCGAGCCTCTATACCGTTCTGTTTCTCTGCTTCCTTTTCTCCCGCTCTACTTGTCTGACTTATTCTGTCAGAGATTCTGCCTATGACTCCCTTTTTGCCCCAATTCTTCTGCCCCTGTATGTCAGTCTGTGTCTTTTCTTCCGGTTCGTGTCTCCTTATACACTTAAGGTTCTCTTCCCTTGTCTTTCTCTCAATCTTTCTCTGACCCATCTGTCTGCCCCAGTGTCTCTGCTAATGTTTCTTCCTAAATCTCTGTCCCTTTGTACCTGCATCTCTTTGCTTGGTCTCTGTGAGTACAGGCGTACCTGGAGCTACAAACCTCTGGGGCTCCTGAAGAGCCCAAGGCCCTTGTATGTTTGTGAGGTGCCTAGCCTAAGTGAAGTGTCTCTGCCCACATGTTTCTCAATACCCTGGGCCCCTGCCTCTGTGAGTCCTTAGGTCCCCCCTCTTCCTCACCTGGAACATCTTGATCATGTCCTCGCAGTTGCGCTGCTGGGCCACATCGCAGAGTTTGGCAGTGATGTCGATGCGGCGGCAGATGTCCATGTCCACCTTCATGGCCTTCTCCTGGATCTTGGTGTCCAGGTCGGAAAGGTTCTGGTGTCGGCAAAACAGAGATAAGGAAATGAAGACACGATTCAGAAAACATGAGCCAACGGGGCATATGCACATGCATCTCCCTTAGCATCTAACATGCAAAGTGACATGTAGAACACATCCATGTATAACAACAAACCCTAACCATCTAAACCCAACTCCAACACAAAGCACTACAAATAGATGGCATCATCCTCTCGAATTCACCGCTAATCAGACCGAAACCATATGAGACTAAGATAATGAACCCAAAACATTTGAAACTAATCTCCATACATTACTTCGTTCTCAACTAATTACTCAAAAAGGCTACAATTAGGATATTTTCTCCTTACACCTTAACCGCATCCCAACCCACAATTAAGCACAAAGCCAAATAGTCTTAGCTCAAACCCAGCTCCAACCACAGACTAATCCGATACCCAAGGCCAAGTTCATTACTCTACTCTTTCTTCAACTCCAACTATAAACCTAATACTATCCAAAGACCTTATCTGTTTTCCCATTACACTACCTTTATCCCAAGCCAAAGCACAACCCTTCTTAAGCCAAAAGTCACACACCAACTCAGCTCCAACCCACACTCTAACACACACACCCAATTCAACTGAAATTACCACACTCTAACCACCAACTCAAAGTCTATTATGTCAAAACCATAGCCAATAGGGTAACATTCCAAACCTAATCCTACTGAAAGCTGAAGCAATTTCCATCACCAGATTAAACCAAATATAATCCAAAACACCAACACCCTAACCATAGGCCAGTCCCTACAATCACATCCCTATATCTAACCCAACTCCATCTCTAACTCTGCAAATGTGGCCAATTATATCACCAATAATACACAACCCAATCATACCCTTGAATCTACCACATTCCATATACAAATTCCACTGCCGGCCACAATCACAACCCAAACCACAGCCCTTCCCATTTCTTAAACTAACCCATACCCAAACACCAACCCAACCTAAAACCCCAAAGCAGGTCGGTCCTCTCTGCAAACAACACCAGTCCTAAACAGCACTTACCATTTAGCCCAATAACAATGTAATCCCAAACCTATCTTACCATCGTAACAAAGCAGGGACCCATTCCTGTCACTAGGACAGGTTTTCCATCATACATTATTCTAAGCTTCAGTCCCATCTTTACACATTTAACATGCACTAACTTTGTATAGACTTTACCTCAGATCCACTCGGGGTAACACCAGACTTGGCCCTAAACATAATCACAACTGCAGAACAACCCGAAGCCCTACCCTAACCCCACTCAAAACGCTAGCCCTCAAAAACTCCAACCACCAAACCATGCTCCAGTGTTAATCATCAACTTTAATTCGGAAACAAGAAACTAATATTCTAAATCTAATCCAACTGCAACCAAACTGAACTCCAACTCCCATATTTTAATCATAAGGCTCTATACACCCCCACTCCACAATACCTGGCATCAAAGCTAAAGATCCCTGGTGGGCTTGGATTCCCTCATATTTCTGACACACTGCTTCTTGAACTCCTGACTTTTAAGAAGAAAAACACTGACACAATCCTTTTCGGGTAGTGCTACCAGAGTCTGGATTTCTTTGCCACTGGGCCTATGAACCACTTCATTTCCTATATTCAAGGCTGAACTGAAAGACATTCTCCTCCAAAGATACTTTTAATGAAGTCTCCTAAGCCAGCTTCTTACTGGGCTGCTTCTTCTAGGCAATTTAACATCCTGTTAAGGTTGGCTTCTGACTTTGATCCCATTCTTTCTCACCTGCCCTTTTCCTGTTCTCTGTCGTCTGACATACTACCCCACCTCTCCAAACTGTCAGAACTTCGCTGCCTGATTACTTTACCTTGTAACGATCTCTACCCACCACTTTCTCTCATCTTGGGTAAACACCCCCCGACATTTCTTTTCATGGGACTACCAGGGGATTATTGGTGACTAATCAGAAGCACTGAGCCTTGTTTATCCTTCACCGTTTACAATATCAAGAGTTTGGGTAACTTTGTACGTGTTTGTGACTTGCTACTCCACATATAATGTTTGTGGAAACTCTTATCCGTAAGTAAAGTGTCACTTCCTATGTAAGGAGCTCTAAAGCCTTTGAACGAAGTCCACTCTATATAAAAATCAAATTTATAAATGAATGAATGAATTAATAAATAAAACCAAGTATAGCCTAAATACCAACACACTAACCATAAGCAATTCTTACACCACAACCGTAACCATATGGATATTCCCCCATCCGTAACCTGGCCAATATGATACAATCCGTCTACTTAATATCAAGACAACTCAAAAACCTGGAAGTAGAAAAAATCCTCCCCCCATCGGAATCCCAGCCCAAGAGCACCAACAGTCAATGAGGAAGATCACACTGACAGAGAACTACTGGTGGAAGCTACAAGTGTCAGAGTACTGCTAGAGGCAGCACACGACAGGCCACTGCTTGTAGGAGGTGGATATGCTGTGAGAAGTCACTTGTACTGCCGTGAGAGGAGAAGGCACACTGCTGGGATGTTGGGAGGATGTGGGCGAGAACACATGTGAGGGGAAGAGGTGTCTTTTTTACTCACATTGCTCATTAGCCCTTTGAAAACCACCAGTTCGGCCTTCAGTTGGCCCACTTTTGCTGCCAACTCTTCCTGGCAGGCGTCAGCCTCCTGTGCCTCCTAAGCAGGAGAGGGGAGAAAAGAACAGGGACGACAGGGTGTGAGCTGTGCGAACAGCATGCTAGCAGTGGGGGTGAGCATGGTTTGTGAGCTGTGAGGATAGAGTGTGAACAGAAAGTGGTTGTTGAGCAGAGGGTAGCAGGTAAGCAGCAGAAACAGCCGAACATCACAGATAAGCAGAAGATAGGCAGCGTGAAAGCAATACGAAGCGTACAGGCAGCAGGTAATTTGCAAACACCTGAGGCCGTATTACAGAATGTGGCATATTTTCCTTGTTAGCGCCGGGCGCACCTATCAAAAGGTGTGCTCGGTGCCAACAAGGAGAGTGCGCTGTATTAGATGGAATGCGCTGCCCCCAGGGCAGCCGGGAGGTCGTGCTGCCCTAGGGGCAGCGCATGTGAGTGAAATACGGACCAGGTTTGAAGCAGCTGCTCCGTGTTTCACTGTGCAGTTGGCAACCCACCTGTACTTTTAAGAGGGAAGAGAGATCCCTTTGCAGGCGGGTGCAGTGAGTGACTGCACCTGTTTGCAAGGGGATGTCTGGGGGTCAATAGGACCCCCCTTTTATCCGGTATTGGATCTTTCATAGATTCACATGCTTGAATCATTCCTCGTCGTAGAAGTTGGAGTCCCTCGGTACAATAATAAAGCAGTAATTAGTTGTATAATAGGCTATATTGGCAATAGAAGGTTAGTTTAGCAGTCTGTGTGTCTTTTTTAAAACTGAACCAAACTTGAACTATGACCAATCAGGCGACAGCACCCCCCCCCAGAACATTCCCAACAGAGACTGTATTCCTCAGATTTTCTACTGCACGTTGTAGAAGGGAGTCTCCCTCAGCTCTGCTCAGTTTGTTCTTCACCTCAGGTGTTCTAAACATTTCAGAATGTCTGATTCTTCAAACAAGGTACTCTTTAGAGCCTGCAAATCTTGTGGGAAGAAGAGATTATAAGTGGATGACCCACATAAAGAATGCCTCGATTGCCTTCATCCTCATCATTCTGTAAAGGACTTCAGAATATATCACACTTTTTCTTCCAAAACACTGCGAGACTGAGAAGCAAGGCTCCTGTTATGGCTCCAGAGCTCAAAAACTGTCTCTTCAGGTGAGGACAGCAACTCTTCTATTAAGCCTCAGAAGAGAGATAGGTCCCATGACCAGGTAACCTCTGAAGGAAGCAGAAAAATCACAAGTCTTCACATCATGGGTCTTTCAAAATAATTGAGAAAAAGGAGAAAACGTTGAAAATCTCAAAAAGCGCTTCCTCAGAGCCTACCACCCCTCCTGCCAACTCTTCAAAGCACTCACATACCTCTACAGAGCCGTCAACATCGAAAACTAAGATCCAGAAGGTACCGTCGATGAAAATACCCTAGTCGATGAGTACTACATCCACGATCATCACAGTTTCATCCTCTGCGCCATCAGCGACAAAGACTTAATCAGTGGTTACTGCACCCATACTGTTGACTAACACCTCCTCGTTTGCCGTCAACAATGGACTCATCGAGTACCACCCACCGTCGACGAAGCTCTCGTCGTCAGACTCATTGTCCTCAAAGCCATCATCGGCGAAGCTGTCCACGAAACCGTCGTCACCGGATGCCTCATCGATGAAGCGGAATACGTTACCGCCTATGGAACCATCACTAATTCCTTCATCACTGATGTCGTCGACGACACCGTCGACGGGGATACAAGCTCCAAAAGCTTTTCTGAAGCCTCATGACACTCCCCCCAGCAAAGTGTCTCCCTTTCCTCCGTGCCATCTACTCGATGAGTTGGATAATTCAGAAGATGGTGGGCCTTTAGGGACCGCGCATAGCCCATTTGAATTGCAAGTCAAATATCAGGACGAAGATGACAAAGAGGATTCTTATTATGGACATTATTATAATTCTAGGCACCATTATTCCTACTTGCCTGAGCATCCACCTCCTCCATCACAAGTACAGGTACCCTTTTCTTTGGCGCAAGACTAGCAGGCGATGCTACAGGATTATCGCAAAAGGTTCCCAGATCTTGCACAAGACCCTAAAACACCACCTCCTCCGCCACCACCTATTTCATCCACCCCACTTATGCCACCTCCTCCAACGCCAAGGATGACACCTGCCTCTGCTATACCTTTGCTGCCCAGAGATGATCCATCATCATCATCCTCTGCCGATGACACAGAAGAGGGTGAGATTCATGACACCCATCCACCTCATGATGAGTTGGACGATTATGTGATACCTACTCCGTCACCACCAGCAACGCACTCCTCGGATTCCCCTCCTGAGGACATTGGGGGTTTTCATAATTTGATGGAAAGGGCTGCTGCGTGCTTTGAGCTGCCCATGTCTGTGAAGCAGTCCGATTGCTTCTTGTATGATTTTAAAGAGCAGGTGCGCAAGTCAGTTCGAGCTATCTCTATAGTGGATCACATTTGGGAAGAGGCCCTCAAATTAATAAAAATTCCAGCTTCCATGGCGGCTGTGGTGCCCCATATCGATGAAAAATACAAAGCCCCTGATGACTCTCCTTCCTGTTTCATAGGACACCCCAAGGCTGAATCCGTGGTCTCTCAAGCAGCACAGCCCCATGCCAAGAATCCTGCCACTCCAATCTCAGTACCTCCCGATAAGGATGGCAGGCAATTCGATAACATCGGGAAGCATTTCTTCTCAATGTCTGCCTTGTCTATTCGTGCTGCTAATTCCTTAGCTATTTTAGGCCGCTACGATAGACAAATGTGGTCTGATGTAGGCGCTTTGTTAGACCTTGTGCCCAAAGATCAAAAATCAGAGGCAAGAAAGATATTACAAGAAGGGGAGCGCACATCCTCTGAAATCATTGATTGTGCAATGGACATCGCTTCCACTGGCTTCCGTCATTTGGCAGGAGCGGCTGTTTTGCGCCGCCAGGGTTGGTTAAAGTCAACCTTATTCAGACCAGAAGTCCAGTCCAAGATATTGGATATGCCACACGATGGTGATACATTATTTGGGAAGCACATCGATGATGCCTTGCTTGCCATCAAAACGGACACTGCTATAGCCCTCGGCGCATTGCAGTTTCACAAATTTCCCTTTTGAGGAGTTCGAGGCAGGGGGTTGTCTTCTCACAGAGGAGCATCTCAGCAATATCAGCCCTATCAGTCCCAATATAGACCGCCATATCAGCAGCAGTACCGCCATCCACCAACTGCCACCTACTCAAGACAACAACTAGGCACAAGCAACCCGCGCAGTCCAGAGACGTCTCGCGCAAGCAGTGACCTTGATTCGATGCCAGCTACTATCCCTTCTCCTGTCTCTCTGGGTCCGAACTCCTCGAATCATCTGCCCCAGTGGCGGCAAATTCCAAAGGACAAGAGGGTATTAGATCTCCTAACCTATGGTCATACCCTCAAGTTCATTCTGACACCTCCGAACAACCCTCCAAGGGGTTCGCACCCCCACATCTTCACTTATTACGACAAGAGGCTCTCATCATGCTCTACGAGGGCACAATCGAGCGGATAGCCTTCAATCAGAAGAACACGGGTTTCTATTCTTGTTTTTTCCTAGTCAAGAAGAAATCTGGGCAGTAGAGACCCATTCTAGACCCAAGAGCGCTCAACAAATTCCTAAAGAAGCAATCCTTCCGTATGGTCACTCTATCAGTCATTCTGCATCTTTTGAACCACGGGGATTACATGAACACCCTTGATTTGTAGGATGTGTATTTTCACATTCCCATTCACCCCAAGCATCGGAAGTATCTTTGCTTCACAGTGCTGGCATCCACTACCAGTTCAAGCTCCTACCTTTTGGCCTCAAATCAGCCCCTCGAATTTTCACAAAATGCCTGGCACCAGTAGCAGCTTTCCTCAGGAAACACAGTCACCAAGTCTTCCCCTACTTGTCCAACTGACTCCTAAAATCACAAACACCAACTCTAGCTGCCAAGGCCACCCAAGATTGCATTACCCTTTTTCGCAAATTGGGACTCACATTGAATCTTCAAAAGTAATCTCCTATCCCAAGTCAATGGATCGCCTTTCTAGGTTCTACTCTGGATACCACGCAAGACAAGACCTTTTTGTCCCTAGAAAAACTGCACAAACTGGTGCAATTAGCTCTAAAGCTAACCAAAAAAAGGTCTGCTTCAGTGTGTCAGTACAAATCCTTGCTAGGGATGATGTCATCCGCGATCAATTTTATGCCCCTAGCACACCTCAAAATTCGACCTTTGCAGGAAGAGTACAACTTCAGTAGATTCGAACAGAGGGGTGGTACGATGACCATATAAAAATAACACCTCGAATAGTTCAAGCACTGAACTGGTGAACCCACATGTCACACATCTCCAAAGGCCTCACTTTTCTACCCCTGATCCCAGATTTCGTCATAACTATGGATGCCTTCCTCGAAGGTTGGGGTGGTCATCTTCAGGATCCCCAAATCTAAGGCAAATGGTCTGCATGCCAAAGGTCCATGTATATAAACCACCTGGAGCTCAAAGCCATCTTCCTCACTTTCCGAGCTTTTCTGCCTTGCATACAAGGATCATCAGTGCTAGTTTGTACCGACAACACGACTGGCATGTACTACGTGGACAAGTAAGGAGGAACAAGATCCCTTGCCCTTTCCTTGGAAGCTCAGAACCTTTGGGAGTGGCTGACACTTCACAACATCACCCTCAAAGCGGAGCATGTTGCAGGAACAAACACTCTAGCAGATACGCTCAGCAGGTCTTTGGAAAGTTGCCACGAATGGGAGCTAGACCAACAGGAGTTGGACAAAATCTTTCTCCTTTGGGGTAAATCGCATCTGGATCTCTTCGCCACCAGGTACAACACCAAATGTCGTTTTTACGCCAGTCGGCACCCGCTACCGGGATCATGGGGGAATGCCTTTTTGATAAGATGATATGGGATTTATGCTTATGCTTTTCCCCTCATTTCCATGATCCAGAGGATTCTCAGCAAGATGAGGCTGGAGAGATGCTATCTCATCCTAATTGCTCCCGGTGGCCAAGGCAGCACTGGTTCTTTGAACTTCTCCTGATGTCAGAGTCCAGGCCAGTTCAACTGAGGATCAAACCAACACTCCTAACAGTGAACCAGGGCCAAGTTCTGCACCCGGATCCAAGCTCTCTCCAATTATATGCATGGCTCCTGAATTCCATGAATTTAGAGACATAAATATTCCTCAGGAATGCAAGGACATTTTGGCAAGTGCTAGAGCACAATCAACCAATAAATCATACAGATTAAAGTCAGAAAAGGTTCTGTTTATGGTGCCAACAATGCAACTTACACTCTCTGGAGGCACCACCGGAACAAATCTTGCCCTATCTTCTCTTTCTTGCTCGTTCAGGTCTTTTGCATGCATCTGTTAGGGTACATCTAGCAGCAAGATCCAGATATAGACGTTCTTCTCAGGTTCCATCACTATGCTTCACCAGAATAATAAAACAGTTCATGAAGGGGCTTTTCCGAGTGTTTCCTCCGGTACAACCTCCCCCAATGGAGTGGCATCTTAATATTGTCCTTTCACAACTCATCAAACCACAGTTTAAACCAACTCATAAGGCAGACATCAAATTCCTTACCTGGAAAGTAGCCACTCTTCTCGCTCTCACATCCGCAGGAAGGGTGAGCAAGATTCAGGCGTTCACAATCCAAGAGCCTTTGCTCCGATTTACAGCTGACACAGTCATCCTTCATACTAACCTAAAGTTCATACCAAAGGTGCCCTCACAGTTTCATCTTAATGAACCCGTTATTCTTCGCACCTTTCTTCCCAATCCGACTACTCCAGCGGAACAGTCTCTGCACACTTTAGACATAAAGAGATGTTTAAAGTTTTATTTGCATTGCACCAAGCAATTCTGTAGATCACAGCAGCTCTTTGTATCCTATGGTCAAGCTCAGCTGGGCAGGCCTGTGACTAAAGCGACCATTGCTAGATGGATTTCTACAACTATTCAATTTTGCCATTCCAAAGCGGGCAAGCCGCTTTCTTCTAATCCGAAGGCGCACTCTACAAGAGCAGTTTCCACAACAGCTGTCCTGTTTGCAGGCATCCCTTTGGAGATGATCTGCTGTGCTGCAACGGGGAGGAACGTACATACTTTCACGCAGCATTATTGCCTTGATTCAGCACATCGCAGTGAAACAGCTGTCGGACAGGCAGTACTACGACATCTATTTCAATGAGGTGAGCCTCAGTTATTTCCAATGTTTTTCTCTTTTGGTTACACGTTATATGTACATCTTGTGGTGTTCTTGCATTCAACCATTATTATTATCATCATTGTTATTATTGCTATATTCGTATTATTATAACTGCAATTTCTGCTATGGTTATTTTATTTATTTATACATATTATATTTTATTAATTTATATCTTACAACCCACCATCCACAAAAGGAATAAGATAACATTTCTGCTATATATACACACTGCTTGTTATTCTGATTCAGGCTTGTGAATCTATGATAGTTCCAATACTGGATAAGAAAAAGAGTTACTTACCTGTAACTTCAGTTATCCAGTATTGGTATCTTTCATAGATTCACACGCGACCCACCTTCCTCCCTTTAGAGGCTTTCCTCATATATTGAGTTAAACTCCTTCACTAGTGCTCAAAAATCTGAGGACCACAGTCTCTGTTGGGAAGGTTCTAGGGGGTGCTGTCGCCTGATTGGTCATAGTTTGAGTTTGTTTCTTTTTTAAAAAGGACAGATAGGCTCCTAAACTAACCTTCTATTGCCATTATAGCCTATTATACAACTACTTACTGCTTTATTATTGTACCGTGGGACTCCCACTTTGACGACGGGTAATGATTCAAGCAATACTGGATAACTGAAGTTACAGGTAAGTAACTCGTTTTCGTCCCCTCCAGAGGGCTGCCATCAGGGGACGCACTGACAGTGTGCCACCTTTTATGTGGCGCACTGTCAGTGTGCCTCCTGACAGCTCCTTTGCCTCTGTGCCCACGTCCATAATCTGGTGCAGGTGCAGAGGCTAAGGCAGTGGTTCCCAAACTGTGCACCGTGGCTCCCTGGGGAGCCGTCAAACCTAACCAGGGGAGCCGCGCACCAAGCACTTTAATGCATTTAATGTTGAAGGGTCTGTTGGCTTCAGTTAAACTAATTAGACTTAAGCGCATGATGTTGATGATTTGTAAGTGACATGCCTAAAGCTGTAAATGTAGTGCCTAATTGATAGCATGTCGAGGGAGATGACCTCCATATTGCACTGGATCCCCACGTTCCAACACTCCCAAAAGTAAGTGGAAGATGCCTGATTTATTTTGTTAGACTCATTAATAGTTTAGTTTTTTTCCAAATCCATTTTACACCAAAGCAAGTTATCAGGAAAGTGCAGTTGTCCTGTCTATTGAACACACAAAGGGGCCAATTACGATGTCCGTTGGAAACTCTTCCGACCGAATCAGTTCCGGAATTGTTTCAGACCGAATCGGGTTCTGCGAGTCCAACCGACCGATTACGAGGCTTCTGAACATTGTTCGGTCGGACTTGCATTGACTCCAATGGGAGCCTGTGTTCCGAACGAGACACAGGCTCCTGTTGAAGAAAGGGGTGGTTGGGGAAAACCTTGCACCCAGTGGCGGGCACCTCATGGTGCCTGCCACACTGCATAGTTGGTAACGGGTGTCCCTTGGGTACCCCCACGGGCCCCAGCCGGAGGCCTATGGGTGAAGGGGGGGCCTGCTACAGGCCCCCAAAGTCAGATTCCGACAGCCGTTTCGTGTTGGTAAGACCGATTCGGAACGGCTGTCAGAATCGGACATCGTAATCACTCAGTCGGAAACCGAATCCATAGAACTGTACGATTCAGCTCCGAATGACTCGGGCTGTGTGAATATAGAATCGGGACCGAATCGGACAGCCCGAACGGTTTCCTTGCATCGTAATCGGTCGATCAGAAATTTATCCGATTCGGTCGGAAACATAGGTTCCAAATCCCGTTCAGAGCCTTTCCGACCGACATCGTAATCGGCCCCTAAGTATTATTAAGTATTGACATTTGCACTTGAATCATAGGTACTTCCAGTACACATTTCTTTCAGTACACACACATTTCCAGACAGGCCTGCTCTCTCCTTGAGCACAGGGAAGTAAAACACCATATACGGCATAATGCCAACATTTGGAAGCAAGATAGAGGGACTTTAAAAAAAAAAAATCTGAGGAATTTATTTTACTTGCATTGATTTGGAGGCAATTTTAGGGAGGGACAGCAAAAATAAAGCTGTATGTGGTTTAAAAAATCGTGAGTCACCCTGCTGACACAGGTGTGTTGGCACGTATGACATGGGTAGAAATGGAAGTGCATGCAAATATTCTTCAAGCGCAGAAACACTTTGGCAATGGGGCCTACATGCATAGGGGTGCTATCTAGCACTGTAAGTGGGATTAAAAAGTTTGAGAGGGTACTCTAATAAAGGCATGGGCAAAGAAGTGTAGCTAGGAATATTTTATTAGAGGGGCCGCCTCAGTAATACGAAACACCCTGCGTATATGATTATAATACCTTCATCAGCTTCATCCCAATTATTTTCAGGGAGAAAAATACAAGTACTCCAGAGGCCGGGCTTACATCCACCCCACCCTCCAAAATAAAATAACAGTGGGGAGCCACGGGCAATGGCCAATGGGTCAAGGGAGCCATCAGTCGAAAACGTTTGGGAATCAAAGGGCTAAGGGATTCCCTCATTTGCATGAGGCCAGACCCCCAAGTAAATGAGGGAACGCCCTCTGGTGATAGCATTTGTGCTTTAAGTGCACCAGTGCGATCTGTATTTAAGAAGGGGCCGCACAAGCGTCTGCGGCCCCTTCCGTAATATCAAAGTCCCAAGGGGTGCGCAAAGCGGGCGCAAACGCCCATTGCGACACAGGGGCACTTTGTATAATAAGGACCAGGTAGCAAACAGCAGGTAGTGTGTAAGTGGCAGGTGGTCTGCAAGTAACACATCACATGCAAATATCATGTAGCTTACAAGAAGCAGGTAGCATGCGAGCTGCAGGTAGCTTGCAAGTAGAAGGTAATGTGTGAGCAGCATAAGACATGCAAGTAACAGGTAGATTGCGAGCAACAGGTAGTATGCAAGCAGCAGGTAGCTCTGAATCATATAGCAGTGTGTAAACAGCAAGTTTGAAAGCAGGATGTAGTGTGTGAGTAGCAGGCAGCTTACATGTAGCTGGTAGAAAGTGAACACCAGGAAGCGTGCAAACAGTTGGCAGCATGTAGAGTACAAGCAAGGGTAGTGTGTGGAAAGAGGGTAGGTAGTGTGCTAGTGCATGCAGTCTTTGACCTCACCTCATGGAGTTCGTTCACCTTGTCCTGCAGTTGGACCCTCATGGTGTATTCTTCCTCCCATCTACAGAGATAAAACAATATATCAGAATAATGCCTGCCAATCTTTCACATCTTATAAACACCACCTATCCAGAACAGATACCCTTAGTGCCACCTCGATGTGTGGGGTGCGGACTGTCTGAAGTTAGGACAGATATATTACCTTTTGCAGGCGCGACCCCATACAATAACTGTGGATATTACATATACATATTAGATATACCGTATGAGCAGATGCATTGAATGTAATATGCTGGTTATTACCATTGTTATGTCTGGGAGGGGCCATGACTCACAGGAGATGACTTCTCAAGCGAGTAATGATGCCCTTCTCTTCTCTCAACAATGGTAATAAAAAGAATATTCCACTGTGCGCATCTGCAAACTCACATTGAAGAGACCTTACGATTATTAGGAAATTTGTTTCCTTGTGTAAAGTAATTGTTAAATGCAATCTGTGAAGCAATAAAAAGCGTGTTTTTCATGGTCATTTTCTGTTCGATATTTTCGCTGTAGCAATAAATGTGTGAATGCACGTTTATTAGTACAGTTGCTCTAAATAACATGTTATTGGGCTACATTGATTTTCACAGCATATTTTTTAACAGCATATATATAGCACCAAAACATATAATACATATGTGTGTGTGTATATATGTATATATACACACACACACACACACACACACGTATTATATGTTTTGGTTCTTTTATTCCATAAAATGCAGTGGTATAAAAACCCATATATCCCAGGGAACTGTGAAATGTAGAAAATATTTCACTGTTTTCTGTGAAATACAGTTTTCATAAGCATAATGACAGCTCCAAACCACTCTGGAGAGCTTTAACATTGTCATGGCTACTAAAATGACGCAGCATGGAGGACTAAATAATGAGGCAAGGGAGGCAAGGTTGTCTGAATTATGCAGAAAAACTTCAAATTATGCGGCACATTCTCTGGTAGTATGATTTTCATCCATTTGGAACAGAAAAAAACATTTTTTGTCAAATTTGCTGTCATAATAAATTCATAATTATGTAATAAAGGCTGCTGCCACACAATTGACTAAATTCACCGAACCTCACCATTGCCCATTGTTTTAGCAACTATTTATTCAAGAAAGGTAAACAAAACGTATACAGTCTAACTCCACTGTTAGAATCCATTGATATTCCTTTTCCTGACCAGAACTCCATCCTCCAATACTGAATGGTTAATTTAAGATTCAAAGATACTTTTGTGGGTCCCTCCTCTGCTCTAGTAATCCATTTACTACTGCAAATAAGGTGCAGGAAAAGCAGGTAGGAAAAGGTGCAGGGATCCTATTAAAACAGTATTAAACCTGCAAGGATTAGCTTTAATTTAACATGTAATCGTATTAAATTGTAGAGTTTTGCTCTACAAATACATATGCTTTCTACAATCGTAATTCACCTCCAGGGTTAGTAGGAAAACTGAGGTCACAGTTGCTATTGCAATTCATCTGCTGTGGTAAGCTGGAATATCGTAAGACTGCAAATGACCACCATAATTAGCATTCAGAGGTTAGCTGGAATATTGTAAGACTGCAAATGACCACCATAATTAGCATTCAGAGGTTAGCTGGAATATTGTAAGACTGCAAATGACCACCATAATTAGCATTCAGAGGTTAGCTGGAATATTGTAAGACTGCAAATGACCACCATAATTAGCATTCAGAGGTTAGCTGGAATATTGTAGGTAATATGACTAGCGTCCGCATTCACCTGAAGGGCCCAGCTGTAATATTTGATTACTTTAATATTTCGCTGTAGTGTGATTGCCTCTGCACCCACCTGCATCGTATTAACTCGAATAGCTATAATATTAGACATAATCTTATTACTGCCATGTATTCCCTACATGGTTAGCTCTATTGCAGCAGATAGCCCGATTCATTTTCTAATCCACCTACAGGTGTGAGATGTAATACTATAGCTAATTTGATTGCCTTTAAAAGTCACCAGTAGGATTTATCAGTAATATGTGTAATCAGATTAACAATAGTCTCAGAGACAACTTTTCCATTTAAATTGAAATTACATTAGTAATCTGATTATTATTGTAACCCACCAGCAGATATAAATTCTGATGTGATAGAAAATATGATTACTATTCTAATTCACGTTCTTGCGTTACGCGTAGTATTGTGAATGAACAGATTACAACCATTTACTGCCAGCAATTAGCGTCAATATTAGAGGTTATACAGTTGCTATTTTTAATTCACCTCAAGGGGTTAAGTCTGAAATGACAGTCATTTTAATTACTACTGTAATTCACATACTGGGAACAGATACAATAGCATTGATAATCAGATTACTGTTATAACCAACCCTCATTGCTTATCATATATTCGCAATCTGATTACTGCTGTTATTTACCCTCAGGGTGTCCTACCTCTTCTGGTGGACAGGATCTGATAAAGCCACCAAGAAAGTTCGGTGAGTTCAATCATCAATCATGTCACTTATAAAGCGCACTACATACCCGCGAGGGTCTCAAGGCGCTGGGGGAAGAGGGGGGTGGTGCTGCTACTGATCGAAGAGCCAGGTCTTGAGGAGTCTTCTGAAGGCCAGTAGGTCTTGGGTCTGCCGAAGGTTGGTGGGGAGGGTGTTCCAGGTCTTGGCGGCGAGGTGGGAGAAGGATCTGCCGCCGGCGGTCGTTTTCCGGATGCGGGGGACTGTGGCGAGGGCGAGGGTGGTGGAGCGGAGCTGGCGGGTGGGGGTGTAGAAGCTGAGTCGTCTGTTGAGGTAGGCTGGTCCGGAGTTGTGGAGTGCTTTGTGTGCGTGGGTGAGGAGCTTGAAGGTTATCCTCTTGTTGACAGGGAGCCAGTGCAGGTCTCTCAGGTGGGGTGTGATGTGGCTGCGTCGGGGGATGTCGAGGATAAGACGTGCAGAGGCGTTCTGGATGCGTTGCAGCCGTCTCAGGAGCTTAGCCGTCGTTCCTGCGTAGAGGGCGTTTCCGTAGTCCAGCCTGCTGGTGACGAGGGCCTGGGTGACTGTTTTTCTTGTTTCGGTGGGGATCCACTTGAAGATCCTGCGGAGCGTGTTGAAGCAGGATGAGGAAACGGCGTTGAGCTGCTTAGTCATGGAGAGGGTGGGGTCGAGGATGACCCCTAGGTTGCGTGCGTGGTCGGTGGGTGTCCCAGTGATGTCGGCCACCAGGAGTCGTCCCAGGCTGAAGGGTTGGAACCAAGGATGAGGACCTCCGTCTTGTCTGAGTTCAGCTTCAGGCGGCTGGTCCTCATCCATTCGGCGACGGCCTTCAATCCTTCATGGAGGTGGGCTTTGGCGGTGTGAGGGTCTTTGGTGAGGGAGAGGATCAGCTGGGTGTCGTCGGCGTAGGAGATGATGTTGAGGTTGTGCTGTCGGGCGACGTGGGCGAGGGGTGCCATGTAGATGTTGAACAGCGTTGGGCTGAGGGAGGAGCCTTGGGGTACGCCGCAGATGATCTTGGTGGCCTTGGATCGGAAGGGGGCGAGGCGGACGCTTTGTGTTCTGCCGGAGAGGAAGGATGTGGTCCAGTCCAGGGCCTTCTCTTGGATCCCGGCGTCGTGAAGGCGTGTTCGTAGTGTGAGGTGGCAGACCGTGTCGAAGGCGGCTGATAGGTCCAGGAGGATGAGGGCTGCTGTTTCTCCGTTGTCTAGCAGGGTCCTGATGTCATCGGTGGCGGCGATGAGGGCGGTTTCGGTGCTGTGGTTGCTGCGGAAGCCGGAATGGGAAGGGTCCAGGATGTTGTTCTCCTCGAGGTAGCGGGTCAGTTGTTTGTTGACGATTTTCTCGGTGACCTTCGCGGGGAACGGGAGCAGAGAGATGGGTCGGAAGTTCTTGAGGTCCTTGGGGTCTGCCTTGGGTTTCTTGAGTAAGGCGGTGATCTCGGCGTGCTTCCAGCTTTCCGGGAAGGTTGCTGTCTCGAAGGAGATGTTGATTATTTTCCGGAGATGGGGCGCGATGGCTGTACTGGCTTTGTTGAAGACGTGGTGAGGGCACGGGTCTAGCGGTGAGCCGGAATGCGACGTCTGGGGAGGTTGAGTCGAGAAGGTCCCAGAGTTCGATGGCGTGTTTGCGGGCGGAGCGGGTGTTGAGGAGGATGCATCTGAGGTAGTTGGGTTCTTTCCTGGGCGGTGGTTTGGCGGGGCGGGTGCTGGCGAAGCTGCATTTCCGGCAGGTGAAGGGCCCTTGGGTGCGCTTCGGGGTGGCCCGGTAGCAGGCGTGATCTTTTCCGGGGTTGAGTGCGTGGAGGGTGCTGGCGTCGTATCGGCGTCTGTTGATGTGGCGGGCACGGGGGATGCCCGGACCAGGGGTTCTGGCGCTGGGCGCGGTCCCGGCGCAGACGGGCTTGCCTTAGGCGCACCTTCGGCGCGCCAGCAGCGCGCCCGCTGCGCACGTCCACTGCGCGGCCGCACAGCGGCCGCCATAAATGGGGAGGTGGGAGGGAGGAGCAGGGAATGGGGCAGCGAATGGGCAGTGAGGGGGCGGGGCCGCAGGGCGCAGCGGCGGGAAACAGGCACGGAAAGGAAAAACGAGCACAATCAGGGCAGCAAGGGGGCACAGAAAGGAAAAAACGAGCACAATCAGGGCAGCAAGGGGGTACAGTAAGGAAAAAAAACGAGCACAATCAGGGCAGCAAGGGGGCACAGAAAGGAAAAACGAGCACAATCAGGGCAGCAAGGGGGCACAGAAAGGAAAAAACGAGCACAATCAGGGCAGCAAGGGGGCACAGAAAGGAAAAAACGAGCACAATCAGGGCAGCAAGGGGGGCACAGAAAGGAAAAAAACGAGCACAATCAGGGCAGCAAGGGGGCACAGAAAGGAAAAAACGAGCACAATCAGGGCGCTGCTGACATCTGCAGACCCCTGGTTCTGTTCAAATTCTGACAAAACCAACTCAGCCTTCTCTCCAAGGTTAGTACAGTAAGTACTGTTAAACAGTTAACCCCAGCTAGGTACAGTCCTTGGAATCGAGAAAAAGCATTATATAGCACTACATAAAAAGTTATTATAACATGTAATGAACCTGCAGTGGTCTGCTGCTGGGAGTCATTGGATTGCTAGTGTAATTGAACCACACTGGCTGGATCTTACATTATAGGTATTCTGATTACTAATGTAATTCACCTGCAGGGTTTAGATCTACTATGCTAGGTTACCATATTGTGTGTCCCATACAACTGCTAGTTAGTAATAAGTGATATTCTAGCTAATCAAGTAATCTTGTAATTCACCTGCACTGGGTTAGCTCTAACATGGCGTTCATCGGATTACTATTGGCACTCACTTGCAGGTGTGTCTTTAATGGTGAAATCGAGGTAATGACTGTTTTACTTTAGCCGCAGGATGGTAAATTCCCTCCCTCCAGTTTTCATGTTTCCCCTCCGTCTCCTTCACTTTGTCCTCACTCTCCTTTGCCGCTGTATGGACCCCGTCCCTTCCCCTCTCTCTCCTCCGCCTCGCATCCCTCTCCACTGCAATGCAGCACTCTATTTCCAGTAATAATAACCTCTCTCCATGATTTCTGGCTCAGTTCCTAAGGCGCGCCCTGACTGCGAGGGTGGAGGTTTCTTTCAGATATTCCTGCCCAGCCCGTCCTACTGAGTGCTACGGATCCCCGGACCGGCATTAGATATATTTTCCACAAATTGAATTAATATAAAATCTCAAAACGGAGTAAAAAAATCCATAGAATTTGAGATGGGCAACAGTGAACAATGGGCGTATTTGTCACCGAGGGGGTTGGTTCAGAGTGACATCACATAGATAACAACGGTGCTCGAGTTGTATATGTCACACAGTAACCCGAAGTAAAAAAAACAACTATTCAATACATTTTTTCACCATGTATAATTTTATGTTACATAGGGCCGCCCAAATCATCTGTCCCTGCTTTCCACTGCTGGGCAGGGACGGGGGGTAATGGGGGACCATACATACCATGGCCTCTCCTCCCTGTCTGAATGCCTGCGCTCCTGCTTCCCACCCCACCACCCTCTGTGCCTTCCCCAGGAGACCAGCCTAGAGCTGCTGATGACGTAGTGAAAGAGGCAAACAGCTTCGGGTTCCCACTGTTGCTGCATCATAACAACGCATAATCAGTCTTAGACTCTAGTATTCACACTGATGGTGCTCAGCCAGAGCCAAGCATGGCAAAAAATTAACTACATCTGAAAATTGATGGAGCTGTTCTCTGTCGATCCCGTGAACTTGCTTCAAAAGCACTCATGGGAATGGACAAAGTAACAACCTGGGCCATATTATGGATAGGGCGCACTTCCCTGTTCGCGCCACAACGCACCTTAAAACAGGTGCGCCGGGCGCAAACAGGGAAAGCGCGCCCTATTACACTGGATGCGCTGCCCCAGGGCAGTCATGAACTCAGCCTGCCCTGGGGGCAGCGCATTCAGGTGAAAGATGGAGGTGCTTTGAAGCAGCCGGCCCTTTGTTTCACTGTGCAGCCGGCAACCGGCATCCACTTTTAAGAGGGGAGAGGGATCCCCATGCAGGCGGTTGCAATGAGCGACTTTCCCCACCTGCAAGGGGATGTCTGGGGGTCAATAGGACCCTCTTCACCCCCTCCAGAGGGCTGCCATCAGGGGGCGCACTGCCAGTGCGCCTCCTGACAGCTTTTGTGCCTCTGCGCCCCTGTCTATACTACGACACGGGCGCAGAGGCAAAGGGATTCCCTCATTTGCATGGGACACGCCCCCACGCACATGAGGCAACGCCCTCTGATGATAGCTGCGCCAGAGCTATCTGTATTACAGAAGGAGTCGCACAAGCATCTGCGGGCCCTTCTCTAATACAAAAGTGCCATGGGGGTGCGCAAAGCGGGCACTAGTGCCCATTGTGCCCCTCTGGCACATCCGGAATACGGACCCTGGTTTTCTGAAGACAGTGCTGGGCATGTGCTAAGGACATTTACTGCAACCTTCTTTGTCCTTTTCTCCCATCCCAGCCAACATCTTTATTAGAGAATGGAAATTAGACTATGATCCCAAACACTAACACCCCACCATGTTCTACTTCAAACCAACACCAGCCCTGCATAATTACTGATAAGGCCACTGTGCGTCAGTCATCTCAAAGTCACATGCGTTTCAGGGGATAAAGTGGGGTTGGCCCAAAAGCAAATTGCTTGAGGGGTAAGTCCCCCCCTAATTATGAAAGCTACTCCCACACACCTTACAACATCTCATTTCCTTGGAAGAATTTGTCGAAGAAGAGACTGCCCCTTCGCAACGGTGTCTCTCGGGTATGTGGGGGCGGGGGGGGCATAACATTGGAGGATGGAGTGATTCAAGCCCAGAATTGTTTGGAAAGGATTTATCTGAATAAGTTCATAGGAAGTCTTTAGAACTTGCTTCTCTCCACTCTTGATTTATTCAATCTAAGGAATGGAATTCATTCAGTTTTATGATTAAGGAAGGAATCCAGCTGTACTTGGAAAGAGAACTCAGTCATTACCTCAAGGGGAATTATTAATGTATAGGAACTCCTTAATCACTATAAGGAGAATCATCAATTTTGAGACTTTTGATATGTGGACATTTTTTCAAATAACAATTAGATAATGGATGTTTATAGCTCTGTGTATTGTGCAGTGAAATAAACTCTGCAATATTTTGACTATTTGAAATATTTACATTGTTGCGCCCCTAAATCCATGCATCTAGATAAATGGTGCAGCATGGCCTTTAGGACACATCCACTTTTTCTCAATAAAATAGCCTCCGACTTTGTTCTGAATTTTGAATCTGTAGATTAATCTTCTCGTACTTTTGAAGAGTGCAGCACAGTTTACAGCATTTCTGGGATATGATGGAACTGGAAGGTGTATAGTTGATGCCTTACATGATAACATGGAGCGAAACTTAGGCAATCTCATCACAGAAGGCACATTTTAGGCAACAGAACCACTGTGGAATCACCGCTTATATTTTAGGCCGGATTGTGGTGTACAGAAGGCCTATCATGTATTTTCTGTTACTCATACAGTGCCTAATAACTTATTTCAAGTACTTGAGTTTTGAAAGATCTGTGTAAACAAACAACGATCCAATTCAAGATTCATCGGACCAGAGCATATTATAATTTAAAATTACAAATTTAAAGGAGCATATGTTTCCTTTTTGGCAATTACCTCATAGGTGATGAGCATTGTTTCAGACTTATTCCACCAACCATGGGAACTTTTTCAGGAGTACCGGGACAGATAGGGTCTACTGACCTATGATTGCAACAGAAGGAGCCTTTTACCACTGGTGTTCTGAGGCTTAAGCTTACTATTGAGCCCCAAACAGAGGACCAAGTCCAGCTTTTAACACTTGACTCGCAGGCAGTGAACTCCAGCAGTCCAAGCCTTACTCAGGGAGGTGGTGTCGGGTTAGAGACTCCAAACTCAGCAACGATTTAACAGTGATTAGTGAATCGATCTCCTGTCGATGTTTTTATCTAGGAGAAACTTTACTTCCGACACAAAGCATAGTACTGTACACAAGAAGTCAGAGGGAAATGTTATAATGAACAATGGGTAAAGTAATCTCCTTTAACTAGTCGCAGCCGTGGATTCTTTAACTGCCCCTGTGAATGCAAATCCAAACATGTACCCTTGCATGGAGGCCAAAGGACATGTTTGCAGTTCTCATGAGTGTTTAGTCATCTTAGATGCTCTGGGTCCGTCAACATGAATTTGGGGCACCACGACCTTCAAGCTCACCATGCAGCCTGGCAGTGCAGGCTTTTCAATCAGCTGCTATCAGCAACTTTCTGTATTTTGTTCCTCAGCCCCTCAAAGTCCTGTTCTTTTCTAGGCAGCGTCTTCCTCGTGCAAGGTTATCTTCAAGACCCCTGCTTAGCAGTCGGTGAGCTCCTTTCTTCAAGGCAGGCCCAGGCAGCTCTTCTTTTGACTGGTTGCTGAACGCCCGGGTTCCAGTTCCGAGACATGGTGAAGGTGAGCTCTTGGTAAACAACTACAACCTTGGAACATGAAAGAAGTTCTCTGTATTCATCGATGTAGAACCTCGGATTATGGTGTAAGGAAATCACGGTACTAACATTGCAGACAGTGTTGTGTATTCCACAGGTTCACATTTGAGACTGGTTTTGGGCAGTTCTTGCCTTTTTCTTATTTCTTCAAGAATGGTCCAGTCATAGTCATTGTCTTAGGTGTTAGCAGGAAAGGGGGGTTGAGTTGGGAGTCTTCTGTCACGGGGAACCCAAATCATGGGTACAAAGAAGAGGAGAGAGAGTTGCCCTGACCTAACTTCCTGTTAACAGGTGGGAAAGAAGTAGCACTTTTAGGAAACAATAATTCAAAAAAGGACAAGGGTTCTGCCTATATTTCAAAGAGGACCCTCTGTCTTCAACCCTCCTTACCCTACAGTGTGGTGCACTACAAAAGCCTCATGAGTGCATTGAGAGAGTCCTGCAGTCTACATCTGCTGTCTGGTAGGCTTCCTCCAGTCCTCCATCTTATGTACCACTAGCACACTGGAAATCAAAATGGTTTCCACCATGCCAACAATCAGCCAACACACACACATTTCACGTTAACCCTACTACATGCGTATCATGTATGTAACATCCATGTCCTTCATGCATGAAGCAAAGGATCTGATTGCAGGAGGGCTGACAGACAACTTTGAAGAGAAGAGGCCAGTAGGCACTTTCCTGGCATAAACACAAGAAAAAGTCCATTATAATATTTTTGTTGCCATCACTGCCAATCTTCCACAGTCTGGTAAGCGGACCGTAGTCACACTCGTAAAAAAAAGTGGTGAATAAGGTGTGCCCCTCCAAACAACAGAGCCCTGTTATGAGTAAACTTCCATGTCAAAGGAGAGCCCTCGGCACACACACGATTGTTGTGTGCTGAGCCAAAAGAATCCAAAACCAAAAGAAACTCGTTGTGGAGAGGTCAAGGCAGGGCCACAGGCTCTCCAGGCCATGCAGAGGACATTTTCTGTCCCAACACCAACCATGTACAAGCTTTCACAGGTTCAAAGTGATATTACAGACACATCTGTTTTCTCTACCAAAGTAGCCTCTAACTTTCACTTCAGTGTGTGTAATGGTCTGCTTGTATTTATTCCACAAGCTCATACCCTTCCCATTACCTTGTTGCTAGAAAGACAGTGTTCGGAACATTACCAGGTAGATGAAATATCTCAAACATCTACGCTACAGTGATGGATCAACTTATAAATTAAATTACGGTCCAGGGAGGAATGCCTGTGGAAGTACTGTTGCTTAATGCATCAATTTATGTTACAAATGTGTCCGAAAAATTGTCCCTCCTACTAAATAACTGTGCCCGGGGTTTAACAGAGGTGATAAAGCACTGAAGACTTATCCTATTTCTCTCCGTAAATATAGAATCTGACTTTCACATGTACCCACAGAATGGACTGTTTGTATTCTTTATACGATCTGGAAGTTTTAAAGATCCAATTTTGAATGTTGCTGTCTTTGCTTGTCAAATGCACAACGAGTCCCTTTGTGTTGCAAAGCAAAGAGAAAAGCAATCTTTGGTGGAAGTAATCTGTAGCAGGGTTATGCCTCTAACACATTGTTGTTCAGAGGCACAGCTGTGGCACTAACTACTCCCAGGCCCTTTGTAAAGATGACTGCCAGAAAGCCAGTTGTCAATCTGATGCCCAATGTGCATGACTCAGAGGCCTGATTTTCAGGCGTAGTTACCCACCACCTGTTAACTTCTATTTTGGTTGGTGGTCACCTCACCAGACAGGTTGGTGCTTAGCACAGAGATGTATGGTAAATTGCTGAGCCCTACTTGCAACATACATACATTCCTCGGTTCTGAGTCTGCCATCACATACAGCAATGTAGGTGTCTACATGGATGCTGTTCTTTCTCAAGAAGCGAAGGTTGTCAAAGTCTCCAGCTCCATCTCTCGCCAAATGAAAACTCTGCCATTCATTCCCTCCGATTTTCATATTCATGTGGTCAACACTTGATTTCAGTCAAGATTTGATTGTCAATTCATCCCATCTGGACACTTCAATCAAAATGAACAGATTACAATTAGTGCAAGCATTTGCAATGCAATAGGTCTCACATTTACGAAACTCTCGAAAATGCGAGACCTATTGCATTGCAAATGGTTGTTTGCAAAAGCGTCCCATGCCGCGCTTCCACATTAATGGCGGCCGCGCCCCTTTCCTTAGACGCGAGAAAGAAAGGGGCATGGCCGCCATTAACGTGAAAGCACGGCATGGGGCGCTTTTACAAACAAAAGTTAAATAGAAGAAAAAAAAACATGCTGCGTTCGGCACCGCAACGCGGCTGTAAATAAACCAAAGGCGCTGCTGCCACTGTGGCGTGCCATGCTATGAGAAAAAAAAAAATAAAGCCTTACAAGAGAGCGTGATGAAAAGCATTTAACAAAATAGTGCTCGGAGGCTGTAATTAAAGCCTACAGAGCACCAACACATGTAACAGGGGGTGTCGCCATGGGAGGTTACAAATGAAGACAAGGCGGTACTAACGAGGGACTAACAAGCCTATTAACGAATTAGAAGCTAGCATTCACCAAGGAAAATGACACAAGCCAATGAAAAATATGGGCGGAGAATGGGCGGAGCTTCAAGTCAATACCTGAATACAGCATGCCTCGCAGAGCAACACACAGGTGTGTTTCTGAATATTGCTTAAGTCTCTAGTCATTGTGCACCAAGCCCTTCATCTGTCCATCTGCGACGTCTTCTACGGTCTGCTCCAAACCTTGTTGTAGGACTCTAAAACCAAGAGCATTTTCAGTGGCTGTAGTAAGAACCTTGGATCTTCCAACAATAGCTCTACGGATGTACTCTCCCTTTTAATATGTTGTAAAAACCTTACAACTTGAGCTTTTTGATCAGTAGTCACTTCCCTCCTTTCTTTTTACGATGCTGGTCTTTGTTTTACTTGTAGCTGGCCACCCCGGTGGCTGGCTTCATCAATTATTATCTTTCTCAATAATGCCTTGATGCTCTGCAAATGCTGCGCTCTATAAAGATAGGACATAACACAAGCAAAGCATGCTTATCACTCTGGCAGAGTTGTGGCTTCCAGTAAATGTTCTATCAGCCTCATAAACAAGTAAGGTATGGGCTGGTGATATTACAGGAGAGAATGTGTACTGAGCTCTAGTAGGAGGCCAGAGAAGCTAGACTGGTGTCTTCCTGTCTGGTTTTTTTGTTGATCTAGAGAGGATTTGGGATTCTGGGTGCTTCAGTTTGTTGTTCAGCGCTGTACTGGTGGTAAGACAAAGAAAGAAACCGTTGAGGCATCTTGGGTTATAAGTAGGGCTCCCAGTTTTCCGTTTTTACTGATTTTTACAGATAAATACAGACAGAAAACAATGTGCTCCCTGTCTGCATTTATTTTAGAAAAATACAGAAAATCTGGATTCTTTTAAGTGCCTTTTCAGCTGTCTTTCATTAATTCCAGCCTAACAGCTGAGCAGATAGATGGCATGGGGAGTTAAAAACGGGATGAGGTCTAATTAAATATTGACATATGGCAACCTCCATTTGTAATATAATGTCAATACTTACCTGTGGGTGTATTGTTATGCTATATTTGGCTGCTTAGTTAGCTAAAACACGACTGGCGTCAAAGTATGAGCACATATTTATAAGTTTAATAAATGTGTGGAAATATACCATATTAGAACCTCATCTATTCAGAGAACACAAAATAAATCTGGATAAATACTCACAAGATGGGCAAAAAATAAGTATGGATAAATACAGATGGAAATGTTAAAAAAATAAATACTATAAAACCGAGAGCCCTAGTTATAAGTAAATTATCTGAGCTCCACAA
This sequence comes from Calotriton arnoldi, assembly GCA_963921515.1. Lineage (NCBI taxonomy): Eukaryota > Metazoa > Chordata > Amphibia > Caudata > Salamandridae > Calotriton > Calotriton arnoldi. The sequence continues at coordinate 1,930,422 of CAWUFW010002074.1, read as the reverse complement.
TAACTTCAAAAAGACTATTTCAATTATAATAATCCATGTAACAGCCGTAACCCACATGATTACAATAATAGTAAGGCCAAATGATTCACATATCACCCAAATAACAACCACTAGAATATCAAAGTCACCAACCAGTGAAAATAAAGATAACGTCTAATAATACATTTTTATCCCTTTACGATATCCCAGTACACAACAGTTAAAATACTATCACAGAAATACATGTATGTGTATATTTCTTTCCACAGCACGAATAAATAGAACACTTCAATAGCACCCTGATAAATATAGTACCACTTAACAAAGGTAAATATAACTATCCAATAACAATTAACAACAACATGCAGCCCACACAACAATTAAAAAACAACAATTCAAATAACACCACATTAACAGTCAACACTCCAGAAATAGGCGACTTATTTTAGTTAATAATAACCAATGCAGTCAGCGATATAACACTAAATAACTTCCAAATATTAATCACCACAACTTTCTAAATTGTATGACGTCAACAGTCTAGCGATGAGCCCCAAAACCTCCAATTTTACACCCTAAAATATACCTCATAAGCATACGACACTCGATTCGATTCAATGACTTTATTCGGGTAGTAAAAACTGCCATAAAAGTGCACACAGTTATCAAACAAGGTAAAAAACTATTCAGACAATACAATCAATAAAATCCTTCAGAATATCATCACATAACATAGATATACAATCATAAGCCCTAGATGAGATCTAATACAGTACATTTCCTTAAATAAATAGCTTTCAGAATAATGAGGGCAACACTAAAACACACAAATTGATCATTTAGTGCAAGCAAAAATGATAGTGCGTCTTTATAGTTTCTTATATTCTGTGTAATAAAGAGGGGTTCAGATATTGACCTCACAACTCCTTGTAAAACTTACAAAATACAATAAAGTTCTGTGTGCTTTGCTTACTCATTCCATCACAAGGACGAGGAGTTTTATCAGAGGGATAACATTTCATCTTCAGGAATGCAACCAAATGATGAACCATACCGCATCTAAATCTAGTTACGACATACCGATGTTGGTAATTTTTAACACGCATCAAATACTCCTGACACCCCTCCCTTTCCTCCAAGGACATATACATAGCAACCCTCGTTTTCTTCATCTCTACACATAGTCTCGATTCAGACCTATGCTATAAAAAAGTGGCCTTAATGTGACTGGTAGTTAATGAGAGTACCTGGGATGGCTCCTCCCCCACTGCCAAGTTGAACATGGAGCGAAACGCATAAACTATGTAAGCCAGCCATGGAATGAGAGAAGCATAATTCAGTTTTAAACAATCAGGTATAATCGATTTAGAAAAGCTGGTTTCTTCTTTCATCCAGATAGAAAGCCAGAGCAACAGTGGTTTCATTAAAAGGAGGTTCTCAAAATAAAACAACCCCACCTCTTTATACACCATCAGGGATGGGGCTGAGACAGGCAAACAAAGCAACCGTTTTAAAAAGGCATAAGACACTCAAAATCCTCAAAGTAACACAGGAATTGAAGCATCGAAAATACTCCAGTAACTTTCAATTATCACTACAGTAACATTTAATTAAAAACTTTAATGCTGCCAATAACCGTAAAAAAATATCTGGAATAATAACCAGGATGATAAAGCAACTTCCCTTTCAATTACAGTCCAGTAACCACGAAAATTACAATCATATGATAGCCTACGTTATTTCCCTGACACTTATCGTAGCTGAGTAGGAGTCAGTGTAGCACCCCTGGGTACCACAGCATCCATGTACCATCCCAGCTCACCCCACAACAGTCAGTATAATATTTTATTAGCACGCAATATAAAACCACCTAAAAAAATCCAAAACACACTATTAACTGGCAAATCAACACCCAAATGAGGCCCTTAATGTGAGCAATACTGATGGGGGATACTGAAGTAGCAAGACAAAAAGTAGCATATTTCTTTTTTAAACAAGCAAAACACCGTGCGTTTTTGCAAGAGTGATGGTACCTTCATTAAGCTAAAGGGCATCTTGCTCACGGTCACGTGGTTTGCTATGTCAGACAATTATGCTGTGTGGCAATTATTTTTATTGGCATGAATAAAATACTGAATAGTAAATCTGGAGCCACTGGACCGTTCTATCCCGGTTTTGAAGCCCATTTCTGAACTCCTTTCTGGCCATCCCTCCCCCATGTAGGTCCTGATTGCAAGCGGCAGAGCAGTGTCCTCTGGGGAGAGGCCGCTCTGTACCATCACAAGTGGCCGGGGTTCCCACACCCGGGTTTACCAGGTACCGAACACCAGGCCTGACTTTGGCTGGCAAAAACAAAACAAACACCTGGTAAAATCAAGTAAGAGCCTGGGCAGGGGCTGCGGGCAGAAGTGCAGCCTGGCCCCTTCCAGAGCATGGGGGAGCATGATGCAGTGCAGCCAGCATGACCCCCCACTCACCCCAAAACCCGGCCAGACAGCATTCTGTCCTCATCCCCCAACCAGGGTGCACATTGGTCACCTCGTCCCACTTACCAACTGCACAGATCAGGTGGTAACTGGTAGCAAATTGTCCCCAGCTTTGGCGAAGTGAAAACATGGATTCTCTCTTGGTAATCCTGGGCCTGCATGGTTATTCCCCATTCCAGGGCGAAAAAAAAACCTTAATAGGGGATTTAGATACGGGGAGGAGATCGGTAATTCTGGCACTTGTAACAGGGCACTTGGACTGTAGTCAGCTTTAGACTCCAAATCTAGTGGCAGAGACGGGGATACTGGGAGGAGGTCTGACTAAGACATGTCCTGGAGAGTTAATGGGTGCCTCCTGTGCAAGCAAAGCTTTGCCTCTTCCCCTCAATCTCTCTGGACAGTCACTCCGAAGGAATTCCTGGCTCTGAAACGTCCACTTTCTGAGAAATGTTACATCATTTTCTGTCTGCAAAGGAAGCAGGGACAAACTCAGTGAACTGCTAGTGTGAGCATCTAGCCAGTCACTGAGGCCTCAGGAGGCAGGAAGAGCTTTGCTGGTACCTAGCGATGGGACGTAACCAATGAACGCTGAGCGGTATGACAGAGATACCCATGTAACTTCTACAGATGTTCTCGAGGCTCAGTCAAACCTTGGGGTCTCCTAAGAAAGGCTCCCTCAGCCTTCACCCAGCCCTGGCCCCTTCCTTGTCAACCAGCAGCTGCTTCAAGTTAGTATAAGTTTAACTCTCATCCTATTGGTATGTCTTGGATTTAGGCATTTGTCTCGGAGATGCTTGGATAGTCCTAAAGGCACTTGCTGTAAAGCTACTTCTTTTCCAAGTAAAGCTTCTCCAATCAATTCTTTGCCTCTTGCCCAGGATGGCACTGCTGTGCTGATACATGCGACCGTCAACCAAAGAAGTATGAACGCTCAGCGCTCGACCAACGAAGAGGAATTCATGTTTACACAACATTTTAATTCCACTGCATTACCACTCCTTTCCTACATAGAACATTCCAGGTGTGGCCTTCAAGACTGGACATAGTGCTCTAGACGAGCCCTTGAGAAATTAACTTGGTACATAAGATAAGGCGCAATGCACTATATATATATATACGCACCAGAAAATGAGACCATGCCAGACAGGAGCTTCAAAGCAAGACAGAATACTCTAATGCTGGCCATCAGATCTAGAAGCCATAATTACCCCCGTACTGGGCGCAATGCTCCAAATTAAGTTTTCAGAACCATAGCCTATAATGGAGCAATGGATCAAAAGCGAGATTCCAGTGCTGGACAGTGAACTCCGTATGTGATGTCTAGAAACGGACCCTTGCTGGGATGAGGCCTAATGGCAATAGTGCTATACAAGTGTCTGTTACATAAAATAAATAACTGAACACCTATGACTAACAGTCCAGATGAGGCCTAAAGTAATAGACATTCTCCTGCTGTGGCTTCCAGAATTGGAAACCGCTTTAAACACGGCCAAAAATCTCATCCCAATAGCCACATTGCTGCCTTAAAAACCTGAGTGCAATAGTGCACATATAACAACTAAACACCATACTGCAAACATGACCTCCAGAATTGGGCACAATACTTTGGGCAATATATCCAGAGGTAAACACAAATTTCATATATAGCAAAATTAGACCCAATACAAAAGTTGCGGTTCAAAACTGGACATAACTATATGTGGCCTACAAGACACGCACTTCTAAATGTGACCCTCACAACTGAACACAACACTGCATATGTGCCTTTGGAACAGGATTCATTACTCCAAATGAAAGCCCCAAAACTAGAAATGCTCAAGTCTAGATTTTGTGGTCAGAGCTGGATCTAGTACTCAAGACGGCATTCTTCAAGTCAAGATTCGCAGACCTAGCCTTGGTGCTTGCATGGCGTCAGATCGCCTTGTTTTGGAAATCTCCTAGAGACCCACGATCCAGGGGTGGGGGAAAGGATTATCCAGATGGGCCACTTACGAAGGCGCGCTCTTCAGAACTGAGACACAGAAAGGGCTTTGCAGCCCTGACTACGCATCAGCATGGGATACGATACTCCAAGATTGCCCCTGTATAGATGATGCAGGTTAGATGATCCAGGTATCAGACGACGACTTCGCTGAGGAGGATATCCCAGGCACCGTGATGTTGCGATCTCCGACTCCCAACACTGGAGGATCTCCCAGGCATGACCACTATCTCCCCAGGAGCCACACTTCCCTGCTCCGTGACACCCTTACTGACACTGGAATCTTTGAAACCGTCACTCACACCTAGGGGCTCCACCTCCCAGTTATTTAGTTCAGTTCCCTCCATCCTGATTGATGATTACACTTCCTCTTAGCTCTTATCAGTTTCCTAGCAGATACGATGGACTCCACAAGACATGTTCGATTACATGACTTTAAAAGAGCCCACAATTAGGGGTTTTCATTGGATGTAGTTGCATACGGGTGTTTAACTTCCAGTGTTATTATAAGTGTTTAGAGTGCTGCATTGCCAGCCAGATGCATGGACTATGCCTAGTTGTGATTTTAATAAAAATTATTTTACAGAAAACATTAAAAAAAAAAAAATTCAAAGGTGGCACCTCCGAAAATGGACATAAACCAGATGAGGTCTAAATTACCGGACATTACTTAAGGTATGACTTTCAGAAATTATCACAATACTGCAGAACAAGCCTGTTAAAAAGACAAACCTTCAAATGAAGTTGCAGGAATTAAATGTGCTCAAATGCATTTCCCAGAACCAGATCATTCTTCTCGAGGTCTCCAGAACTTTACACAATACACCAGATGAGGTCAGAATCACTGAACAATACTTTAGATATGACTTTCAGAAATGATCGCAATACTCCAGAACAAGCCTGTTCAAAAGACCTAAAACTACAAACGAGGTCGCAGGAAATACATTTGCTTTAATGCATTTTTCCAGAACCAAATAGTTCTCCTCGAGGTCTCCAGAACTTTACACAATACACCAGATGTGACATCCAGAACTGTAGACAATACTCTGTATGTGCCTTCAAATGTAGGCCTAGAGCACCAGGGACACAACACTGGACAAGGCCATCAGAATTGTCAGCAATGCCACAGGTGTTGGTTTCCCCAAAGTCGACATTATGTAGATTTGATTTATAGAAATGGAAAGAACCCTACAGATTAAAGCCTCAAAACACAAAGAACAGAAGAGTGGATCTATTCTCCAGAAATGGATGCATTCAACCGTGGCATCAAAAACAAGACAATCCTGCAGATGTCGCTCCCAGAGCTAGACAATACATCAGATTCCAACCCCAGAACACGATACAGCATTGTAGGTGTTATCTAAAGAGCTTGATACAATCTCAGCAAAGACCCCAACTGGAGACTGACTTCTAGTGTGGCATCAAGAACTGAAGAAATATATCCCAAGAGGTGATCCAGTCCTGGATACACTTCTTGAGATGAAGCATTCAGAACTTAACTAAATACTCACACTGAGGCCTCCAGAATTGAACACAATGATTACTACATGGCCTTCACAACCACATACTAAGAATGAAGAACAGGAACCATTTCTCCAGTTAGGTTTTTCAGACCTGGGCAATACAACAGGCCTCCAGAACTAGACAGAAAACTCTTGATGGGTTAGTTTGATCTGCAATCATTAATTGATGTTAAGTGACTAGAATTGTAGGTAATCGTGAGAAAATGTATTGGTAGACAGTGGTTGAAGAGGGGTCTCATTCCATTCTTGATGTGAGCACTCACAGCCCAACAGAATATTCTGCAGAGCTAAACATAACTGACTGTAACCTTGGGTGGCTTGGAAGGAGAGGCAAGTGATCACCAGAAAACACCCATGTAGCAGCTGGGTAATATCTAGCCTAAATGCAGTGCAAATAGACACCCGCTCACGTTACGTAAAAATACATTATTTTGATAAGAAAAATAAACCCAAAGTGGAGTAACATGGTTCAGTAGATAAGAATTTATGATGGAAATAAGAGAAGGCAAAAAAAATGGTTTATCAGACTATCATCAGTTCAGAAAATTCTTGTATCAAAAGTGTTCACTGAAGGTTGTAAGCAGACTAAGCATTGCTGGTACGTAACATTAGGCCAAGAGTGTTCAGAGGATCGTAGGACTGGGGCAAAGTCAGTTAACAGTGTGTCAGGCTGCCTTTCAGGAGGATTTTACTGGTGTTTAACATGTAGACAGGCCCCCCAGAAGCCTATATAGTTATACATTATTTGTGTTCAAGGTTTATTTCTGGATAGATCTTAATTAGGGCTCCCGGTTTTATGGTATTTATTTTTTTGCCATTTCCGTCTGTATTTATCCATATTTATTTTTTGCTAATTTTATCTGCATTTTCCATATTTATTTTGGGTTTTGTGGAAAAATTAAGCTGAAATTAGTATATTTCCACATTTATTTAACCGATAAATATGCACTCATGCTTGAATGTCTGCCAGGTTTCAGTGCTGTGAACACCCGCAGAAAATAAATCAGTACACTTATATGAAAATATGCACATTTCAGTATCAACCTTGTGCATATCTACTGCTGTTAAAGCCTCTTTACTAAAATTCCTTTCTTTTTTAACCCCCTTATCTATCAATCCACACATCTATTGTCCTGGCAGACAGTATTTAGAATTACTAAAAAAGCAACCCAATTTCCGTTTTTATCTACATTTAAAAATAAATACAGACAAGAAAATGAATGTTTTCTGTCTGTATCTGTAAAAATCAGTAAAAATGGAAAACAGGGAGCCTTAATCTTAATAAATTCATGCCCCAGAAAAAAGTTATAGGGGCTGTTATATCCACTGTAACAACACCCATAAATGTGCCATTCTTCAGGTGCATTTCACACACCTCTCCTCACGTCTGGATACCTTCAGGCTGCAAAGCCAATATGGATTCTTCAGGAGTGCAGAGATCTCCCAATAAGCCACTTTCTCCCAAGCAGAGGTGGTCTTAATCGTGCTGGACAGCAAATTCCAGAAAATGCCTTCTAGTGCTGCTTGAATCTGTTCCTAGAGGACATAGCTTCATGTCAAATTAGAGAACAGATTTCATACCCTGTCTAGTTCCAGGCTGGGTTTGAGAAGCAAATGGCTTGGCAAATGTGTCAGAAAGTGGGTTATTAATTTGAAATGGGGGTGGGGAGCCTTATCAACTTGATAATCTCACCATGGTTAGGACCCAACACAAGTCTCAAAGAAACTTGCTCAACCCTTGTTAGCTATGGCACAGACAATTCCATAGAGAAATGTGTGTGAAGTTCAAGCATCTCCTACAATTTTAAAGTAAAGAACACGACACTATAACATTTCTAAACCAATTTAGAAGACAGAGAGAACAACTAAATGTCCAAAATCATTAAAATCGGATAAGGGGAATCTGAGATATGAGTTTTAAGGTAAATAGCACTTCGAAAAAATTAAGTCGCATTGAAAGATAACAACTCGCTTTCAACTGGGACATGGGTGTGGTTTTAGGTGAACCCTGATGGAGCGGAGGTGGGATGCAACGGACAGACTGTCCCTGTCAAAGTTTTAACCATAGGACTTAGTCTCTGAAATGGAAGTTAAAATCTTTCAGCGGGGCAAGATCCAAGGCAGAGGCTGGTTAGGGTACCTCAAAGTCTACAGCATTGTTGAGCTCCCACAGAAGCCATTTATTTGGCTCCAAATGCCCTGAGCAGGTCAAAGCTGGATTTCGTACCTAAAGAAGTCGCTTCATCGCTGGCATGGATTTGACACCTCACCTTGGTCTAAGGTTTTAACTTTGAACTTAATCACTCTGCAATTCCTTTTAATCTTCCACTGAGCAGGCCTCCACGAGAGCGGATACATTTGACACAAGGTCCCACTGAACCCAGTTTGAGCTTGGCAAAAAGCTCCAAATGGGACTCCCTCTATTTTCTTGCCCACCTTGGGTTTAATCTCCCTGAGCAAGCCTCAGCACCATATCCTGGCACACCAGAAGTTTAAAAATTGCCGAGTCACATTTTTCCCTAACTTCTGGGAAAGTTGCTTCTGGTTACTCCTGCAGCGTTCAGGTTTTCAGGGTGGGCTTCTAAACACTGTCTCTCACTTCAGCCAGGGCTCATCAGGGTCAAGTCCTCTGTGGTCAGTTGGATATTGTTGGAGTCAGGAGTTCTAATGCTTCGTGATTCACTGGAGTCTGCAACAAGATATCGGCCATCTAGGATAGCAGTTCCAGTCCTTTGGGTGCCAGTCAGGAGTATTGTTCCCAATTGTAGTCTTTCCAGGTCCAGAGAAGGTGGTGGTCAGGTGCTTGCCTTACCCTCTGCACTAGCCAGTGATTGGAGAGTTTTCCATACCTATTCTCGTCTACTTTTTCAGTGATGCCCACCTCCTGGAGCACCACTTCCTCTGTGCCTTAAAGTAAAAATTCACAGAAATTCATAGTCTAAGATGTCTGAAACCTTCTTCCACCTAGCGTTCTCAGATACCACTCCCCTATTTAGATAAGGCCTCCTCCCCTCTGGCAGAGTCCAAACTTGTTCTACCTCCTGGTGGGGTTGGTACCAGGGGGGTCTCGGAGGGCAACCGGAATGCCTAAGACCAGCTCCAATTTTTAGTACCAATCCAAAAGAGACCGATTTGAGGTTGTCCTTTGTTCTGGCATTCTGCCATCTGTTCCTGTAGCCCCCCGGGTAGATAATTCCTGGTACGTGGCCAGTTGTTAACAACTCTCCTGCTTTCGTGGGTCCAGATATAAGGATGTTTTCCTTTTGTTGGAAGGGTTGTTAGCTGCAGCTAGGAATGTGTACTGGCCTTGGAATTAGAGAAGCAGCTGAACTAGTTTTATGCCAGTGCTGGGTGGGAGCGCCCTAAGTACATTTTATTTTTAAGAAGTTCTTTTCCAATGCGTTATCAAAAGTCTAATTTCACCATTACCTCGGATTATGAAATAACATAGGGGCATATTAGCAACAACAGGCGAAAATTATCGCAAACCGCGTTTTTTTTTTTAACGCCGCCTATCGCTGGATATTATCGCGGAGATAACATGCTATTAGCAACGTTTACCTCCAATGCGATAAAATATCCAGCGATAAGCGGCAGAATGCGTGAATATCGCTGGAAATCCAGTGATATTCACGCATTAACGCCATGGTGGACTTAGCCTGACAATCCACCTCCCATTCAACAAACAGGTAAGTCATGTTTTTAGCAGGTGTTAAATTCTAGCGATAATCGCGCTTAGCGCGAATTTTTTATTGCTTCGCCTGCGTTGCTAATAGGGGGAAGTTGTGTTAGCGACTGTTTTCAGTCGCTTTTAGTTGGGAACGCCTACCTTGCATGTCATTAGCGATAATTATCGCTGGCATGCAAGGCGATGGCTGCCGCTATCGCCAGAAAGCTGTCGCTAACGCCTGTTAGCGACAGCTTGCTGATGGGGCGATAAAAAAATCGCCGCTTTTGCAGCAAAAAGTGCTGCTAAAGCGGCGATAAAGCCCTTGCTAATATGCCCCATAGATTTTTATTCTAGCGTTTTCCCAAGCAGGGATGTGAAATATTTTTTTTTAAATAACACGTAGGCCTGTTTATAGAAAACCTGGCTTGCACCTCAACAGTGAAAATAGCTTCCAGGCCTGCAGTCACTGCGAGGGCACCTATTTCAAAGATATAGAGTGCAATCTTTTTATAGATCATATATTAGGCACCCTGCTTTGTGGAATAACAAGTTACAAGCAATAGGGATCGGCCCTTATCAACCATGGCAAAATGTTGGGCAACTTTAACAATGTTTTGGGTTGCGCACAAAAATGGGGTCTTTCCTGCTCAATTTTACAGCTTTATGAGGCACAATGCACCCCCAATCTACTGTACCCTGAAAAGGCTTCATATTCTATATTCATTGCTACAGATGATCTTTTTTTTTATCAATTTCAGAAAAGGCAAGAGCATATTCCACATCAATATTGTCATTTAACATATTTAACATCGATGGTCTTTAACTGTGCTCCCAATGCCAAGTAGTGAACCACCATTACAAGTGAGAGTATATGCCAAAGTGAACAATTGTGCATGGGCGAATAAGTATTCCAACAAGAAAATATAATGACAATCTATTATGGAACACCAGTCCTTAATTAAGAGAGTTCATGTGGGGATTTTTGAAAGGTATATACTACCCCACTTCAAATGTCCAACAGTCAAGGTGTGGACCATATTGAGTCATGGGCTTATTATACTTAGTAAGATGCTGCCCTGGAGAACTCCTTTATGTATTTTATGGTCCAATTTCCCTTGTTCCTTTTGTAGTTGTTGCGTTTCGATCTCCTACTCTTAATGTGGTCTCCTCAGGACAGGGGCTGATGTAGCTATTTTCTGATTCTAGTAAGAGGACCTTAATTCCAGGAGAGAGTGGTAGCTGGTTTGTACAGATTAAATTAGTCTTCAGGGGGTGTTTTTGGTGGCTGTCTGGCTTGTATCCCAAAAGTCAATTGAAAATGTTTACACCGAGGTGCCATTCTTCTCATTAACTACCGACTATGGAAGCAAAAACCTATGTACTGCTAGAAGTCTTGCAACCTGGCCAGGGTCCCACACTGGGACTTTTGCCCTGTAATTAGGCCCATATAGGCACAGGGTCCAAGCCTTTTTCAGGGCAGCCTGTTAACAGGCAGGCTGTTCGTCACCATCACCTGCACCCAACAACCCTACCTTTCTTACACAACATCCGATGCCACAGAGTTTGGTGGTACAGACGTCTACCAGCAAAGCAAATCACAATGCCTTTCCTACCACTCATCCGGATTGTGAGTCAAAACGAGTAGAAACATTTGACAAACACATTTTTTCCTATAGGAACCTTGCTGGAGATCAGTAAATGGTGCTACTCCCATGCCCTTTGGGACACAGTGGCACAAATTTCACTGACTGTTCCGGACGGCCTTCAGGCGTTCCTTACCCAGCCTACTTAAGAGAGCAGCGATGGGGCAAAATTTGGGCTACACATGACGGACTGTTAACAAAGCTACATAATAATACTTGGATTTGTAGAGCATGGCTAATCACCCGTGAGAGTCTCTAGGCACTGTCCATAAGCACAAGGAGATTAAGTGATTTGCCCAGAATCACAGGATGTTGAGCAGACGCTGAGACTCAAACCTGGATCCCCAGCTCTGAAGTCGGCAACTCTGGCCGTTACACCACACCCTCTCCACTGGGTACCGGTGTGGCTCTTCATTGCCACACCTGGATGAGGTCTTGAGCTTCTCCGGAAATGTCCAGGCATTCTTAATAGATATGCTGTTTTACGTCTCGCCTTGTCAGCTAAAAGCAGAACCAGTGTTAGAATACATCTAAGAGAGCCACAACACATTTCTTGGTCCCTTTTGCTCTCACAACACAATTCCACCAGCAGTTTCGCCCTCTTCATGTCTACTGTAGAGGTTTTCCATTTCACCAACGCTACACTCCCCCCTCCAGCCCAGCTGGCCTTTCAGCACTTTTGTGACCAGGACTGCAGTTCTCAGAGGCAACGAGGCCAGCAGGGACAACGTGCAGCTCAGTTCCTCACCCCTCCAGCAGCTGCATCTTAAAAGCCATTTTAGTGTGTCCTTGTTGGCACACAGCCACGCTGTTGGAGGCAGGATCCAACATTTTCTCCAAGGGTGGCAAGCCTTCACTTCAGACAAGCGAGTTCCACAGCAATATGGGTGGTTGACAGAGAACCACCTGTCTGTTTTGCAGCAGGAAGTGCAGTCCCTTTTAGACAGAAAGTCCATAGAGAGGGTTCTGGGCTTGGAAATAGGATAGGGTGCTACTCTCTGGTGCAGAACAACAACGGAGGCATTCATCATTTTTAGATCTTTGCCCTCTTAATGCCTTACAGCAGTAGGAAGAACCCTTGCTAGATCTTTTTGCCACGTCACGAATGTGCAGTGTCAAAGGTTTTGCACAATGGACTTTCCACTAGAACAGTCTTTTGGGGACGCCTTCCGGCTGAAATGGAACACAAGACTCCTCTTTCCTTTCCCGCCCTTGCCTCTCTAATGCAAAGTTCTAAAAAAAGATCAGGAACGGCCAGGCCCAAGTAATCGTATTGGATCCAGATTGAGCCAGGAGAGTATGGTACCTGGAACATTTGGCCATGAGCCTCTGCCCACCCATCATACTCCCACACCAGAAGGATCTCCTGTCAGAGCAACAGGGCAGGGTCCTTCATCCGAGCCTGCACAATCTACACCTCCACGCGTGGAGATTGAGCTGCAGCTGTTAATGACTTTTGATCTGCCTCCTGAGATGGATGTCGTCCTTGCTGCCTGGTGTCCTTCCACATAGCCATTTACGCCGCATGCTGGGACAAATTTGTGGCCTGGAGTGGAGTCCGCAAGACCCTTTACATGCTAAACAGTCAGATGTCCTGTTTGTCCTGTCTTTGGCCCAGGAAGGCCTTGCTGTAGGTATGATTAAAGGTTATTTGTTGCCATTTTGTTTTTTTGCACTTACCAGATCAAACGTCCTTATTTAAATCACCTGTTGTGATGAGATTTATTAATGATTTGATTTGTTCCCTCCCAAACCATTGGGGATGCCACAGTGGAACCTTAACCTGAACTTGGCGTTTCTCATGTGTGTGCTGATGAGCCAATGCACAGCTGCTTGTTCCGTCTTCTGACCTTAAAGACTGTGTTCCTCATTGCAATCACCTCAGTTCATTGTATGGGTGAACTTTAGGCACTGTCAACGTATGCGCTCTACCTTCTTCCCAAACAAACTGGTGTTCAAGACTCTGGAGACCTTCTTGCCTAAATTCATGACTCCTTTCCATGTCGGGCAATCCATCACTCTCCCAGCATTCTTAGCCCCTTCTCACCCCTAGAAAAAGGAGGAGAGGCTCCATCATTTGAACCCCAAAAAAGCTTTAAGCTTTTACATCAATTGCACCAAGGACCATCAGGTGGACGATCAGCTTTTTGTGCAGCACTCTGTTGAGGTGGATAGTCTTCTGCATTAAAATCTGCTATGTACTGGCAAAAGAGCTTCCTTTGGGAGGACGAGAGCCCACTCCAACAGGACTATGGCTACTACCACTGCATTGGCACACAGAGTGCCACTTCTTTATCTACCAGGCTGCGACGTGGGCCTCGGTGCACACGTTCACAAATCACTACTGCCTTGACAGCTAGATCCGACGGGAATGAAATTTCTGCCCTTCAGTCCTTCAGGATGTTTTGGTCTGAGTCCACTCCACAGACCTTCCAGAGCATAGGTACGGCTCGGATATCTATACTTAAAGTGAGGAACCTGGGGTTAGAAATACCCATCAGAAGAACAAGTTACTTAACTTTGGTGACACTCTTTCTGGAGAATATTCTATCTAACCACAGATTCATCACCTCCCTTCCACTTCGTAGTTCTGTGGAGTGGCTTCTTTTTTAACATCTTAAAAGGTCCCAAGTTATAAATCTGCACACTACTATCGAGGATTGTGTCATGCTCCGCATCAAGGGTGCGGAAGGAGTCAAGCAAGAAACTCGCATCAGCATGTAGGGGTGGTGCTTATATGAGACTCCGCTCCATCATTTTCAGGTTGGTACAGAGCCAGTAATGGGGCCACACATAGCAGTGCGCAGGAGCATTGCTGAAAACTTTTCAGATCGAGTCTGGTGCCTCGAGAATATTCTAAAGGTGGGGAATAGACCGAGTATCCACCAGAATGAGCATTACTGAAAGTAGGTAACTTGTTCTTCAGATACATAAGACAAGGTGCCTTCCCAATCATTCAAGATGGAATTTTCCCCATGGAATCACAGATGGATATATCTACCTTTCAGATGTGCAGGTCAAGCAAATCAGAATATTATGCATCACTGCCTTAGAGACATCCAGACTGTTTAGCTTGAACACACAGGGGCTAAACTTGCAAAGTTTAGGGGCCAGAAAGAGCATATTCTCCTTGCCTCGCCGTCTCATAATATTTTCACATGCACTTCAAAATCCGTGGTAACACTTATGGAACGGAATCTTTCTTGCATAAGAGTACAGCTGCACTGAAAGCCCAAAGATCAGAAATTTGATGATATTAAGTAATTAATTGATAGCGACTAAAAGGTGAGCTAGAAGTACAGAAGAAGGGTCTCTCCGATGACCCGGTCAATGATTTAGATGACTTTATGGCTGATCAAGCCAACAAACCCACAAAACTGATGTGATTATATTCACAACAAAAAGGATGATGACAAAAACAGATCAGGGAGCACCAGCCTTCTCACCAACGAAGCTATGTGGATGTTGCAATCAAATATCTGTATTAATACATACTGGCTCCTTTTAAGATCTTCAATTCACTGATGTCTTAGGGCAAATCCTTGACTGAATCTGCCTAGGGCCTGATTACGAGTAGGTTCATAATTTTAAATCCTATTAATATAGGACACTGAGGTGTTTGGAAATTATAGGAAGTGATATCTATTTCCTATTATGACTTTTGTTTCGAATAACGTGGATTTTGGTGCTTACTGCATCAAAACCTGAATGTCCTGGTAAATACAGGTACTTTGTCCTTTGTTAAATTCTGGAAGGTTTGACTTGTCGAAATTTAACAAAGGGCACAAGTTTTATTGAACCTGGAAATTACCTAGTGTGGTTAACATTCCAACCCTTGTAACTGCGAAAGCCGTGCAAACAGGTGTTGTGCAGGGATCCTAATTTAACAGGTCACTTGTAATCAGGCTCTTAGTTTTCCTACCTTATCATTCAAAGAAAGGACTGGAGTATCAAAATCTACTATGTAAGAATCAAGGATGATACCCCCTCAGCCGGAGAAAAGCATCCACGTCAAGATGCGAGATGGCTTGGATGTCCTCGATGGATAGAATACTTAAAAAACCGACGCCCTAGAGTTCAAGATTACCACAGGGGAAATGAGATTGGAAACAATGTCAACTAGGGTCCCTGTGAACTAAGTAGGTGGGGACTACAGTTATTATGACTGAGGCTGTAAGTGTGCAATGGGATACCAACAACAAGGTGTCCAAATTCCAACAATGCACTCTAACTGTAAATGCATTTCTTCAATTGGAGGACATGTTAGATAGACTGTAAAAGGCAAAAAAAAATCCTGAATATGAGACTGATGAGCTGGCCATAAGCTCATCAGAGGGAAACTGAATAGGCTATATAGTATTTTCCATTTATATAAGGGGTGCAAGAAGTGATGGGATAGAGCCAGGCATAGTTTAAGCTCTCCTCCAGGATGAATCTGACAGAGGGGAAGTTGAGGCGGGAAACCCGCCAGGTGGAAATCCTGAATCAAAAGTAGAGAATGTTGGTGTTTTTTGAAGGTGTAATATGCAGAAGAGGGGGTACAGGTGCATGTGCCTGTAGTTTGACAATAGTTGTTCACTCAGAAGATGGCAGAAGAAACGTTTCCGAGAAGTTTTTCAAGAACAGTCTGCAGTTGAATTCTCTGATGTCAGCAATTTCTCGATGCTAATTTGTTTTGGTGATTTTATTTGGTGTTCCATTTTTCCTGATCTGGGATAATATGGATTGTATGTCTTTCCACTCATCAACGTCCTGATGGGGTTTAGGACCATCTACTACTTGTTCGATTTAGGTTTTATCTTCAAGTCTTCATCCCCCTTCCCCACAGAGGTGTACTTTTTCAAAGATGCAATTTGTATTAGGTTTTCTGTTTAAATAAGGTGGGGTTGTGCCAAAAGACGTGTACGTACAACTGGTGGTTATACTGGGGTTTCAAGGTTTTCTTTGGCAGTCGCTCTACTTTGTTTCCAAATGCTTATAAAAAATAAGTTTAAAAAAAAATAAAGTGAGACAATACTATATTAGTGGCGCTTCCCCTTTGACTAGTCTTAAGTAAAAAAATATCCTGTTTCAGTTGCATCCAGTGAGGAAGAATGCATACCTGTTTGGGATGAAGAGCCGAAACAAGAACATCCAGAAACAGAAAAGCAGAAAAGATGCGACTGTGGAAGAGACAAAGGCACTGAAAGGAGACGTTGCAACTAAAGGGAGAAGTGGAGGGTCATGACATGGTGCCCTGAACACTCTCAATCATTACCGATGTTTCTGCACTTAGTCAGTGGGGTTTGCCCCAGCAAGCATTTGTGCTTTTTTGTTTACTTGGAGAACATTCACCTACACCTTGCTCCAGAATGGACGAGACCTACTCGCTGGCCGTCTCGTGTTTTTCCCGCTCAGCATTGAAGTTCAGTTAACTTTCCTGAATTGATCAGTAGTGCTGCAAGTAGGAGCACAGCAGGTTCTTCAGGACCCCCAGATTACCTTCACCATTTTTAAAAAGAAATTGTGTAACGAGGACGCCCCTACATTCCTTTCTCCTGCAGCCTTTGTGGGTGAAAAGTTAAGTCTAATTATATCAGGGAAAATTGTTTTTGTAAACACTGTGGTTTTATGCATTCCATGCATCTTTAAATGTGTCTAAAGGCATGGACATTTTATAACTTAAAGTCTGTTGCCACTGGCTGGGATTCAAGAAACATTGAAAGCAAAATTCACATGACAAAGCTATTTAAACTTCAAAGTTGTTGCAAAACATTGGCATCCCTTGTAGAGTTGTCAAATGTTTCTCTCAAGTATGATTGAAGTAAGATTTAGCCTTAATGCTGGAGGTTGGAAATAAATATTTTGGGTTGAGTGAAAAAACAAGCATGAGCCATTCATTTTTAGGTCTCGCGCCTAGCGTTGCAGTGCGCAGCCCTGCTCGCACAGCGCGAGACCTCTAGAAAGGGCTTCTGAAAACGACCCACACGCTCGTACGTGTGGTTTTGTTTTCAGAAGCCCTCATTAGCTGTAGCGTGCGTTTTAGAAAAAGCGGCACGCGATTGGGCAAGGCGGGCGCATGTCCCGCCTTTGCCGCGCCCATTCCCGACGGTGGCCAGAACGCGCAGCAGCGCGTGTTCGTCTGCTGCCGCTGCCGCGCTCCCTCCCCCCGCTCCTCTGTGGTGCGCGCGCACCACTGGCTTTTATTTTTCAGCTAGACAGGACCAGCGTGCTGTGTGATCAAGCTGAAGATTGATGGGATTACATGCTGTTTTGATTCTGCCTGTGAATGCCTGCCGGTCATGACCCACAGGTCTTTCGGTGACCTCAGATTCTCTACTAGATTGTGTGCCGGGGCTCCAGCTATCGCTTTCCGTTTGGCGTCCGTGTTGCTCCCATCGTCCCCCTTCTTCAAATCTGTGATTCGGCGTGTCGAGTGAGCTGGCTGTGACACTTCCCTCCGATCTTTCTCCTTCTCTTTTGCGGGCTTATTGTGCGAGCGGCATCGCAAGATCCAGAACACAGCTCCGCGGTGGAGGCCGGTCAGCCTCGTCCACACCAGCGTGACCGCTCGCCGAACTCTCCTTGAGCGAGTGAGGAAGCCCAGCAACATGCACAGCCTGCTGAAGGGGAACCGCCGCATGCCAGATCACTCCCAGGGACGCAAAGGCAGGGTCATTCCTCTCAAACCTTCCAGGAGTCCATCTCAAGCACCATATCACCGGAGCTGTTCAGGGTGAGTAGCGCTGTGAAGGTTTTGTCAAACTTTTCCTACATTGGCGGAAACCATCATGATGGTAGTTGGTGGGCAGAGGTCTCTCGAGATGACAGAGATTATGTCCTCCACCATCCCGACAGAGTAAACTCTGTCCACCAAGTTTTAAATCAGCCCCTAATTGTTTTGTGTTTATATTTGGAGGAGGCTAGAACAGTCTTACTGTTCTGGTGTTAGTGAAAGCAACAGTGATAGAGAACTGTCTGAGCGCTGTTGTTGGATGGTGAGACATAATATTTCTGTGTGCATTTGATAACCAGTCCCCTTGTGTAAAGTGTATGAACTGCTGACTTAAAGGCTTTAGAATTTCATGTAGTGTGTTTAAATGGGGTTATTAAAGTGTGATGCCATAACTAGGCTGTTTTTTTCGTGGGGGTTTGAGTGAGATGTTGCTCACTGGAGAGCTGGCACATTGTTGTTTTGTGTGCTAAAGTTTATAATGTTATTGAATGCGCAACTGTTTATGCTTATTATACGTGAAGTTTGTAGTGGTGGAACAGTTTTTATGCTTGGGTGCTGGATGATATAGTGTCTGATAAATACCATTTTAGGTGGTGGCCTTAAGGTATTTGCAAGGGTTCTGTGTGTGTATGCACAGTAGAGGGTGTGTGAATACATTTCCATGGTCCTGCAAGTAGATACTGAGTGTAACGTATGTCCCAGGTCCTGAAGGAGAGTGCGGTAGAACGTGTGTACAATATTTCCCTGGTCCTGCAAGAGTGTGCAGTACCGGATTTGTTGAGTATATTTCAGTAGTCCTAAATGAAAGCACAGTAAAGGGTCAGTATATAGTATATGTGCCTGGTCTTGCGAGAGTGTGCAGTAGAGAGTTTGCTCTTGTACAGAAAGAGTGCACCATAGAGGGTGATTTACATAATGTCACTGGTCCTGCAAGAGTGGACTGTAGAGAGAAAGTGTGTGATTTATGTCTCTGGTCCTGAGACTGAATGCAGTAGCGGGTATGTGAAGTACATGTCCCTAGTCCTGCAAGAGTGGACTGTACAGAGAAAGTGTGTGATATATGTCTCTGTTCCTGAGACTGAATGCAGTAGCGGGTACTTGGATGTCCCTAGTCCTGCAAGAGTGGACTGTAGAGAGAAAGTGTGTGATGTATGTCTCTGGTCCTGAGACTGAATGCAGTAGCGGGTATGTGGAGTACATATCCCTAGTCCTGCAAGAGTGGACTGTAGAGAGAAAGTGTGTGATGTATGTCTCTGGTCCTGAGACTGAATGCAGTAGCGGGTACTTGGATGTCCCTAGTCCTGCAAGAGTGGACTGTAGAGAAAAGTGTGTGATGTATGTCTCTGGTCCTGAGTCTGAATCCAGTAGCGGGTACGTGGATGTCCCTAGTCCTGCAAGAGTGGACTGTAGCGAGAAAGTGTGTGATTTATGTGTCTGGTCCTGAGACTGAATGCAGTAGCGGGTACGTGGATGTCCCTAGTCCTGCAAGAGTGGACTGTAGCGAGAAAGTGTGTGATGTATGTCACTGTTCCTGAGACTGAATGCAGAAGCGGGTATGTGGATGTCCCTAGTCCTGCAAGAGTGGACTGTAGAGAGAAGGCGTGTGATTTATGTCTCTGGTCCTGAGACTGAATGCAGTAGCGGGTACGTGGATGTCCCTAGTCCTGCAAGAGTGGACTGTAGAGAGAAAGTGTGTGATTTATGTCTCTGGTCCTGAGTCTGAATGCAGTAGCGGGTACGTGGATGTTCCTAGTCCTGCAAGAGTGGACTGTAGCGAGAAAGTGTGTGATTTATGTCTCTGGTCCTGGGACTGAATGCAGTAGCAGGTATGTGGATGCCCCTAGTCCTGCAAGAGTGGACAGTAGAGAGTAAGTGTGTGGTTTATGTCTCTGGTCCTGAGACTGAATGCAGTAGCGTGTACGTGGATGCCCCTAGTCCTGTAAGAGTGCGCAGTGTAACGTATGTGGAGTATGTGTCTGTGGTACTGTAAGTGTGGGCAGTAGAAGGTATGTGCAATGTGTGTCCCTGGTCCTGTGAGAGTACACTGTAGAGGATGTTTGCAGTAGATCATAATCCTGTGGCTGTAGAAGGAGAAAATGTTGCTCCCCTGGCACTGCACCTGGTAAAGGTTTCATTTCAATTGGGTCTGTGTGATCTGTGTATAGGTATGCTCTCAGTTCCGTGTGGATGGGATTTGATGCACCCATTGTGCGAACAGTTTATCGGGCTTAACCAACCTAGTGACTCTTAGTTCTATTTGTAATTTTACTATTTTGTAAGGAAAGGAGATTTGCTGTGATACAATATGTTTGTGGTGCCTTCCTGCTCCATTCCCCTGCCTCCTGTCCTACTCAGCCAAGCTTATGATGTTGCAGAACCTTGGTGAGTGACGGTGAGATGGATGGCAGTTAGAGAGTGACTGGGCAGAGAAGATGCTGCTTCTGGTAGGGCATACTGGTAACTCACATGTAATCTATCATCTGCAATAAACGTACAACCTGTTAACCTAGGTGAATTGGCTACGTAACTCCTGCTTACCAAGAAGGAAACCTTTATTTATCAATCGGATAAGACTATCAATACATGAAATTCAAATTGAAACTGATATGTTAGAAGAACTTGTCAATTCTACCGCCATAGAATTAGGATTCATCAATTAGAAGCACAACGGACTGTCCTTTTACAAAACAAAATGGCTCTTGATTGTGTCTTGGCTGCCAAGCGTGAAGTTTGTGCCATTGTAGGGACTCAGTGCTGCCCATTTGTACAAAATGTTTCATTGAGTATATATGACCCTGGCCAGCTCCCACCACTGCTGCAGACTGAGCCCCCGCTCGAACCTGCACCGCGCTGTCAGTCCTTGACACCGTTGTTTTTTTCCACCAAATCTGTGCTCACTTTCACTTCCTTTTTCCCCTCAAACTGTGCCCCTCAAACTTTTGCCTCCTTTTTCCCCCTCAAATCGTCACTTTTGCCTTCTATTTGTCAGCCTTAACCATAACTTTGCCTCCTTCCCCTCCCCCAAATCATAACTTTGCCTTCTTCTTTTCCAGCTTTAACTGTAACCTTTGCCTCCTTTTACCCCCACAAATCATAACTTTTGCCTTCTTCTTTTCAGCCTTAACCATAACTTTTGCCTCCTCCCCCACATTGTAATTTTTGCCTTCTACTTTTCCTGCCATAACTGTAACTTTTGCTTCCCCCCAACAAATCACAACTTTTGCCTTCTTCTTTTCCAGCCTTAACCATAACTTTTGCCTCCTTTTTCCCCCCTCAAATTGTACCTTTTGCCTTCTTATCCAGCCTTAACTGTAACTTTTGCCCCCCCACAAATTGTAACTTTTACCTTCTTTTTTTCCAGCCTTAACTGGAACTTTCACCTCCTTTCCCCCTCAAATCATAACTTTTACCTTCTTTTTTCGAGGCAGCATCCGTAACTTTTTGCCTCCTTGGTCCCCCCTAAACTACTCTTTCTCCCATGCTCTCCCCACTTATAGGTCTCGCATTATTAAAGTTTGAGCTATTGGTGTTGCATTATTTAGCAATGCCAATAGCTCAAACTTTAATAATGCGAGACCTATTGCATTGCAAATGCTTGTTCTTCATGTGACAAGAAGACTGAACACTCCTAATTGTAGGTCTGCTGTTCGTGGTCAGTATGGACTAGGTACAGTCACATGTCATACCCTTCAAAAGAAATTGTCTGCTACATAAAAGTCCCTTTGAGTGAGTCTAGCTGTCGTCAGTAGGATGGTTCTGAGAAAGTTATTTGCCCCTCTTTGATTTACATGGGGCATTGCTCTGAGAAACTTAGGACATTTTGAACGACTCTTGGTATTATCAAGACCAGGGCTTTTGGGTAGTCTGAGACAAAAGCTTTTGTATTGTATAGTAAAAGGAGAAATAGCTCATACGCTCACCATTCAGAATAGGCCCATTTTATCTGACCCTGTGTAAATCACACAACACCTTTAAAAAGCGTTCATTTCACAGAATATACCAGCCTCAATTAATTGCTAGGAGGTAACAAGGATGGTCAGTGTAGATTTATGTTGCAAAAACTTGTCTTTATTTGATTCGATAATTATGAACCGAGTACCACACAATATTCTGAGGGCAAATTTTGTGAACAAGTACCCTGTGGGCCTGATCTACGCCTAATATTCTGAGAAGTGTTGGTCAACAGCAGATTACACTACTTGTAGGTGAGGGACATATTCAAGCTATTTTGAGCTCCTACATCTTGGTAGTGTTACAAACTGTACAGTGTTTCATTGCTCCAGAAGGTCCCTATCCATCTACCTTAAGCTCAAAAGCACAATTAGGACCCGACCCTTCTGAAAATATGACACAGAAGTGGCCCTTCAGTGATTCTTTTGTTAGTTATTAACATCCAAATGGCATTTTGATGAAGCACGTTTTCACTTTAAATCATCCCACATTTTACCTTTATAAATAGGAAAATATGGGTCAAATTTCATTACTACAACCCATGCTTTTAAAAGCATCTTTGAAAAGCCTGCTCAAAATCTAGTTTAAGGGCTTTGCTCATATGTTACAAAGCCTTATTCAGTAAGAAAAGTATTTCTTAAAGCTCATGTGAAATTAATGCATGAGGGCCATTGGCCAGCACCTCCATTTTAAAAATTGTTTCAACACCAGGGATAGGAAGTGATTTGAATTTCTATGCACTTGCTCACCCCTCTTGAGTTATTTACATTTCATTCAAGTGTCCCTTGTCCCAGGGCTCCTGAATCCTTGATGCAGGGGGTTTCTTAAATAATACCACAGTATTCTTCAATAGTTACAGACGCTTGCCCTGTCTGAAAAAAATGTGTGATCTTAAATTAATTACTTTATATAATCCGGAAATTAACCTGGTCAATAGCTAGTCCCTGTATAAGATGCCATGGGTCTTTAAAGCA